>VZSC01015108.1:0-94267 GCA_013398225.1 Steatornis caripensis | reverse complement strand
TGTGGGGGGGGTGGGGGGGGGGGGGGGGGGGGGGGGGGGGGGGGGGGCAGCGGGAAGGCTTCCCCCGAGGTGACTGCAGAAGAGCTTCGGGCAGAAGGGCTCGGCCCTTGCTAACGTACCGGCTCTTCGCGAGAGGCCTGCTTGGGGGCCTCCCGTTCCCGCGGGCTGGCCGCTGCCGTGGGACCGGAGGTGGCTGGTGACAGCCCGCTCCCCACGGAGACTCATGGGCGTGGTGTTAGCCCTGAACGCCCCTTTCACAGGGCAGCGAACGCCAGTTTGGGGGCGGCTGAAGAAATAAAAAAGTGGCGTTGGTTGGGTATGGCGGTATTAATCGCTGACCTTGGCTTCCTTGTGTGCTTCCAAAAATGTCTTGAATGTTAAGCACCTGTTTTTACACCTACTTTTAATATGTTGCCCGAGGTTACCAATTGACGTGATTAAAATGGTGGAGATGTCTCAGACCGTTTATTTGGTTCGTGCTGAGAAAGGGGCGAAAGCAGAGTGCTCCCTTGTTTGGGAGAACGCCGTCTGTCAGTGGGGCAGAAAACATAAACGTCTTATGAAAGAGAATTAACGGGTTTTTATCACGGGTGGGTTTCAAAGCCTATTTCACGTCATCACTTCCAGTGAAAACAGATGCAGGTCCTGCGGGACTTGGGTTTTCAGAGCGGTTTGAGCTCTGCTGGTTTCTGCTGGCTGCAGCTGGAGTTAACGCCGTTGCCTTGCTCTAAAATCTAAATCCGAAATTTCTTTCAGCGTGCCAGTTCCCTGCTGGGTGAAACTACAGGGATTTCATGTTACTGCATGAAAAAAAGATAAAAGCATTGTTTTCAGCTGTAAGGTGTAATAGTAGAACAAAGATAAGAACACAGAAACAAAAAACCCTTCCAGAGCAGTTCAGATAAAATAATTCTATGACTTAAATATTCAGATATTTATTCAGTATAAATGTATGCTTTTGGTAATTTTTAAATTTAAGGTATAATTATTTGCAACTGAAAAACTCCCTCCAATTCTTTTTTCTCACTAGTTCTTATGTAGTCGTTGACTTGTACAAAATAGTTTACAAAAAAAGCAAAACCAAACACCCCTCGGCAAAAGGGTGTGCAGAAGGGTGTGAAAATAATATTGGAGAGGAGATTAGAAGTAGCAAGAAGGCAGAAATGGGAACAGCCATGTGGGCAGGGATTATGCAGTCTTCAGGGTGAGAACAAAGAACTTGACTTTGATGTAGTAAAACGCTGAGAAACCAAGGATTAGTCGTGAAATGGGATTGACCTGAAATATGTCTTTGGTGTTTTTTTGGGTTCAGTGCTGTAGAGGGGGTGGTATGAGGAAGTGAGAGGAATAAATCGTGCATAATAAGATGCTAGCTGCTACAGTGGCAGCTATGGAAATTGATTAGCAATCCATCTGACAGTATGTTAGTTATATTATTAGAAGTCAAAATAAGTTGTGGACTGGAAAAAGCAACAATCGTGTGTTCATTTCCTCTTTTATGTATAGGAGGGTCTACATGTGTTATCTTTCCAACAATATTAACTTAACACAAAAGAGGAAGTTAATCAGGTAATAATTACAGACTTCCACCGCTGAAGATTGTGAGACTTTCAAAGCTCAAATGTCAGCAGCATAGAGATAAAGCAAAGCAGACAGAGGTAAATCCGTCTTTCACAATACAGTATCACTGTAAACATCAAGGTGAGGTGAGGGCGTGGGTGCAAGAAATAAGCTGCAGTAAATTTCTAGTAAAACAGAGGTTAAACATTGGTAGGGGGCTTTTAAAACTCTTGAACACGTGACACGGTCCTGATCAGTCACAGTTATGATCGCATCTTACCACATTTTAAAAGCCCTTCTAGAGTGACGTGGAGGTCCCTTATAGTAGATTTTATGGAGAAATCCATACTGCCTTTTTTCTTTTGGCTAAGAGGTCACCTTACAACTTTGGGGCTGACAGTGCAGCTCTGATAATGTCTGCTTTTGTTTTGTTCTCTGGGTTGTAAAGTGTCGCGTCTTTCTCTGTGAAAAGTATATTCAAAGGTGAAGACCTTACGAGCTGCATATAATTCAGGAATGAATCCCCCAGCATATTTTTAAAATTCTTTCAAAGTATGCAAAAGGAAACTAAAGTTTGCCCTCCCCACATTATCTGGTTTGTATTCCTCTCGTGTGACCTCATTCATGGAGGAAACTCATTCCTGGCACAAGGGAATTGTTTACTATAGAACTGTTTTCTCAATGACTGTGGAACTGGAAACTGAATGCTAACGTAAACATCATTGCTCTCCAGTCCAAACTGCAGTTGTGCATAAAGCAATACTTAATTAATCTGACCTTCATAAATAACATCACCAACGGTATAATTTTAAATTAAGAGCAAGCTGACCAATGTTTGTGTATACCCTGAGGATTGGGAGGGAAAAAGAATGGATAAACCATGCTCATTGCTCTGCTAATTAATCTTTAGAAGAAGCTTGAACATGACAGCGATGTGTTTAGAGAAGGGGAGGGAATACAATACAAGTAGATGAAAGCAGCCAAGCTCTAAGAGCTGTTGCAGCTGTGGTTTTCTGCTCCTTCAGTTTTGTTAATTTAAATCTTTCAACAGACTTTTGCAATATTGTGGGTTGTGATATTCAGTATGAGCCAAAGCGTGGCAACTAAAGAATCAAAGTAGTCATTTAAACGTGGAAACAAATCTGTGAACTGGTAATACTACAGCACAAATTGCTGATATTACAAGCATCCTTTTCATAGAATACCAGGTTGGAAGGGACCTCAAGGATCATCTGGGCCAACCTTTCTTGGCAAAAGCTCGGTCTAGACAAGATGGCCCAGCACCCTCTCCAGCTGAATCTTAAAAGTGTCCAGTGCTGGGCAACCCACCACTTCCCTGGGGAGATTATTCCAATGGCTGATTGTTCTCATTGTGAAGAATTGCCCTCTTGGGTCCAATCAGAATCCCCCCAGGAGTAACTTGTACCCATTACCCCTCGTCTTTTCCTCGTGACTCCTTGTACAAAGGGAGTCTGCATCTTCTTTGCAGCCACCCTTTGAGTACTGGAACGTGGTGATGAGGTCTCCCCTAANATTCATGGAGGAAACTCATTCCTGGCACAAGGGAATTGTTTACTATAGAACTGTTTTCTCAATGACTGTGGAACTGGAAACTGAATGCTAACGTAAACATCATTGCTCTCCAGTCCAAACTGCAGTTGTGCATAAAGCAATACTTAATTAATCTGACCTTCATAAATAACATCACCAACGGTATAATTTTAAATTAAGAGCAAGCTGACCAATGTTTGTGTATACCCTGAGGATTGGGAGGGAAAAAGAATGGATAAACCATGCTCATTGCTCTGCTAATTAATCTTTAGAAGAAGCTTGAACATGACAGCGATGTGTTTAGAGAAGGGGAGGGAATACAATACAAGTAGATGAAAGCAGCCAAGCTCTAAGAGCTGTTGCAGCTGTGGTTTTCTGCTCCTTCAGTTTTGTTAATTTAAATCTTTCAACAGACTTTTGCAATATTGTGGGTTGTGATATTCAGTATGAGCCAAAGCGTGGCAACTAAAGAATCAAAGTAGTCATTTAAACGTGGAAACAAATCTGTGAACTGGTAATACTACAGCACAAATTGCTGATATTACAAGCATCCTTTTCATAGAATACCAGGTTGGAAGGGACCTCAAGGATCATCTGGGCCAACCTTTCTTGGCAAAAGCTCGGTCTAGACAAGATGGCCCAGCACCCTCTCCAGCTGAATCTTAAAAGTGTCCAGTGCTGGGCAACCCACCACTTCCCTGGGGAGATTATTCCAATGGCTGATTGTTCTCATTGTGAAGAATTGCCCTCTTGGGTCCAATCAGAATCCCCCCAGGAGTAACTTGTACCCATTACCCCTCGTCTTTTCCTCGTGACTCCTTGTACAAAGGGAGTCTGCATCTTCTTTGTAGCCACCCTTTGAGTACTGGAACGTGGTGATGAGGTCTCCCCTAACTAAGCCTTCTTTTCTCAAGGCTGAACAAACCCAGTTCCCTCAGCCTGTCCTCACATGGCAGGCTGCCTAGTCCTTTGACCATCTTTGTGGCCCTTCTCAGGACCCTTTCTGGCCTGTCCTGTCTTTTTTGCATAGCGGGAACCAAAACGGAGCACAGTATTGCAGATTTGCAGGTGATGTGTACATATATAGCCCAGCCACCAACCTAGTTTCCCAGGGCTTCTGCAGCTGTTGTGGGATGAACACACTGGAACAAAAAGTGCTGAAAGCGCTGCCTAAATCAGATTTTTGTCTTCACGCTGCTCTTTAAGCTTATTTAATTCTTTAATGTGTTTGCCATTGTTGTTTTAAAAAAAAGGTAAAACAACATCCAAAATTAACCACTCAATGTGGAACCGTTATGTTATGATTATTCTTTATTATATGCTGAAGAAGTAACTTTACTGATATTTTGCATATTGAGCAATAGGTCTATTGAAATAAAATTATATATAAATTATATATAAATTATAAATAAAATCAATGACAACCCAGGAAATCTCTACTGTCTAATTTAAAGAGGCGTAAATTAAGCTTGGGACCAAGATGATCTTGAATTTCATTTAGTAGCTGTGTTTCTTTTCGTTTGGTACAACTACTTATACTGGACGTCACACCGGAACAATTTTCTGTTCACACTTGGACATGAGAGACTCCATTAGCATTCCCAGAGATGCTATGGATTGTGGGCTGGAGAAGGCAGCCGAGCCGCTTCCTTCTTCTCTGGTGGCACGGAAATCAAAGTGAAGCAGGCACTGCTGAAAGCAGGCGGGAACGGGCACGAGAGGGGATGGGACGGGGAGGTCCTTTGCGTGGGAAGGCTTGGTGCTACGGCTTTTCAGTGTCTGTCCGAAATGAACGCCGGCTTTTTGCATAGGAATATCCACTTTGTCTCCTGACGTAAGAGCACCTGTTCTCCATTGTTCTCGTCACCTCAAAAATTGCATTTAAGCAGGTGATTACAACAGAAGTTCGTGTTACAAGGCAGCACGCATGACATTGTCGATAACAACAGTCATCTGACCGGATGAAGCCACAGAGGCAGGAGGCGTGTGTTTGCCCAACCCAGAAGCCACGACAGGCTGTATAAGACCCCCTTTTCCTCACTGCCTGTCCAACAGTATTGCACTCAGCCCCTGGGAAGCTATCTTCGGGCCGCCGTGGTTGAGCACGTACAGGAAAGTACATTGTATGAGTAGAAGCGACACACTTGTGAGTTTGAAAATGCAGTTCCACCAAAATCGCCTTCCTCTCACGTGTAGTAAGTGTGATTTTCTCCACTACTACTTCTACCTTGAATGCTGGGTATGAGGATGTTTTGATTCCTAATAAAAAGTGATTGCTCTTCTAAGAGCAGACATGCTGTAGAGTCTTTATTGCAGAAATCTTAGTCTGTGTATTTCAAGGTCTTCATCCTAAAGCTAGTCTGTAGAGCCATTCTTACAATAACAGTATTTCAAGGTGTGATGCATCTTTTCTGGAATCGCTCTGGCTTTCCATACCTCTCCCCTGCACCGTTCCACTGCACAGCGCTGCAGTGGAGCCTTTCCTCCTCCTTTGCCAGCAAAATCAGATGCTGTGACTCCAATCCTGCCTCACCGTTTTCCATCCTGGTGGTGGCTGCCTCCTTTACCCAGTATCCCAGGGAAGAGCCAAACATAAAGCAAGGATCTGCGGTCCGCAGGGAGCAGAGAAGTTGTGCTTCGACAGGCAATCTGTGCTTCACGGGGATGGAAGAGGAGAAGATGGCAGTGCTGTGCTTACTGTGGGGTGGCACCTACCTCCCGCTGGGAAACTGGATAACCAGAGAAAGGGAAGGGTCTCGCAGACCTAAGAAACCCCACTGACCCCTTGTGTAACAAGCCTGCAGTGCGTGTCAGTATTGTAATACTTTTTTTTTCTCCTGAGAACAGTAAGGTGAAGAATACCACGATTTCACCCACCCTTGCTCCCTACCTATCTAGGAAATCAACAGCTGCTGTAGCTTGCAGTTACCATCTCTAAGCTCGTGTTTGATACAGTGACAAGAGAGCTTTAATATAGAATTTCACCCGTGCAGGAATTAGCTCCTTAGTCACTACACGTTTTAGGTTTTCAGATAGTAATTCTAGGTGCACAGCCAAGTGAGGAAGCTTTTCCTGGCTGTTTTCAATTAAGTCCTTTGGGAATTACCACTGAAGCTATCACATTGCTTGAGCAATGTTTGTGTCATGTTTTGCCTTTCCTCAGAGGCAGTCTTTCACCTGTTACTGTCATTATTACCTTCCCTGGACACGTATTTTCGTGAATGCTTTCACTTTTTAGCCAGATAGGGAACACTTTTGTAATTATATTTCCAGCAACTTCTGGCATATTTCTTTCACTTTTCCTGATTTCTGCTCAGCAACCGGGCAGTGAAGTTGCTCCCACCCAAGCCACTGTCCTGGTTTGAGCTAGGACAGAACCAATTTTCTTTTAGTTATTTTACTTTTTAGTTAAGTCCTTTGTGAGAAGCTGCACTCTGAAATTAACTGCATGTTTTTTGGACAATGCCTGCTTCTAGCAGTGATAAGGCTCGATGTTCATAGTTAGTGCTGGAACATCAGTAGGAATGGTATGCAGTAAGGCTCTTGCTTATAGTTATTCCTATGAAGACCAAGGTCGATGCTTGCTTCTGCTGATTTTTCATATGCCGGAAACGAAAGGGCAGGAAAGTGGTCAGACCTGAGACCCTGCGGTGGGGAGGAGTGGGTCAGACAGGTGACCCAAACCTGACCAAAGCGAGTATTCCATCCCATACGAGTCACACTCGGTATAAAGCTGAGGGATCACGAGGGTCACTCTCTCTTCTTCTATGGCTGGCATCCGAGGAGGACTCTGTCCGATTCTTCTGCCTTCGATCCCGACCCGTGCATTCCTGAATCCAGCTCCTGCCTGCCGCTGAGTGCAGTCTGGGACTTTCCTGGAGCCTGCTCTGCAGCGTCCAGGTGTCATGATCCTCATCTTGGGGGAGCTCGATGTTGGCTTTGTATTTATTTGTGTATATCTCATTATTATTTTTCCTATTATTATTATTATTATGCCTTATTAGTATAGTTAGCTTAAAGCTATTTAACTTTTCCAACCCATAAATCTCTTTCCCTTTTCTCTTTCCCTTCCCCTTTTGGGGAGGAAAGGGGTTAACAAAGAGCATCTGTCCTCTGTTTAATAGCCAGCCCAGCTTTAAACCCTGACGGCCAGTACTGCTATTTTTCCAAAACAGGCATAATTTTGTCCTTTGTATCGTGCCTTTGGAAACACATACCTCCAGGTAATCTTTAAAGATTGACAGGTCCTAAACTTTCATGAGTTTGCTCTGCTTTGGGAGGAAGATACCAGTTATGTCACCCCAAGTCATTCAGCCAAGCCACGTCTATTACATGCAAGTTCATATCACTCAGTCTCATTACAAAAGGTCATGTTAATGATTTGCAGTCTTGGTAGGCCTCCAGTTTCTCAAAAACTTACCTTTTGTAGGTTATCTTCTTAGGTAGTTTCTGTGCTTATAAAGCTGCTGCGTTGCTCCCCAGATCTTCTTTGTGCCTCTGACAGCGTTTCACAGCTGTTTGCCCTACCCCACGTCACCCCTTTGTACTCTCCCACTGCTCTTTGCTTTGTAGCTGCACTCTCAAAAATACGGGAAGAGCTGAAACTACCTCGTCTAGGTTCGTGCCAGGTTCTCTTTCAAAGCAATTCAGAGAACTTTGCTCAGTATTTTAACACGAATTAGGTCTGTTTCCAATTCCAGGTAACGCACTGGATATACACGGCACTGGCAAGAGGCTGGTGTTTATTTCTTGGATGCAATTACACAACAGCTGCCCTTGTTATTGATCCCAAATAAATTATCTTTGGCGTGCACTGCAGAGAAGCTGCTGTTAATGCAATGGAAATTTAGATCTCTTGTACATAGCTCGATTCTTCTCCTCTAACCCAAGGAACAAGTACAAAATAGCTTGCTGAAACCAAGCAGTTCAACCATTTCTCCCATGTGCGTTGCTATCAAACACATCAGCTTCAAGGCTGTCTCCATCTTCTCACAGCGCAGCCCATTGCCATTCTGCTGGCAGCCAGGGAAAGGAAAGCGTGTGCAGATGGGGCCTGTTGCTTTGAAGGGAAAAAGGGCAATCAGTGACATGCTGTCAGCTTTGGCTTTGCTGCATGTAAGCCTGCTTTGGTATAAACACTGAAGAAATATAGGAAGGTAAAGAGCTTGGAAATAGGATTTTTAAAACAATCAGTGCCTTATCTTCCATTTGAGAAAAAAACCAAGGTGTGAAGGACAGAGGGTAAGTCAAGTCAGACAAAAGAAAAGAAAGAAACCGAAATTAGAACAGCGAAAAAAGAGACTACAACTCAAAAGCAACAGGAAAGAGGCAGCATAGATTGCCAATTAACATTTCACATCTAAGGAAAGTTCTGACCAAAACCTTTTTCTTCTTCTAAGAAGTATCATGCATTTCCAGCATCTACTGCGGTGAAGCGAGTACACTTTACACAAAAGGCGTCCGAAGAGAATAAGCCCAATAGCTGCAAAGCTTGTGGAAATGTTTTATGCAGCTGACAACTAGGACAAAAACGCACAGGCGCCCGGAGCATTGGCACCCTTGTTCACCAGGCGATTTCCACCGTGTGCCAGCTACAGCAGATCTGAGGCACAGACCAGCATCTCTCGTGCCGCACGTGTCTCTCTAGATGCATTTACCCCACGTAGAGCTTCAGACTGCCCAGAAATACCACCACTACACGCCCCCACCAAAAATCCCCACAAATACTCCAACATGTTCCTTCCCTGCTGGACTGAGCCTATCTAAACCCAGAATGCACAGGCACCTTGCAGTGCTACAAGTGCTGAACGAGGGTAATTTGGCAGACTACCTGTTGTGCGTTTGGTGGGTTGTCACGCAGGTACACGCACCTTTTTGAGGTGTTTGTAACCAGCGTTCGCGCATATAGCTATGTGGGTGTGTCACAGCCCTCTCTGCTTACACAGGCATCCCTTCTCTATCCTGAAGCTGGTGAGGGGACAGCGAAGATGAACAGAGAGAAGATTTCAGCCTCAGTCATCAGGCCTTGTGACTCTCGTGGAAACTATTGCTATGCTGCAACGACACGAGGTTTGCTGTCAGGCAGGCAAACCACCTGCTTGTGGATGCGTGCACCACGGGCACGAGGTTTTCGGGCAGGTAAAAACAAACTGAAAAAAACCCCCATTTTAAAGTTATAGAGACGTGAACACACAAGTCCACTTCAAAACAGGAGCCGGTGTAAAGATTAAAAAAACAGTAGTTGCTTTGCTGTTTGGTTGTGTACAGAGCAATTCATGGCTGTGATTAATCCATTAAAACATCATTAAAACTCCAAATTAGCTCAGACTCAGCCAGGCAAGAGCATGAGCATTTCAACCGGCATTTAAAATAACACATTTGAAAACGGTAGTCAGCTGATTTTTCAGATTTTCTAAAATCTTACCTAAAAAACCAGGGCCTTGAAAGGTCAGAGCCTCCCAGCTACAGCCCATGCTCCAGCCTTCAAGGAGGGAAGAAAGGAGAAATGATAATTTGAATTCATAGAGTTTAAATTTTCATTTTTTGCTAGCTGTCTATTGGGCAAACGATTCACTTGAGTCTTCCAGAGCCCAAGTCACAGCTGTAAGTAACAGTCCTCATTCACCATTCTATTTCCTGTATGAGATTGTAGTATTTATAGCAACTTTCTCAGTCCCTCGCCTAGCTGACTCGTTATTGCCAAGACATTGACAGAGCAGCAGAAGGCAACTACTTCAGCCGAGATTTTTTTAACAATGATGATTGTGGACAGTCATCGGCCGACACAACAGGGTGAGTCAGAGGAAATTATTGTTTATAGTTTACAGAACGCATGTGACACCGAGCATGTTTGAAAGCAAAGTCCCTGCCTTGAATAGCTTAGATTTAAATTGGCTGAGGCAGCAGAGAAGGAGGGAGGGCAAGCAAAAGCAAGTCTTGCCAATTCACGGCACAGTGCCTGGTAATAGGTCACCAAGCAGGAAAGAAAACCCTGGCTTCATTATCAACATCAGGCCTGCGCTCAGGCATCAGTGACTTGTTTCCTGGAGATGTCTCAAAACATGACCAAAGCCTTTTTAGAAGAGAACTTGGCTCCTGCTATGATGCAGGTAGGGCATCGTATTTTGTTTTCATGACTAATGGTTGAGAAGTCCAAATAAATGAGCCCTAAAATGTCATGTATTTCTGCAAAAGACTAGCAGATTGTACACGTGGCAGGTACCATGCACAGATGGTATGGACAGATGGACTCTGGCGTCCCCAAACACTGAGTTGATGTGATGAAGGGAAGAATTATCCTTGAGCGTTCATTCATCAAGTTGGAGCCTCTTTGGTAGGATAAAGGACACAAAGGTGAGCAAACAGAAAATGGCACAAAACAGTGACCTAGTCAAAAATCTACCATCAGAAGGGTGTGTGTACATGCAGAGGTAGGGAGGGAGAGGAAGAATTGTAATTAGGTCACAGGGACCAAAAGACAAATAACAGGACAAACTTATCTAATACCTGGGCTGTCAGTACCCAAATGCCAGGACAGAGGATGAATGAGCAATTAAAGAGTTTTTACATAACTAGTTATGATGACAGAGGATTTGTGGAATAAAATCACTAGATTAAAATATTGTTAAGAAAAAGCTACAGAAAAATCAAAGGGGAAAGCACTAGAGCTATTCCACAAGAGCTACAACACAAGCTACCTGCTCAAGAACAAAAGGAATGAAGTTTTCATGAGTTAAGTACCTGTTGGAAAAGCAGCAGAGTAGGAAACAAACAGTGTACCAAGGTCTTGTAATAGTTTACATAAGTTACTGGAATGGCTTTAAGTCAACCATGATTACTAGGATGAATCTGGTTAAGACCAAAAACACGTATGGAAGCCAATCACGAAACAAGCTTGTCATTTTGGAGGAAGGAAAGAATAAACAGCAAAATAAAGATGTGCTTGCATATTTCAACAAATTCAGAACTATTAGAAAACTTCCCGTCAAGATAATCCTCACAAGTAACATGAAAAAGATATCAGAATATATTCTTATTAGGAAGAAGACTAAGTAAGCACAAAAAGTAGATCAAAATGCCTCACCAGAGAACATTTCAGCAGCTTCTTTGCTTCAGGACAAAAAGAGCAAACTCTGATCAGACACCTCTAACAGACAGGGGCGTGAACAAAAGCTGATTCAAGAGTATCTCCCTAAACTACATGAGTTCTATTCCACCAATTAAAACAAAAGCATATTTGAAGACCAGTAGATAATTTGAAAACAAAACACAAAAAAAACCTTAAAGGTGATTTGTACATTTTGGTTGTGCTAGAGAATGAAAAACAAAGCTGACAGGTAAATCGGGGAAGAAACAAGACTGGAATTTGAGCTTAGGCAGGCAGCATAGGAAAAAAAAAATCTAACAAGTTAATTTACTGAGCTTTTCTAACTCTATGAGTATATGCACTGCGATGTGTACCACAAGTGACAGGAAATCCAAAGTTTAATGTCAATGTGAAGAACACAACAAGCACATATACAACTGATTTAACTGAAAAACTATTTTACCCACAGGAAGGAAAAAACCTGTCATTTTTTCATATTGCAGCCAGAGTAAGCAGTAACACCAGAAGTCAGGAAACAAAAATTGTAAACTAACTAGCCAAAGATGAGTCACACATACATCAGACCTTATGAAAAATGTACAACTAATTTATCCAGTGTTTATAGAGGTTTTGATTATGTAAAGCAAATATAACCTTTTGTAAATTCTTCAATTTAGAGTATTTTTAATTAACGCTGAAAAGTAAAAAGTGATTTTGCAACCCCTCCCTACTGCCTCCCATCTGGCTGTTATCTATTCTGGGATAGCTTAGCTAGGAAGCTCTATGATATATATTAATTTATTCCCATTTTACAAAGACAACAAACCAAAGAGTTGTCCTTGTAGCTGCAATTCCAAGCAGCAATGTTTATTTGGAATATATTTCTAAAAACAACTTTAAACATCAAACATTAATGTTTCTGTTACAGATGTGATCCCACAACTGAGCACGCAGCAAGGTGTAAATTTAAAACATACAGTATACTTTTCTTCTACATTAAAGATAAGAGATTACAGTTAAGCTTATGGAAACTCATCCGACAGATCAGCCTACCACAAAAAAATAAAAGTTCCTGAGAATTTTAAGATTGCAGTACGGACTCTCATTTTAAAAAACTTGGTCAAGAGCAAGTACTTCAGATAGCAGCTTCAAACCTCTGAGTGAAAGCCCTGCCAGTATGTGGCTCACTTCTAAAGTGTTCACAAGAGGCAAATCTGAAAAAGCAATCCTGTCAGAACGAGGATTAAGTTTACTAACCATAGCTGCCTGCACCTACACTGGAAATCCTGCCCCCTCTCCCTCTGCCTCCACAAAGATCCAGAAAAAGATTTGCACTCCACTCATTCACATTTACACGTACAATGTAAGACAAAGGTAAAGCTGTGTGTAACTGAACCATTTTGGAAAGAATGTTTCACCATGTTAGTAAACAAAAGCTCAGCACCTTGCAGGTCAAAGAATTTTTAACTATATATTTTGTTTAGCTGTTGAACACAGAAACCAAAGTCTAAAGAAAAAATAATCAAGCAGTAAATACCTGAACATAACATTGAAGAAATACTCCAAGAACATAGCTGATGTTGTACTGTAACATTTTACTTCATTTAATTACAGCAAATGTCACCCATCCTATGATTTATAAAGTACACAAAGTATGTACATGAAGGAAACCAAACCCCATCAAAAGATGATCACGTATGTGTATATGTACATATAACATACACACACAAAATGTGCAAATTTCTTTTAATGCAAGTTAAACAAAGCATATGCAGAATAGCGTTGTACAATGATAATAGAACACAGTATTCTAGGTATCCTAATGATGTTTTGTATCTACAGCCAGTGCAAACTTACAAGGCACAAACTCAACGCTGACACTGTAGTGTTGTAAGTTACATTCAGGCACATCTCAATTTGTAGTTCTTCAGGAGAAGATCAATGGAAGTGCTACTTCTGTACTAAAGTGCCAGCCTTCTCTCAAAATTTAAGGACTCAATAGATGTAACCTATATGCAATAGTTATCAGTAGGGTTCTGAGTTAATTTATCACTGGAAACTCTGTGGCTAAAACATCAGTTATACTCTCCTCACATGTGAAAGTATGCTATTGCCCAAAATACCTCCCATACATTCTCCAAAGACTACCTACACCTTGCCAGCCTTGACATGTGGAATATTAAACTTTAGTCAAACTCCTCCAGAAAGTAAATCCAGATTTTAAAAAAACCCAAGCCATCAAGAACAGCCAGCAAAACAGCTTCTGAGACACTCGCATTTAACAAACTTTTGCTAAATTGCACAGTGACAGTGTGTATCAGCTAGCAAAGAGTTAAAAACAACAGCTTGCTGTCTAAGGCAAAATTTTAACACAGCATAGCAGAAAAAGCCAAATACCTGTTCCATCAGTATTTAAACATAGTACTGGCCCATGTAGTCTTATCCTCACAGTGTTTTCTTTCTTACTTTTAATAGCGAACCCACACATGCAGTATGCTTGGTTAGCGAATTTTGTTGCATTTTTCTAAATTAAATGAGAGCAATAAATATGTAGACTAATTGATACTGAAAATACCCAACAAATATGTTCTCTCTCACCCCTCAAAAAAGGGGTTTTGGAGCCTACTGGTGGTTTAAAACTCAGCTGTATCCAGGTCTAATATAATATCTAAAATTGAACTAATCATTTAAAGTTCTCTAGTATTTAATAGACATTATCACATCACTTTGCTGTCTCACCCTAAAAATTGTATTTTCATATTCTTTTTCAATAGAAGACATTTAATAGACATCTGAGGAAAACAATACAATATAAAAGCTTGAGGGTCTTCGCAAAGGTATCTTCTATTCCTTCTGCAAAGTAAGAAAGGAGTGATTTTATTGGCATTTATTTGAAGTGCCATCAATAAAGACACAAGAATACTTAAGAAAGGAAAAAAAGTTCTAATGCTCCATGTACATCTTTGGTTTAGCCTTCCTGACCAAAGTCTTCTGTAAACTTCTTTAACTTCTCCAGGTCCTGTTCGTTAACTGTTGGTTTTGTGCTAGATAGCGACCTGAGCATATCGGCCTGTAAAAAAAAAAAAAAAGACAACAAATGTTTTTGGAACCAAATACAGTATTGCTGCTAACCAGCTTGCTGCCAAGACAATGATGCACTAAAAAGCCCATTAAACCAAGATGACCATAGGAGCTCCTACGCACACAAAACTTTAAGTAAGCCCAAACACTTCTGCTGCACAGTGGAGACAGACAACTGTCGGTAAGTTTTCTAATAACAAAACCACAACCTCAGGTTTATGTTTAAGCCACTCATCCATTCCAGTTTTATTCATCTCTTTTACTGAAAAGAACCAAACTTCCTTTTTTTTTGTCAGTTACTATTTTCAACCCATCTTTAACTACAGCAGTTTAAAGTGAAAAACAATCAGATGTTCCTGTGTACTCTTCATAGTCCAACTGTTCTATATTGAACAGTAGTTTGTGATTCATCTCTAGCAAAGTTTTACTGTTCGTCACCGGTAATTTCTATCTCTTCAATTCAGTCGATTTCCTAAATAAATATTTAGATACTTGAAAATGGAGTTCAGAAAAATTGCAGGTCTAAGAAGTTGAAAGCAGCAGCTACAACACCCTGTGAATAAAAAGCGTTGAGAAAACTAATCAAGTCCTAGCCAAAGGCAACGGAAAAAAGTAGATGCGTAATTTCTCATATTACTAGAAAATTATGGATAAAACCAAAATTTAATATAATTATTTTCTAGACTTGAGATTTGGCTCAGACTGCAGATACCCTGCTTAGAAAGAATTAAAGCCTGATCTTTTTAAGGACAAGAACTGATTTTGGACACTGAAACAACTGCCTAGGCAACTAGAGTGCAGCAGAGCCCAGGTACCATTAGAAGAAGACAAGGAATTGTTATGTTTAATACCAGGAAAGACTGATTAAAACTCCACTTAGACCATCCAGGCAGAAGTTTTAGGGCATGTCTACACCTGCATACATTCTTTTGTGCTTCCTCAGTATGCAAATACACACAGAAAATTATTTTCTGAAATATAGTTGCGGTTATATTTACAAAGCAGTGTACACTGATACACTCATTTCTTTCATTCATTACAGGACTGTTTGAACACAAGAAATAACAGCAGCACCAATTTGTTATGAAGTCCTTCCCTCAAACATTGGACTTAAATTCAGAATCTTCTTTTGTTGCTCTTGGGGAAAAATACAGAATAAGTGTCCAGCAATTTTTTTTTTTAAACAGTGAGCTAAAAATTCCATTTGTCTTAAAATGACATCTTTCATTCCCTAGACCAAAGCAAGTATGCTAACATGCACAAAGAAAACAGCTGAAAAAGCTGTATCATCTGTGATGAAATTTAACCAAAACTACCACTACATCCACGATCTTTTTACATTTTATTGTTTATGCTTGTATTTATTTCATAGGCAATATTTACCTACAGCACATCACTTCCCAATTTACACTGAATATAATTTTCCATTTCCTAGTATCAATATTAATGCTACAGAGTGATGGGAAGGAAGCATATCATGGGGCAGGGATCCCAAAGTTTTTAAGTGAGTAAAAGACAAGTGAAAGAACAGCGGAAGAGCCAGACACCCTCTATGGATGAAAGGACAGCAGCTGTGTGCAAGCAGACATGAACAGTAAGAAAGAAATGCTTATCAGGGATAGAAGGTGGCTTTTCCACAAGCATGCTGTACTGTAGTGCTGTATGTTGGGAATTCAAATGTTACCTTCTACGTCCAGCATTTCTGAAAAGAAACAGCTCATCCAATTGCCTTGCATAACCGTTTGGAAAAGAGGCTTTACCTTGAAGTCTTTTCAGAGTTCTGCAAAGCGAGAAAGAAATGCTACAAAAGAATACCTACCATGGAAACTTGAGGCTCTAGTAATTTATCTCCTGGAACCTCCATCCACGTCATTTCTATGGCTTCAGGATCACCTGGAGAGCAAGGGGTGAACAAATCTACCACCGTATTTGGATTACACACTGATGGTCCTTTTACCTAAAAATAAGAAAATAGTTTATAGGAGTTATAATTGTAAAGACAAAAACCAGAAGCTGAACAGCATCTTTAGAGCAGAATCATTACTTGATTTTATGCAGATGCCCCACGCATTGGGAAGACCTGTCCTGTGAAAGAGAAATTGTATAATGTACTGGCATCATTCATTTTGAAAACATGCAGCTGTAGCTAGATACTTAAATTCACATCAGGTCAAATCCCAGGAGCTGCTCCCTCCTAAGGCTGAGGATTTCTGTGGAAAACCGAAGATGCCAGAAAATCTAGTTGGAGAAGACCACCCCCTTTCTAGTCCCTGGTCATTTTGAGAGTTCACTCATCACTGGTTAACAGATTTCTAAAAACTTCTCAATAACTATCCTTGAGTGCCCCTCAAGTTAGGAGGCCAGAGATGGCTTTTCAATCTTTGACATACAGCACTACAAAGTTCTGAGCACCTTCTCTGACACCATCTCAGCAGCACTCGATGGAAAGCAGGGCCATCTAGTGGGAGAACAGACACCATCCTTTTTTTTCCAGACACATGGATAGACCCCAAAAAGCTGCACCAGGTGTCTGTTCCTTTTCTGCAACATGGTACCTGGGACCCACAGTTTTATTTTCCTTCATCATTACCTGAAGCATCACACATCCACAGGAACTCAAAACATACGCAAAGATTGAAAGACAACACACTAACTGGCTATTTTTAACATTTAAAGCACGATGCTGAAGAGCACAGATTGTTATATTCAAAATGCACTCTTGACAAACCCGTATTATTACACAGACCAAGGAATGGTTTACAGTGAATTACTAATAATTGAGGAAAGCATTGTTTAACTGGGGCAAGTTGTCTGGTATGATGCAAATAATTAATAAAGCTAGTAAGATTTTGCTTATAAAAATAGGAAATCACATCCACTTGAAGTACTAACAACAGAAGTGGAATCAACCTGGCTTATGTCAGAGCCCTCAAAGTATCTAGTTATGGATTTTTTCCTTCCTTTTTTGGGGGCAAAAGGAAGTAAGAAGCAATAATTCCTTTTGGGTTGCTCTGCAAACTGTGACATCTGAGGTTATTTCATTGCTCCATGGTAGTCTGAGACATGCTTCAGATTCCTCCAAATTTGAAGGCTAAAATGTAACAGCCCTTTAGCCAGAAATGTCATTGTCACCTAAAGTCAACAATGGTTAAATACTTCAGGCATCACTGCTTAAAGGAAGGAAGCATCTAGAGAATCCTTGACGTATCAAACCAGCTGCCTATTTTTAAACAAATACAGTTTATATCACAGTGTTCCTGCTGAGGAGTTGACCCCAGAAGAAACTTACCAGATCAGTGTTTCAAAATACTTGTTTTGTTTTTAAACTGAGATAAGCTCCTCAAAACCCCTTTAAAATGTTTTTTTCCTCCCCCTCACCAAAATGAAAGGCTGCAGGTTTATTTTAATAACCTCAAAATTGACCAAGGTTTCCTCAGTGCAGACTCTGGAAACTTCACAGTCCTCTCATTCTGCACCATATTGGATTTAAATGTTCTTTTCTCTTCGAATCTTAAGCTGAATGTGTTCCTTGGAAGAAACTACATGGAAAAAAAGAGCCTATCTTCAATTCAAAATAACTGTAGCTGTTCAGTTTAGGGCCCTTAACCCTTTTATATCAGATTAAGTTACTGGTAAAAAAATTGTAACTGAGATGACAAAGGACTGCTGCCAACACAAGTTACGTGGTACGCATCTCTTGACAGCTTAGGATCTAAAATTTTTCCTACCTTACCTAACCCCACATTGCTCTCTTAAGGAGTGGCAAATGAAAGCTTCCCTTTACAGCACCAAAAACCTCTGCAAAATATCTTGACCCACCTTCATCCAAGATACATGAACTTCCGTGAAATCAAAGTTTGCAGTAAAAATGTAAACAGGAAAACCTTTTAGGCTGCGTCTACTCTAAAAAAATACTACAAAGGAAAAATATAATTTTACGTAACAGATACAAGTGTTAAAGTATTTGCAACTCTGTTCATAACCATTGATAACATTATCACACTTTTTTTTTTCCATTGAAGAGCTTAAGAGAACAATTAATTCAATTGAACAAGACCCATATGTGCAAATTCTCCAGGTAAGGGGGAGGGGAAATGCACGCTCAGATTTAAAGGATTTAGATTGGTGCTAAAGAACTCCAAGTGGTTCTTTGTCAGACAAAGTTTCTCAGATCCAAACACTTAGAAGAAATGTTTCTTAAGTCAGTACATAGTACATAGAGGTAACTGCAAGATAAGCCAAACAATATAGCTTCAATAGTCTCTTTAGAGTGCACCTATAGAAGTGTAAACTAGTTTTCCCATTACAGCAGCATCCATAGGATGCTGTACACTGCCCAAACAATGAAACACAGACCTTGCTCAGTTGTCTTGCATCTTTACTACTGTTGCAAGTAACATCGAATCAATGTTTTTACCAGAACTTCACAAGAACCTTACATTTTTCAGTCCAAAAAAATATGCCAAGTAGAATGTGCATGATTATAATCCATTTGTTCCCATGTGGATGACGGATACATTTATTGAAACATGAAGAACCACGTAACTTGATCCAGAAAAAGAGCACTTCTGTAACATTCCCATTTAAGTCAAACTTCAAACCAAATGCTTTTTAACACTACCTAGAGACATGAAGAGTTATCAGACCTTGGGTTACACAGCATGAGTACTCAAACTGGCTCCATTAGACTTAACACCAGGACTGAGAGAGGGAAGAAAGAAAAAAAACAAAACAAAACAGGAAGAGTACTCAAATTCTCCCCTGGTCGATAAAAAGCACATTCATAAGTGTGCAGTATTACCTAAAACCAAATTCAGTTTACTTGCAAGGAATTTTCAAATTAAGATAGTTCTCAGAGGTGAAGTAACTCAACAAATTTTTGATTTCTACTTACTTTTTTGAAGTGAGTAGCTGATTGCACTTTTCTAACAGGCTGCATCAGTGCATCACGTACAATGATGCTTATATCTGCACCAGAATAGCCATCAGTTCTCTTTCCAAGCTCTCGATAATCTGATTCCGTTAGGAGATTTGGAGTTGACCCAAGGTGAAGTTTGAACATTGCAGCCCTAGCATGGTCTTCAGGTAAAGGAATATAAATACGTTTCTCAAACCTGGTGTAAGAAAGAAAAACCAAAATGTTCCACAGACGCTAGCTCATGCAGGTGCACAGTGGAAAGAAGCTTATGCAAATAAGTATATAGTTTGTTCCTAACAATATTAGAAAGAAGCAGTTTCAGTATTATAAACCTTTAAAAAAAAAGGTAAGGCAAATATTCAACAACCTGTTCTCATAAATAATATTGTAGCTAGCATAAGCTAACATTCAGAATATAACAACTACTTCCTTTTCATGACAAAGATCTTCTCTTCAGACTGAAGTTTCTCCAGATTCTCTCCAGTAGTGTTTGTGTTTTAAAATAAAAAGACTTTTTTCCTTTCATTTTTAAGTGTTGGAAGTATATTGGAACAGTTTTCACAAAGAAAGAACTGCCTGATAACAAGCTGACACAACCACTTTCTACAGTCTTCAACTAAATTAGAGAAAACCTCATACTTGGGAGCAAATCTGAAGTCATTCAACACAGTTGTCAGTAGAAAATGTTGATAACTGCAGTTCTTCCTCTGAAGCAGCATCTGTTCTCACAGTGGGGATTACCTCCCACCAACAAAATAAGAGGAACTCCAAATTCTGTAAAACATAACTAACTTGCGGATGGCAACAAAGATGAGGGGACTGGAGCATCTCTTGTACGAAGAAAGGCTGAGAGACCTGGGCCTGTTTAGCCTGGAGAAGAGAAGACTGAGAGGGGATCTTATCAATATCTAAAGGGCGGGTGTCAAGAGGATGGGACCAGACTCTTTTCAGTGGTGCCCAGCAACAGGACAAGGGGCAATGGGCACAAACTGGAGCACAGGCAGTTCCACCTGAACATGAGGTGGAACTTCTTTACTGTGAGGGTGACAGAGCACTGGCACAGGCTGCCCAAGGTGGTTGTGGAGTCTCCTTCTCTGGAGGGATTCAAAACCTGCCTGGATGCATTCCTGTGCAACTTGCTCTAGGGGCACCTCCTTTAGCAGGGGGGTTGGACTGGATGGTCTCCAGAGGGCCCTTCCAACCCCCACCATGCTGTGATTCTGTGATATACATGAAGTAGGCCAAATACATGAAAAAATAATTTGATTACTGCCATTGTTTGTACAAGTTCCTTTAAGTCTTATGGACAAGAGTTGGCTACTCTTTCACAATGCAGAGAATCAAGAGAAGAGTTGGCTACTCTTTCACAATGCAGAGAATCAAGAGAATGGTTTGGGTTGGTAGGGATCTTCACAGGTAATCTAGCTCCAACCCCCCCTGCTGGACACCCTCCCCTAGANTTCATAAGTGTGCAGTATTACCTAAAACCAAATTCAGTTTACTTGCAAGGAATTTTCAAATTAAGATAGTTCTCAGAGGTGAAGTAACTCAACAAATTTTTGATTTCTACTTACTTTTTTGAAGTGAGTAGCTGATTGCACTTTTCTAACAGGCTGCATCAGTGCATCACGTACAATGATGCTTATATCTGCACCAGAATAGCCATCAGTTCTCTTTCCAAGCTCTCGATAATCTGATTCCGTTAGGAGATTTGGAGTTGACCCAAGGTGAAGTTTGAACATTGCAGCCCTAGCATGGTCTTCAGGTAAAGGAATATAAATACGTTTCTCAAACCTGGTGTAAGAAAGAAAAACCAAAATGTTCCACAGACGCTAGCTCATGCAGGTGCACAGTGGAAAGAAGCTTATGCAAATAAGTATATAGTTTGTTCCTAACAATATTAGAAAGAAGCAGTTTCAGTATTATAAACCTTTAAAAAAAAAGGTAAGGCAAATATTCAACAACCTGTTCTCATAAATAATATTGTAGCTAGCATAAGCTAACATTCAGAATATAACAACTACTTCCTTTTCATGACAAAGATCTTCTCTTCAGACTGAAGTTTCTCCAGATTCTCTCCAGTAGTGTTTGTGTTTTAAAATAAAAAGACTTTTTTCCTTTCATTTTTAAGTGTTGGAAGTATATTGGAACAGTTTTCACAAAGAAAGAACTGCCTGATAACAAGCTGACACAACCACTTTCTACAGTCTTCAACTAAATTAGAGAAAACCTCATACTTGGGAGCAAATCTGAAGTCATTCAACACAGTTGTCAGTAGAAAATGTTGATAACTGCAGTTCTTCCTCTGAAGCAGCATCTGTTCTCACAGTGGGGATTACCTCCCACCAACAAAATAAGAGGAACTCCAAATTCTGTAAAACATAACTAACTTGCGGATGGCAACAAAGATGAGGGGACTGGAGCATCTCTTGTACGAAGAAAGGCTGAGAGACCTGGGCCTGTTTAGCCTGGAGAAGAGAAGACTGAGAGGGGATCTTATCAATATCTAAAGGGCGGGTGTCAAGAGGATGGGACCAGACTCTTTTCAGTGGTGCCCAGCAACAGGACAAGGGGCAATGGGCACAAACTGGAGCACAGGCAGTTCCACCTGAACATGAGGTGGAACTTCTTTACTGTGAGGGTGACAGAGCACTGGCACAGGCTGCCCAAGGTGGTTGTGGAGTCTCCTTCTCTGGAGGGATTCAAAACCTGCCTGGATGCATTCCTGTGCAACTTGCTCTAGGGGCACCTCCTTTAGCAGGGGGGTTGGACTGGATGGTCTCCAGAGGGCCCTTCCAACACCCACCATGCTGTGATTCTGTGATATACATGAAGTAGGCCAAATACATGAAAAAATAATTTGATTACTGCCATTGTTTGTACAAGTTCCTTTAAGTCTTATGGACAAGAGTTGGCTACTCTTTCACAATGCAGAGAATCAAGAGAAGAGTTGGCTACTCTTTCACAATGCAGAGAATCAAGAGAATGGTTTGGGTTGGTAGGGATCTTCACAGGTAATCTAGCTCCAACCCCCCCTGCTGGACACCCTCCCCTAGACCAGGTTGCTCAAAGCTCCATCCAACCTGACCTTGAACACTTGCAATGATGGGACACCCGCAGCTTCTCTGGACAACCTTTTCCAGGGTCTCATCACCCTCACAGCAAAAAATTTCTTCCTTACATCCAATCTAAATCTACCCTCTTTCAGTTTAAAATGGTTGTCCCTTGTCCTGTAACTGCAGTCCTTGGTAAAAAAAAAAACCAAAACCAAACATCTCTCCGTCTTTCTTACAAGCCGCCTTTATATATTGAAAGGCTGCAGTAAGGTCTCCCTGGAGCCCTCCTCTTCTCCAGGCAGAACAAACCCAACGCTCTCAGCCTTTCTTCACAGGACAGGTGTTCCAGCTCTCTGAACATCTTCATGGCCCGCTTCTGGACCTACTCTATCAGGTCTATGTCTGTCTTGTACTGTGGACCGCCGAACTAAAATTTCAAGTCATTCTTGAAATTCCAAGCAACATACTCACCTCTAAATCTGTCTCACACAAAACTATAGTCATACAGGTTGGAAGCAACCCTCAGGAGGTCACACAGTCCAACCCTCAAAGTATGGCCAGCTTGAATTAAGTATATAAATAAAAGTCACAAAAAAGTAATGTTCAGACTACAAAAATGACCGTTATCCAAGCTGTGCCTTAATCACAACATAATCATATCTGTCACATCACTGTATTTGTCCTCTGCTGCTCTGCAGCTCAAAGAAAGATCCAGCTAATCAGATACAGGTGTGGAAGCTCTTTATCTACAAAACAGCGCTTAAAAACATGCATTGAAAGATCACAAATTATACCTGATCAGTAGAAAAACCATGGTGTTTCTGTGTAACGTAAGGCTACATTTCCATGAGGAAGTCAAGCTACTCAGTAGTTTGTCAACAGCTGAAAAGAAAAGCTCTACCTCCTCTTGCCCTTCTGAGGTGCGTATTTTGTAACTTGTCCCCCAAGCCCACCAGAAAACCAACTAACAAGGAAACACAATAGTTTTCTGCTTGCTCAAATACAATAATCCAACCAAGAAATCAAATAAACTACGGGGCCAATCTAAGTGTGAACAACCTACCTCTTTAAAGGGCCAGGGGGCTATTAGTTTAGCTCACTACATCTCATGGAATTGAGTTGTAGAACATTAGCCATGTCTGCAAGCATGAGCCAGATTACTACCTCAAGTCAACTCAGACTGAACCCTCATAACAGTTGTGAACTTCATACCACGAAAAAAAATGCCATCATACCTTCTCCTGATAGCAGAATCCAAAACCCAGGGTACGTTTGTCGCTCCTAAGACCAAGATTCCTTCATTGTCAACACCAACCCCTGTATCAGGGCAGAAAATTTTTTCACCATTTAGATGATGAACAGAGACTGTTTTAAAATTTAGTCAAAATTTAATGGGGTAGAACTGCAAATCTTTTTAGTGTTCTCATGCAAGCTACACTTAAAATACATATCTTAATTCCTTCATCTGATTCTGAAAACCAAGCAAACTTACCTTGCATCTGGACTAGAAATTCCGTTTTTATCCGTCTAGCAGCCTCGCTTTCATTTTCACTTCTTGACCCGCAGAGGGAATCTATCTCATCAATGAATATAATAGAAGGTTTGTTTTCTCTGGCAAGTTGGAACAAGTTTTTCACTAATCTTAAAAACAGAAACATCTTCAGTTATCTTAATGATTACACCAGTAAAAACATGTAACTTAAGATTATGATATAGTCACTTCCTTTAGAGAAAGCTAAAAATAGAGAAGTAATAACATAAACCTACTTAAAGATACAACATTCTTCCAGCTCCAACATTCAGCATTATACTTAATGAGATAGCCCAGCACAAATAGACGTGAAACATTTTAGAGTACTCCAGGCATAGTTTTGCAAGAAAAAGTTCTTTTTTGGTTTACATTTCTACAAGACAGCCTGGACTATACAAAACCACCACTCTAGACAGATTCAAAAGAGATTTTGTAAGAAATAAAACCTACATTTGCTTTATACAACTTTACTGAATAATTTTTATACGACAAGAAAAGTTGGTTTGCAACCTCCCCACCCAACTCTAGCCATATCTTATTAACACATTTTACCAAGTTAAAAAGTAAACAGGAATATGCTGGGAAATGCTTCACATTACCAGCAAATCCCAGGCAATAGTCTCAAATGAAGCCAAACAGAAAAAATGCCAAGCTGGACTACAGTTCCATATTCATTTCGCAACAGAAGAAAAGCAGCTTAAGGTTTCCAGCTTTTGGGGAAAAAAATCCCAGTACAAACACTTTATCTAATGGCCTTTCTTCCTTATCCTGTCAACTTCAAAGTGTTGCTCAGTTGTCCCACATTTCAAACTAATAAAGCATGGTTTCGACAAGTATTCTCATAATCATATCGAAAACCTTTCTGTAAAACAAACCCAGAGCTTTTTCTTAATTCAGGAATTCTTCATTGGAAGCCTAGACAGACAAATTCCCACACTTTTAGACTGCAGCCAGCACGTCACTTCAGGCTTCCTGGTGGTCTTCACATATCACATAGGAACAAACGAAGAGTTAGCATGGGGAACCACGAAATTTTCTTTCATGGTTGCTCCTCTCCTTCAACCTGTTTTTGCAAGTCTCTTATGTCTTCCAGATTTTGTTTGAAATCAGGATAAAGAAAAACCACCTCCGTATGGCCAAAGAAATGCCATGTGTTAACAGCACAGCTGCTGGGACAGACGAGTGGGGAGATGCCAAGAGGCAGAGTACCCCAACGCTTCATACTGATGTAGTGTGCCATCACAGCTGAGTTCAGAAGGGGAATGAACTCCATGGTGCTCCCGAAACCTTTCCGAGCTAGTTTTGAAAACTATCTTGAGCCCTAAAGAGAGGTCCAGCTGCAGCAGCACAAAACGCAGCACATGATGATATCTTTACATGGCACTGCAGCACGAAGCATAGAAACACCTAAAGTTTGTTTTTGAAAAGACATGACCCTTCCCTCCAATTCAATTTCTATACAGCAACTTCTCTAGCTCTATATTTATTTCTTCTTGGCGTTGTTTTCCTGGGCCTCTGGCAACTCCAACTTACTTTTCACTTTCACCTAACCACTTTGAGACAAGATCAGAGGAAGATACTGAGAAGAAGGTAGAGTTATTTGCTTCTGTTGCCACAGCTTTTGCTAAATAAGACTTTCCTGTTCCTGGTGGTCCAAACAGTAGAATCCCTCTCCAGGGTGTTCTCTTTCCTGCAAGAGAGAAACCAGCAGTGTTCAAAACACTGTACAAAGACTGAAGCTATTTTTCGGATTAAGCCCCTCTAATTTACTCAAAGGTTTTCCACATCCACCCATGAAACTTCTCTGACATGGATCACAATCCCTTTATTAAGAGCTCAGCTTGGGTCTCAGATACGTTGGCATAACACTTTTCTCAGAAACCAGTGCTGGTCCTGACTGGCCAATAGCAAACAAATGCTGTAATTCTGACCTGTAAACAGGTGTGGAAATTTAATGGGCAGGATCACTGCTTCTTTAAGTGCTTCTTTGGCACCTTCGAGGCCAGCAACATCACTCCATTTGACATTTGGTCGCTCCATGACAATTGCTCCTATAAGAAAAGGTTATATAAGTAAGTGATGCACATCTTTTCACAACTTCAATAAATTCCACTCTGAAAAAAAAAAATTAAGAAATCCATGCCCATGTCCGTACTGAATAAAACCAAGGCATTTCTAAGCAGCTATAAACAGTCAATACTGTTAGTTAAATAGATGCTATTTCTACAGAAATCTGTCACATTGTTTTACCACAATAAACCATGGATAACCAGAATACTCCAGTTAGTAGAAGTCCTGCAATGGTCAAAGTTAATCCATAACTGACCAGCAAATGTGTATTTAGTAGTCACAGAGGAGCACCTTCTCTAATTGGTACCCAAGCACCATCTCCTCACTAAACCACCACTGCAAATCCTGAAAAAAATTGAAATTTCCTTTTAAGCAAGGGAAGCAACGTAGCTGCACTACCCCCAGGATTTATAAGATTCTTCAGCAGATGAAATAACTTGTTGAGTATCTCCAGATGTGCAGCAAATCGGATCATCTAATGGTAAAGAGCTTTGAGGGCTAGGGCTGAAAGAATCAGAAAGGTTATATGTATCCTGCTTAGCTACAGAAGTATCTTCTTAGTCTTTCCACATTCTCTCAAAGTTTATCACCAAGTCTCATCTTGCTCAATGAACGAGTTCAGCATGATTTTAGCCAACGGAGCTGCAATTTATTCTTCTCTTCAGACTGGTTAGCCTGATGTGCTAAAAATTATTTTTTCTTGACTGCTTTTAGATGGGACAACTTGGATCTGAGGGGATTTCTATAATTTCACAATTAGCTTTCACCAGCTATTTTCTTGACACTTTCATCTTATCCGTTCAGAGCTCTGTGAAGTAATTTAAGGCTTTTTTCTTCTACAGGATTGAAAATTTACTGTTACTCACTGGCTAATGAATAAATCAAATAACACTTGCTTACTTTGTAAGTATCTCCTTTGAGATTTTTTTCTTTGGTTGCATTTGTTTTCTATCAGATTGAAATTAATAAATTCTGTTAACAATTGCAATTGTTAACAATTTGGAATTTAGAGTCCAAAAGCAATATCATGTTGTTAAAGATGTTAAAAATGTTATAAAGTTAATTGCAAACTGTCTTAGCTTGCAATCTATATACTGGAATTAATTCAACCACCCACTTTCAATGCAGTAAATTCTTTTGCTAGGTTGACTACATATCAGTTTTTCTTAAACAGAACTATAAGCTCCATCACTAAAATAATTAGCAGAACAGCAAACAGTTCAGATCGGAACAGGAGATTATTTCAAAGCTGAAATATCAGAGTTATCTGCACCAGACATACCATGGTAACTCAAATCACTGCACTGTACCAGGACACAAATGGAACTGGAATCACAGGCTTCCTAATTTTGTAGGTATAAATTAATAGCTGGAAGATTAAGCAATAGAGTGCAAAAGGCCTCTAAAATTGTAAACAAGAGTATATGGCAATAGACCCACAACTACTAACTAGTCTCAACATTACTGATCACTTCTCCTACAATAAGCGAAGTTGCTATTATGATTAAAATCTTGATAAATACCCATAGATTTGGAGAAGTTCCATAAGACAAAGTCAGATAGGAGTAACAAGGCAGCCACATTAAATACAGGACATTTCTGTGGCTCTTGTGGGAAGTGAAATGAAAATGAGTAATCTGAAGGCTGCCCAGAGCTTGTAATATCTGAGTAACAGACTCCTAAGTTAAGTTTAAAGGTACCAAGGGTCTCACACCTCAGACTTTCAAGCAATCAATCAAGCAAGAATGTTGCCATTTTTATAGACAGTATCAAAGAAGTGGTGGGTGCAAGAAACCACTTCTTGAAGTAAGAACTGAAGGTCAGATTCACATGGGAAGTAACAAAGTCTTTATAGTGAGAGACAGTATAAGAGTCCAATGCTCATCATTTTTCTGTCATTTTTAAATACAGGAAACTGTCCCATATAACTGTGCATAGGATTAAATAAATGTGCAGAGAAGTAGAGAAAGCATGGCAGTAAGTTAATTCATAACATTTAGGTGGCAAAAATATAGGAATCTGCTTGACTGAAGTCATCCCTATTTAAAGAAAAGGAATGCTTCAAAGTTACCTTGAAGTTGATTCTGTAGCTTCTTTTTTTCAGGATCCTCTGACTCCCCTTCCCCATCGTTGTCATTCCTGATTTGGAAACAAGAAAAAACTTTGAAATACAACAAAAGAGACTGCTGTCTCAGTATCAAAATCAGAACGCAAAAAGCAGAAAACCCACCAGTCTGAGGAATGAAAGAAACCCTAAGATGCTTTCAGATGTCTACAAGTTTACATAATTGTACTCCTGCTTTTCTACACCATGTACTTTCTAATTCACCCTCCTTACCATTTCAACTTCCTCTTATGGATCTGAGCCCTCTTAACACACTTCTACATGCTCTGAGCCAGCCTTTAGGAAACAAAAGCCCTTATATCAAGCAACACAGAAGTGCTAAAATGGTTTCTTTGTAGACATTGGCACTTGTCTCCTATCTGGAACTTCAACAGGACTTGTTCAATTCCATCTAGTACTACGAAACTCTACACCCTTGTCTTGTCAGAGCAAAGGAAACTGGGAGTTAGAGATGAAAAAAAACAGACTGGGTAGTCAACCACTGGAGTGGACGTCATGAAAATACACGTAGCCTCTGTGGTATTACCAATTCCTTCTATGACAAACCAGCAGAACACAGTACAGCTCAAAAAATAAAACTGATGAGATGAGTAGACAATGAAGTAGACTGAAAATCAAGTGAAGTTTCAAGAGACAACTGAGCAACTCTTGCTGTTCAGGACTACTAAAAAAGGGCAAACCCACCAGAAGGTATCATCCTGAATCCTTCCTCTCTCCTATCCCCATAAAGTCAGTATCAAATGCAAAAGAGACTCTGCTTGTTCAGCTCTGATATGCAAAATGAAAAACAAATCTACTAAAAGGAAAGCAGCGGAGAGACTGGGCAGCAGCAATGCATTAGAGTGATGCGGTCCGTCTTACAGAACTTGACCCCACACAGAGCTTTGCACCACTTACCAAGCGTGAGACAGATCAAATTTGGGCCCCAGTGATCATCACTCCGAATTTATTTTCTAGTTAGTAAGTATTTAAATGTATGAAATTTTTAAGGGTCATCAGGCTCATTGCCATTAAATCCAATAATCACGTGTTAGTCTGAAACAGCTTTCAATTCTTCAGGGAATTTCCGATGCAAATGCTCGCACGTTTTAGTAAACAAGCACAGAAATGCCTGTGATGCTAATTCCTGCTATTTTACTTTTATTAGCCCGCTGTATTTCAGCATAAGTAGTAATCTGAAGCATTTCAAAAACACTAGTTAAAATGATCTTTAAAGAGGTGAATTTTAGAATAAGCTAAGTTCAGGAAGTTTTTTGCTTTACCTTCTCCAAAAACATACCCTTTTCCATCAGCAGGACCAGACTCTTTAACTGGTTTTGGTGCAGTTTTTTCTTTCTTTTTCAGATATTCTTTAAGCTTTTCTGCTCTGTCCAAGTATTCTGCACATTTCCTTCTAATGCTCTGTTTTGCTTTATCACCCTGTGCTTCATCTAAGAGTTTGAAGAGAAACAACGCTTTGTTAACAGCAAAACACATGTGCATCAATCAGAAAACAAGACTAAATCTCTGTTGTCTTTGTATCTTATCAATATACCTCTCTCAGTGCTCAGCACATAACCAAGCACCTCAACTACTTATTTTCCCCACTACACCACGGAAAGAAGTGACAGGAAGATGTCACCACCTACCAGGAATCAAATATACACCTGAACATTGCTTTAGCTTAAAATTTGACTGTAAAGGATTAAGGACAACAGCACCACAAGATTTTCTGTCAGCCTTTCAAGCTGCTATACATTGTCTTAATAACTCCTTTTCTAAAATAGCTCATCAAGAAGCAGCTAAGCAATTTTTATTTAGAAGCATACTTTATTTTTCCATAGCCTGCTAATTTTCAAGTATGTACAGATCATAAAGAAAAAATTACATAAAACATCTGAAAGAGTTAGGCGTGGTTCAACAGCTACACTGTTCTCTTAGCCACTATTACAGTAGTTCAAATCAGCAATCAAAATTTAACATGCTAGGTTTATGTGTTAAGTTTCCAAAAGTACATCACTATTGTTAAGAGCACAGAAAGTGATATTCTGACAAAGTCCGTAAGATATCAATGGATAGGAAGTGATAAACACAAATTATCCTAAAAGACTACAAAGAAAATAGTGGTTTTTTACAAATCATGGAGAACTGCAAGTGCACTTATGTCAGGTGAGCAACCCTAGCCCACTTAGATTAGGGCTGAACCTACAGTAAGAAAGCCCACTCCTTGCATACAAACACTGGACACGACACAAAAGGTAAACAGAGGTGTGAAAAGGCATCAAATAATGAGAATATGGAAACTGAAGAAAAATTACAACATACAAATCCATCTCATACATTTTGTTGGCCAAGATGAATGGCAAGACTGTAACATTAAGGAGTGAAAAACGCCAGCAGAGAGGTTGTAGAAAGGCAAGCGGCATCATTTAAGGGGCAAAAAACGCTCGGTAGATATAGCAAAGACTTCTTGTGCAACACATGGTTTTCAGCACAACAGAAATACAGGGATCCCTGCACTTATTGTCACATTTCCACATGCAGTGGCCAGGCTGAAACATTGCTACAGAAGTCCAGAAGAGACACAGCAAACCACTGCCTCCCTGTCCTAAAAAAACCTAAAACAAAACAGAAGTAAAAAATAATCTGATTTCTTACCAGAATGAAGCACACAACACAGTAAAGGCAAAAGCTGCAAAATATGACTTCAGTCAAACTACAATTGGCAAGTATCAACCGCTGATGAAAATAAAAATTCAAATACCGATTTCAACATAAGAGATTACTCTGTGCAATTTGACTACTAAACGCCACTTAATCATCCAATACATTACACTTACATTTAACAACATGGAGAAAATACTGCACAGCGTGCTGGTACAAGCGGAAGGCTTCCTCATAGTTTCCTGCTTTATCTTCTTGTGCTGCCTTGCTAGCAAGGTCTATTGCTTTCTGTAACACAAGCAAATAATTATGTGCTGCGTGAGAGCATTTTGCATGATCAAAGAAACATTTTAAGCTGTTGCTCTGACTGTTTCTTGATGGCCAGTTTTTCCGCTCTTCAACACCTACCCTGAAAAGTTGAAGGCAACTGATTGCAAGTCTTAGGTGGTGCTTTGTATGCGACACAATATTTCTGTCCTTTTATAAGCCATGATTAACAAACTGCTGAAATTTACCAGCACATAAAAAATCCTAAGGGATAAGAACAAGTTTCTGTGTACTAAGTTGGAACTACTACTGGTTTGTCTATACAGTTTTTCTTAGCGATCTCTTGCATTTATTATGGAAAAAATTGGAAATTTCTATTTCACAGAATCACAAAGTGGTAGGGGTTGGAAGGGCCCTCTGGAGATCATCTAGTCCAACCCCCCTGCTAAAGCAGGTGCTCCTAGAGCAGGTTGCACAGGAACACATCCAGCTGGGTTTTGAGTATCTGCAGAGAAGGAGACTCGACAACCTCTCTGGGCAGCCTGTACCAGTGCTCTGTCACCCTCAAATTCATTCTAAGTATTTTTTATCACATGCTCAGACACTCTGAACTATGACTGATGACATCAGTAAAACCTGTGAATAGCAGAGTCAATACAGGAAGTACGCAATCATAATACACCGAAACTAGGACTATCACTCTTCCAACCCTAGGCTGGGAGACATCTTCAAAGACTGACTGTTTGGCTTCTCTAGAAGGATTTAAGTTCTTGATATCCAAGTGAGAAATTCTAATTATCATTTCAGTGGGAGGGGAGAAAACACCCCACCATACAGAAAACGCACCCAATCACAAGCATCAAGGAAAGTTCTAGGAGAAGTTATGAATGGATTTTTAATGTATTTGTTGAGCTAGTTTAAAATAAAACTGACTATGATCTAAGGCATCGTACTGCATACACTGGCCTGTGGATTTGTTGGTATCACCATTATTCCTTTGCTTATTACCTTGTATTACACTTTGCTCCTTGGAATGACTATACCAGTTCAGGACTATTAAACTGTCAGTTTGAATGACCACTTCGTGTAAGTTTAAAAAAGGCAGTCAGTTAGCCAGAGTTAACCAACACTAACTAAATCTTTTATAGCCCTACACGTACTTTTCCACATTCAGTCGATTTCTTTTCCTAAGCATTGTTACTATGTTCAGGACGATTATGGTAACGTCAGGGAGCAAGACAGAGAGCTTCAACTGCAGCAAGGAGTTTTCCTTAGGCATTCCAAGTACAGACACTCTTGCCACTATATGGACACTCTGATGTGTTTCAGGCAAAACAAAGCTAGTAAACAGCAAACATGAAACAAGAAAAAGTAAAATCTCTTATTCTGCTGCTTTGTGTTGCTGTCTTAGAAGCAAAGATCATCTCAACAGATCTACCTGAAAACAGAGAATAATTTATTTAAAAGCAGTGATCCAATAAAGCAGACTCTACGGCTCTGTTACAGCAAATGTGGGAACACTGTAAGCATCTGTTTCTTTAGAACAGAACTTAAGTCTCTCCTTTTTGGAGAAGTCATGGGCTGATACGCAGTTTACCACGTACGAATGGGCAGTCCCCCTCCTTGCTGCTCACCTTGTGCTGGCTCCGTTAGACCCCTCTATGCACCACTCAAATCCAGCAAAAGAGCAAAAATTAACCCAAAAAAGATGTTACTTTCTTCTTAAGTCCCTTTAGTGACTGAAATTACCACAGAACAGTCCAATGATTCCTGGATCCAGTATGACAAATACAGTGATATATGTGACACTAAATCCAAAGAATAAATGGCAAATACCACCTGCTAAAATGGAACTGTGAGAAAACAGGGCATGTTGCAGCCCTGCTCCTCTGAAATAGAAAGAAGTCTACACGATGTACTGACTGTTTCTGGTATGCTCTGTTTAAGTAAATACCCGAGGCTATTACCTGGGTACGAGATTCTCAGCTCTAGTACTTCATTACATCAGCTGGCATCTTGGCCTGTTACTGTGATGAAGAACACCGCTACCAAACGGGAAATAATTTATTAGAAAGTTGTATGACCTAGGGCACAGATGACCAGCTCTAACTATCTGCTAGGCAAAAACTGTATCACGCTATGGTTTGATAGTTTGGCGAGCATCGCTCTCAGAATGCTGGCTTAAACAGGTTTAATTCTCCTTCCTATTCCAGACTCTGTGATAGCTTCCCAACTTTGCCAGTATAAGCATTACGTGGCCACAATGAGTTTAAAGATACGATCGCGGTTCAAAACAGCCAAAGAGAAGATGACTGCTTTTAACACAGGTGATTTCCGGATCCGTTTTGCCAGGCAGCCCCAGAACCGACTGTGCTGCCTTAGCTGAGGGTTAAGGCAGACAGAAGGACGGGGCAGGCAGGGGCTGCCCGCAGCCTCAAGCGGAGGCCGAGCCGCGCCGCGGGCCCAGCCACGCCACAGGAGGCAACGGCGCTTCCCAGGGGGCATCGCGCCCCGCCACCCCAGGGGGACCGACCGACCGGCCGCCCGGCAGCTCCCCGGGCCTGCCCAGGGACTCGGCGCCCGCCGCCGGCAGAGGCCAGTGGCGACGAGGGGATTAACCTGCGGCCTCGGCTGCTGCCGAGCCTCGGGCCGAGTCCCCTGGCAGCGGCCAGCAGGGGCGGCCCCGGCCCCGCGGGCACGGGGCGTTTGCGCCGCCCGTCCCCCCCACCGCGCCCGCGGCACCCCGTGGGCGGGCAGCAGCGGGGACACCCCTGGCCCCAGCCCCTCCTGCCCGCGGGCCCCCGACGGCCGCCGCCTGCCAGGTTCGCCCCGTCCCGGGCGGGGCCGGCGTCGCTCTACCTCCAGGTTGCTGGTGGTGCCCGCCATAGTGGAGCGGTGAAAGAGGGGAAGAAGACTGAGGAAGACAGCGTAGGCCCGCAGCTGCCGGCGGTGGAGCGCAGCTGCGCTGGGCTCCCCTCCCTGGGCCGCCGCCGCCGCTCACAAAATCGAAACGGCGGCCTCCGCCGGGCGCTTCCGAACGCGAGTCGCTTCCGGGCGCCGCCTCGCCGGACGTCTGTGCCACGCGCCCCGCCCCGCCGCAGCGGGAGCTCCGCGCATGCGCGCCTCATGTTCACGGCTACGGAGGGTTGCGGGCCTTCGCCCGCGTCCCCTGCGTGCGGTGTGGCGGGGCCGTTGGCAGGGTTTCGGGCGGAGTCGGGTTTCCCCACGCTCTCTCAACGCTACGTTTAAGAAATGCTTTTACACCTCTGCGCCGGCCTCTCCCTAGGGTTTCCTCGCCGTCAGTGGCGTTGCCTTCCGCGTGATCCGACCCAAGTGCCGAACGCTTTCGGTCACAGCACCTGCCCTTAATAAATCCGGGCACGGTCACGGGCGGCAGAGCGTTGCTCACCTGCGGGTTGGCAATGAAACTCAGGCAGCGTGCGATGCTCCCAGCCTGTGGAGGAGGAAGTGACTCAGAACACGTAGCAAATTACAAACCAGTTTTCTGGAGTTGACTTGTCGTACGGATCTGTGAACGTCTGCTAAGTTACTGCCATGGCCTTCCCCGTGCTGCTCCTGTAATTCCTTTAGGGCAAAAAGGAAATAGCTGGGAAACTTCACTAGGTTAATAAAACCCATTCTTCCAGCTGCCTCCAAGTAACCGCAACGCAAGTTAATAATTTCAGTGTCACTTTTCGATTTTGTTTTGTAATTGAACAGTTCACTGAACCCTTTCGATACTGCCAGTAGGCTGCCTGCTCTGGGCAGAGGGTAAAAGGCGCGTCCACTGTCACCCCTGTACGTGGGAAGGCTGTGGTAATCTCTTCCTCAAGTCACCTGCTCGGCGCTTTATTTTGGTAGGTGTCCTCATATATCCACTTGCCGGAGGATGCTTTGGTCGATTTTTAGGCACGGTCAGTAACGGGTGTTCTCCTTGGCTCGACTGCAAGTGTGAAAAGACATGATGCACCAAGGGTTAAGTCATGTATTCAGGCTTTGGGAAATGAGATGGTAAAAAGAGGTGGTGGAGAAAGTGCGGTTTATTAGAGTTTTTCACAACACATACTGAAATTGGCCAAGCGACAGGAGAGCTGATGATTTCTAAAGGAACCTTATAGGTGTGTTGTCATCAGGATTCAAGCATAGTATCGATGGCGTGAAGTCCTTGAGAAAACTGTGGGTTAAATCACATATATCCATTTCTTTCTTATTCCATCTTCAAAGCATAAAGGAAAAACATCCTTCTTACCCTTTCACTGTTGATTGTGCCGTCATGGAGCCTTTGGTCTACTTTTAACCTCCTTTTTATTTAAAACAATGCTTCCTTTGGGATATCCCCTCTGTCCTTACCTTCTCGTTCTGATTAGTTTAACAGAGTATTCTCAGATACGTTCCCATCACTAATATTTCTGCCTGTGTCATCTGCACCTGTGATTTTCAAATCTGTAAAATTATATTTAGCTTTTAGACCTAGGTCTAAACCAGTAAGTACAACATAGGCACGTTAAGTAGTAAATGCCTCTCCAGTCACACTGAACTGGCTTCTGAAAATCCAGAAAAAACACCTGGTTTCTGAAAATGTGAATGAGATTTAAAAAAAAATAAATCAGCGAAGGCACCTATATCTTTACAGATAACAGGCTAAATTTTGCACTCCTTACTCAAGTCTCACTCATATAATATTCCAACTATAATTTACTTTGCAGCTAGTGTTGCCTGAGGAAAGACTGGCTGAATGCTGAGTAATGACATGAAGATTGATTCCTGAGAAGCTGATGAAGTGTCACGTCAAGGGTATTACTTCAATTTGAGGGACAAGTACAGTCATATTATCTAATACTTCCCAGTGCTGAAGTTCCTGTGTTGCCATATTCTAACTATCCCTATCATAATGATTGTGTACAACTAAGTGTAATGAAAACATGTTAAAGATGTTAATATAGGTACCTATTGGCCTCAGCTAAGCCCATCTCCTAATTGCCCATGGCATTGTTACCTTGCTATGATGTTAGGTGGCATGGGCATGCATGGGCTCCCATGTTTCTTAAGGCTGAGCAAGCTGTTGTGGAGAATGCTTCCTGCTACTGTCTCTTGCTGTGGAAGAAAGGGGTCTGCGCTGCACATTGCATGAACGCCTTAGGCCAAGAATAGATGGATACGTCAATAAAACAAGTCACGTCTACAGCACAGCCAGGCCCGATATCTGTGACTCTCCTCTGCTGTGGCACCTGAGAGGTAGCCTGAGATGGCTAATGTTACAGTGAGACTTTGGTATTAACTAGGTGACATGAGAGCCGTGCAGTTAAGGGAAATCACTGCCTTAGAGAACTTAACAGTGCAGACGGACAAGGCGGAGAAGAAAGGTAGGAAAATATAACCACTACTTTCCTATGTTTTTCTGCCTGAAATGAAATGATGCAGCGAGATCAATCTGACCTAGGTAGCAAAGGCTGTCAGTAGCCAAACTAGCAAGTAAAATTCAGGCTGTCCAAATCCCGTTACATCACCTGGATCTGGTGTGATGTACACGCAACAAGCTCATGTACCAGAGGCTGGACCTCCAAAGCACGTGCAGCGCAGCTGGGCTGAGCATAGACAGTCAGTCTGGCCACGTGGCCTGCAAGCCTCCTCCTCTGCCCTGGGAAACATGCTGGGCCAAAAAGCAGGAGCACTGCTGGTCTAAGAGGTCCGAGCCACCAGCTGTCCTCGGGAATGTGTCCGCCTGTACCATAGTGCCTTTGGGAGCACCGCTGCTACGGTATTCCCAGGTGCATGGCTGCCATCCGTAACCACTTTTAATAGCGCTGAAACCACGCCAGCATTGTGGAGGAGGGCTGTGTCCTTAGAGCCCTTATTTCTAACATGCTCAGGACTCTGGGCGTGGAGAGGGTGTTCTATAGCTACGGAGCCCAGGAGGAAAAGGGTTAAAGCTGTACTTGGGACCAGAAAAGACTGAAGCCAAAATAAAGCCATGTTACATGTATGGCACTAGAGGCAAGGGTGATCTTTGGGACAAGACTTGAAGCACTGGATTTTGAGGAGTCAGTGGTCCTCCGACTCTGTGTGCCATCCCATGGCCTGACGTGTCAGTGCAAGCATCTCCACCACAGGTCAGGGGTCCTTTTCTTAGAGCCCTTGGTCTTCGCACACCTTTCCTCAGCAGCAGCAGCAGCAACTGAAGGGAAATATAGCCCTGCTTTGAAAGCCAGAACCTTCTCGCTTTGATGTGTCCCCTTCCCACCTTCCCCTGTGTCTGTGGAGGTAAAAGCAGTGGATGGGAGAGGCAGAGGCTTCCCTGGACAAACCCTGCCCTTCCAGGAGAGCCTGCGGCTCAGTACAGGCACAGGGGAGGGAGAAGTGGCCTTTAGACAGGAGTTTCCTTTGTGCCTGGCTCTTCTGCCACCTGAGTGTCGCTGGTGACACATCGTGGCCACAAGCCACCCATCCTTTCCCTCACACCAGACCCAGTGCGTCCCAGCCAGGACAACCTGCTGCTGCTGCCACCAGCCACTGGTTTTAGATTTTTTTCTGTTGGAATGATCCGTTCTTGAGCAAATCTGAGCTGAGGTGGCTCCTTGGGTGGGTCAGGGCACGGCCATGGCCTGTCCCACCACCCCAGCCAGGAGCAGGGCAGCTGGGGGCACCGGGGCAGCCCCAACCCTGGGCATTGGGCACCTCCCTGGGGATGAGCTGAGGCCAGGCTGGGATATGGGCCCATGGGTGAGTGTCAGTGTCCCCGATGAGGGGAAGCAGAGTCAGACAGCCCAGCACAGCTGGGCAGCACCATGGGGTCACAGGTTGTTGAGAAGAATCCAATTTAAACCAAATTTGGAGGATGAAAGATCTCTGCGAAACTGGCTTTCAAAAACTAATGTTTCCTCTTCCACCTTTTACAGTCTGGCTTGAGAGAACGTGAAGCCTGCTTGCAGACCTTGGTCTGGTTCATCCGTTTCACTGGGAAGACATTCAAAGTCTGTGGTGGATGATGGCAATATATTTCCTGGCATAATACAGTAATGGGTGTGGTTGTGCCTCCCTGGAAAAGAAAATGTAAATTTGTACCTTTTGAGCTAAACTCTTTGGATTTCTTACTTAATGTTAATTTTCACTCTACTTCTGGTTTAGTTTTTCAACTTGGAAACTCAAAATATATAAATGCTTGAAGATGCACTCTGATTTTAATTCAGGTGTGTGTATGTATGAAATGGGTTTTCTTCTGGACTAAGTTACTTTATTCTAGGCAATGGAATGACTCCAGATATATACACTTATACTTCATAGTGAGATTAATCCAGCACATCAGGAAAATAGCCCAAGAAAGTTATTGCAGAGGTGACCGAGGGCGCATTTTTAAACTGTTCACTTGATCTTTTGACAAAGCACAGAAATAAATTTGTAGCTTATTTTCTTAAACTGTGAAATAAACAGTCAACCACTTCTATGTTTTTCAAACAACATTTAGCATAGTGGATTTCAGGACTTTTGTCTACAGTTACCTGAGTACCAGCAGAAATTGCCAGGAACAAAAATGAAATCTGAAACAATGCTTTTCTTAGCTTTGCCTGTGTTGTCTTCAAGGGTAACGTTTGCCCTATACAGCATAAGTCTGGGGATTTCTGAGGCTTTCCTCATCATCAACTTACCAGACGGGGACACTCATATTGGCATTCTGTCTACAGGCCGAGGACAAACGTTTCATCTAGGTCTTCTCTGCATAGCATTTCAGATGTTAGGTCTTGCTAACTCATTGAGATTAAATGCAATAAAATCTCTTCAATGATGACTTCATGCACGATTGAGCAGATGTGACTTCAGAGCTGTATTGGTTGACTCATGTTCATGTAAGATACCCAGTTTTGCCAGCTGGAACTGTCAACTCTTCTACCCATATATGAGTTTAGGGAGGTATTTTGTGCTATGCATTGTTGAGTTTGGTGTTACAGCATTTTTCTTTGAAATGTCTTTACAGTCACAGCGTTTAACAGTCTTACAACTCTACTCACTTCAGAGATTTTATTGTTAAAAAAAATTTAAAATGTTCCCCAGCAAGTGTTTTATCGAGTTTAGAAAGCTTAAAGTTTGGACTGTGCACTTTGGATTGCTTCACGTTGCCTTCATTCAAGATTTTGATGACCTGTAAAATCTTTGGAACAACTCCTAAGGATATTCTAGATGCTCTCATAACCTGGGGGTCTTTTTTAATCACTGCCAGATTTTTCAAAAATATATGCTGTAATCCAAATAGAAATCATGGGTCTCATAAAATTGGTAGATCAGGTTCTACAGCCTGTGTTATGCAAGCATTCAAGCCAGCTGGTTGTCACAGCTTGTGTCTCACTGTCTTAAAAAGACACAAATCTGTGAGCTGACCCAGATTTTCTTTCTGGGAATCTGCTCTCCTGGGCGAAAGAAAGCCTGTAGTATTTACTGTTGCCAGAGTACCAGGAATATAAATTGTGTTAGGCAATGAGAAGCAGAAAAGCAGTTCTGATTCAGTAGGTACTTTAAAAAGCATTATTAGACTCCGCTACACAGATGACAGAGGAATAACTTTTGCCATTCCAATATACAGCAGAATAACTGAACTTAGCTGTTGCAAAACAGAAAGGCACACCGCATGTGTAAGTTTTAAAACTGATGTGCTACCTCTGATGCTTTCAGCAGACTTTATTCTGATGCTAAATTCAGAGTGTTTTTTGCCTGTGTGACTGTAGAGAGCAGTGTTTACAACGTTACTGAATGACTTGCAGTCTTAATGAACAAGGAGGTAAAGGGGACGGGAACTGGTCTGGGACTAGACCACACTGTAGCTCCTTCAAATAATTTTTCTTCTGAATGGTGGTTTGTCTTGTCATTTTCTTCAAAATGGTATTTTAAGAAGTAAGGGTCTAAACATGCCCTCTGCTTCAGAACTGCAGAAGACCTTAAATACACAAGAACTCTCACAGCTCTTTAATGCATGGGAGGGTAGGAAGAAATGGGGCCATCCAAGGTGTCTTCCAACCAAGATGTTCCCTCATTCCACAGTATGGAAGATGCAGCGGTGGTGTGCAGAGGGATGAGCACTGCAGTGGTAAGACGCTTCTGTTGCACCTCTCACTTATGCAGGCTCAGGGGAGCACAAGGAAGTCCCACAACCACCAAAGGCCAGCATCTGTACTAGGAGTAGCAGGCTGTGCAGCTACTGCAATCTAGTCTGCGCTGGGCTTCTGGGCTAGAATTTCCCTCCTATATCCCTTTTTATTAATCCCTGAGCCTTGTAACTAGGTGTTGTATGGAAAAGAGCAGAAACTGGGTAGAGAAGTCGTTTAACTTTTTCTTCATCCAAGCCACTCTTAGCAGAGTAATTTTTGGCTTAAGCAGGAAGCTCTTTGAACCAGGCTGTTACTCTACCATAAGATGTCTATAATCCTTCCACATGTACAAGACTTTCTCCATACCTTTCAGTACAACGCACACTAACAAGTCTGTTGCCCTATTTTACCCCAAAACAACTGAAATCAGTAGCTACCTTCGCAGTGGGCTTTGAATCTTGACCTTAGATAGACAGATGGATAAGTATTTGCATCACCACAAGTTCCTGTAGACCTGCTTACAACTTTACATCCTATTCCTGTTACATAAATGTTAATGTTATTGTGCTAATAAGTTTATTAACTTGCTGAAGTATGCATGCAGCATCCTCTGAAGTTTCCCCATAGAGTTTAATGGGACCATTACATCTCAGAAAGACTGAAGAAGGCTGCTTCTCAGTAGGTTACCTATCGCCTGGCTAAATGTAACTGGGAAAGTGAAAAGGAAGCATTCTATAACCAAGTCCTAGCACTTTCTTCTGTAAAATATAATTTTTTACAATTTATGACTTTTTCTCATTCTACTAATGTGGAGTAGTATAATATTCTTTTCTATGTGTTTTGTGATGCAAGCCTAGTGGTCCTTGATTAGTGGTGATATGAGCTGAATCAGCTGCTGAGTATGGGAATAGCTCCCTTGCTTTCATAGGCACTAATCTGCTTACGTTAGCTGGGGTTTTGGACCATTATTGGTTAATTTTACATCTGGAAGTCAAGATAGGTTTGCAGGTATAACTTCTACGACTTACTTAGCATGCAGACTGTGCGGGGTGTGTTCCTTCAAGTAGTGCATAAGAATGCACACTGTGATTTCGTTGCCTTTAACAGATCTGCCAAATACCAACTGGAGAAACAAGAATTAACATGTCACACCCCATCTTAGCTGCATTCAGAGATCAACAAAGGCCTTAACTCCGTCTTCCGCTGAAAACACACTACAGGAGAAAATTCAGCCTGTAAAGATACACCCATATCCCATGAAATCTTCAGCAAATATTGATTCTAAGATTTTATTTTCCTTTAATATGCATATATTCAGGCTGTGAAACTGCACTAAGCAACTCTGGGTGAGTGTGTGCCTTCACCCACGTTAATCACAGAGACACATAACTACTTGATTTACAGAAGAAAGTGACTCATCTACTCATGACAGTGGATAGAAGAAAGAGGGGGGAAAAAATCCCTAATTCTCATACCCCCCCTTCCTCTGTAGTTTATAAGGATACTCTTAAGGGAGTAATACAAACACAGAGCTGGAAGGGAAGCTGTGTGTCCAGGTCTGGTACGGTGGGCAGTGAAGGTCTTCTAATCCCTTCCAGAAATTGCTGAAGCTCTGAGTTAAAACTAGTTTGGTGTCTGAGGGAGAGGGCTACTCGATCCCTTTACTCCCCTTGGGAAAGGTACTTCTGGTAATTTACCTTAGGTCAATGTGATCACCTCTCTTGTTTAGGGTTTCCATGCTGATCTAGTCACAGGAGTAATCCTACCCCCATACAGATTTTATTTTGCTAGGGAAAGGAGGATAGTTCTGAAATTGCTTCTATGCTCAGTTAGGAACTTACCGAGGGATTATTATGCCGCCAATAATTCAGTAGTTGAGGTCCTCCACAGAGCTATAATCAAGCGCAATAAATTGTGGTAATGTAGAGAAAGCATCCTCAGTAACAGTACTCCTGTGGTAAGGTGGTTTCAATAAGGTGAGTCCATTCACCTAAAAAATACTAGGGGGTGGCACTTCAAAGATTTGAAAATATCACTAAACGGAAAAAAAATCGCTGACAAAACGTGACAAATATGAGCATGTTTGCATTTTTTCTGGGACAAACATAAGGCAGGTGATTTTGAGTTATAGTTCCAGCCTGGCAAAGGAAGCTGATGAAGTAAGGCAGGCATCGGAGACAAAGGAAAAAGAATATTATCTGTGTCCCCATGAGATGGCACCCTGAACCAGCAGTGCACACAGGGATGGGTTCAAAACTTTTTCTTCCTTGAAGGAGTGGATCACAGGTGCTTTAGTGAGACGTAATTACTACAAAGCATTGTCTTTCTGCTTTTGGTTCACAGAAGTTGATCTTGGTCTTTGTACAGTGGGAAAAATATAAAATTTCAGAATAATGTGTCAGAGTTTTTTGTCTCTTTTACATATATGGATTTCCCCTTATATTTTGACTTCCTAGTCATATTGCGAGGCTATTTTCACAGGCTCTTCCAAGCAGTCAGTCAAATCTATCTCTTTATTAAGCTGATTTATTTGCATTACACCAAGCATTATGCCTGGTGCTAAGTGTTGGGAGCAACGCCTTGGGGGAAAATAGTCAGATCCTCAACAATCCAATTCCAGCACATGGGATCATTCATTTCCTATTTGCCAGATTAAAGGCTTTCTTCTCACTGAAAGCTGTCAGCTGTTTGGCTGCCTATTTAATGTTTTTCCGAATTAAACGTATACCCCAGGCCAGAACAGCCTCACTAACAAAGACCCAAAAGTCAGCACATGTAAGTATGAGAAATTAATTTCCTGTCCATTACTAGAAGTAATCACTGGTGAGTAATACTTATACGTCAGCATACACGTCTGAAGAAAACTGTATTGCTACCATACTTGTTGAATCAGTGTGTTGCTATGTGACGCCATCCTTTATGCCTATCAATCAGTGCGAATGCCTTGGGAAGAAAGAGAGGAGAGAGACAGCCAGCTTGTTACCGTTCAGTATGTTTCTCTCTCAGTGGAACCATAGAATCACACTTTATTATTGTAAGTGCTATTTTAATTTCAAATTAACTTGTGGTTTATAACTGCCAGTCTGATCTTTGCTAACATTTCTTATGAAGATGAAAAATATTTTTGCTGTGGCTTGTTCCTGTTGCTAAATGGTAATCTAGACCCATGTTATGTGAGGAATGTGAAAAGTTCTGCTGTGTATACCTGTTTACAGACACTGCAGTCTTACCCTTTGAATTTTTCTAATTGCGTTAAAATTGTAGGTCACTGAATCAAAACAAAAGCGTACAAATTACCTGCTATCATTGGCTTCCTTGCAAGGTCCAAAGCTTACTGTGAAAGCTGTGACTTGATTAGAAGACCTTTTCTGACTGGCAGCATAGAAAGAATGCACCAGTTTGTTCTATTGATTATTCAGTCCCACATGTAGATGATTTCCCTTGTGGTCTCCAAAGCATGACAGCATTAATTGCATTCAGACTTGCATGGAGCATTAGCGAGTTTGGGGGAAGAAAAAAAAAAAAAAGACTACAGTGGATGCTCTGAATCTCTGAAATAGTTGAAATCATCCTCCATGCTGTCTTGAGCAGCAGGAGTATTCCTCCTCGCATATGAGCTTGCTGAAAGAGCAAAGAGAAGGACGCTGTTTTTCTTTCCTTCCCAGCAGCATGTAGGAACAGCATTCCTGGGAGGTGTTCGAAGGGAGTGCCAAGGAGAGCTGGGGAGCGAGGGCAGAAAACAGGCTGAGTAACAGGAAAGTCACCTGGCTGGTTGCATCCCTTCTGCGACGAAGTGTGTCCAGCTTTCTGGTTCGCAGGTGGAGACGCACATACATACCTACTGGATCCTAGTGTCCAGCAAGGTCTTAGTTGGTGTTTTACCTTGGGCTGTTGAAGATGTGGAAGACTGGGGGCAAAAGCCCAGTTACTAGTTTGTCAGTAGTCTGTAACTTGTCTGAGCTACAAGGATTCAGATTTAAATAATCAAAGTGTTCTACATCAGCCCCTCATCGTTACTACCTTATTTATTTACCTTATTTTCTGAGACAGTAGAAGGCGTCCAACTCAGAGTGAGTTTAAAAATAGTTTTGAATTTTTGATAAGCAAAAATCCTGTTATTTGTTCGATTATTTTTTTTAACTTGGTGATAGACATACTGGTCGTAATAGGTGTGTGTTGAAAATACTTTGAGATTAAACTGAGCGAGACTAATTTAGTGAAAGGTAAATGCAGGAGGCGGGGAAGCTGATGCAACTAGTTGCCGTTCAGTCAGACTGAGAAAGAGTGTTCTTGGGCCGGGGGAGAGCCGCTTCACTTCTTGTTCCTTGCAAACCTCAACTACCTGAGGTTAGGCATCTTCTACTTTTCACATTAGCGTCTTCTGCTTTTTCACATCTTTCAGGCTGGGCTATAAGTAAGAGTCAGTCATACATCAGGAATTACCATAAATACGAATAAGAAGCTACCGGGAGGTCACAGTTAGTTTAACATTACCTCCACCAGCAAATGAACCCAAAATATCCATTCTCGGGGGGAGCAGGACTGCCCTCTGAGCCGCTCAGTTACCAGTGCCGGTGTGGACTCCTTCATTTGAAGCATCACAATTCCAGCAGTAATAATTAGTTTCATGGCATCATGGACAGAAATAATTAATTTCTCAGCAGTAACTAGGTCAGGCTGAAGGATTCTGTACAGCTACGTAGTGCCACATCTCAGCTGTCAAAAAGCAGTCACCCAGTGGAGGGTAAGTGATATTTACACACCTCCAGCTTGGCAATGTAGAGTCCTTTCCCTTTTCCACTGCCCAGCCTTTAAAAGAAACAGATGCATCTACTTTTATCAGTATTTCCCGTGTACCACTAGCAAGGAAATGGATCTGGTGAGTTGTAATGTCTTTGCCAAGGCAGTCTGGCTGTTGTCTCCCTCCCTGCAGCTTATCCAGAAGCTCCTGAGCCACTTCACAGTGGCCATACTTGTACACCTGGGTCCGAAGGAAAGTTTTATCCTGCAGAGACAGCAATGTTTGGCTTTAGATTACCTGCAGACATCTGAGAAGAGTCTGGCAGCCAATATTATTGTGGATTTTCATCAAAATTTCTCTTACAGAAGGCATAATTAGATATATAACGATGATGGCCTAGATGGCACAGTTTAGGCAACCGGCCTGTATCTTATTTAATTGCTTAAACATAACCACACCCTGTCTTTGTTATGAATTTACTTATGGCAAAGCATACAAATTTTAAATTTGCTGTCTGGTAATGATGAAAGGTGAACTCTATCTGCATCACAGCAGAAAGTAAAATGTAATTTCCTTTGGGTAATAAGAGCTTAGGAGCCTTTTGGAAGGAAATATGTGTAGGATCTGATCAGGACACTGTGGTGTGGAGCGATTTATGCTCAAAGCAAAAGAGGAACATGTCATTCCAGGTGATAACAGCTGTCACCAAGGAGGCACCATGTCGGTGAACACACATCCTTTGGTTTCCTAGCCCTTTCATTTGGGCAGCTGAGCACACCAGCACTGCAAACTTGAAAGCAAACTCAATTATCTTGCATTTAGCTTTTGTAGCCTAAAAGTGTGCAGGGCCACCTGGGGTTACTGAGGTGTGAACCTGAGCTGTGCCTCAGGTGTGCCGCACTGTTTCCTCATGGGGACTTAAGTGTAGCCATGGCCTCCCAGGGAGTATTTGCTGGTGGCTCGACGGCTCAGCCGGGGAATGCTGTGGAGCAGGGGTAGGCCACCTCTTCCTTGCTAAGGACTGCATATGTCTTTCAAATAAAAGCAGACTTGGTGGGCTGCACAATCACCTCTCCCTTTCACTGTCTTCTCCCATACCCATCATGTTTATGAGTAGTAACATGGACTGTATGACAGGAACCCAGTGGTCCCCATCCTGGAGGTGACAGAGTGGGACTTTCTGTTCCCCTCCCACCTCTGAGGACAGCTAGCAGCAGGAAAGGCTTCTTCCTTGCAGAAGACCTGGGTGCCTATGGAGGAAGCTCTTGCTTTACAGCAACAAGAAGGGCAGATATTTTCCCTTGAGCGCTAACTCTAGTCTGGCCTTGGGCTTTTAAGGCAAATGAATGCTCACATACACCCCTTACAAAGACAGAGTTAAGACAGTGCCTTAATGCATATACAGATGCAAAGTGCCCAGCCACACACTCCTACACGTTTTGGTTGTCTTCCTGGGTATCTTTTTCACAATTACAATTTTTCTCCAAATAGCGGCAGTCCCAATGTAAGTTGGAGTACTAATTTTGCTCAGATGATCCTTCAATTGCTCATCCACTCGAGTATTCTCTCCTTGGGAGTCTTCGTTCATTCTTGTCTGGTGCCTTTGGTACTGCGCTTGCTGAAGGCAACGCACAAAGGCTGCTCTTTCCTGCCGGAGCTTGTTGTTGTCTTCAGTAGCTGGGCAGGCAAAGACAACTCTAGTGTGATTCATTTCACTCCTCCAGTGTAGGAGTTGCCGTGAAGAATGATTAAGGGCAAAAAAAAAAAAAGAAAGCGAGAGTGAGAGGGAGTGTGTGCATGCACAAATTAAGGTTGGGAAAGTGGGAGTGGTGTCAATGAGCAGGCAAGCTAACAGAGTCTTCTGCTCGGCAGGGTTTCACCACGGGTAGCTAGCTATTCGTGCTATACCCATTGCATTGATTCGTTTCCCGGGATTATAGCCTTTCAAAGTAAGTACACTTTTTTTCTTCCTCTCATACTTTAATTAATGCCTAATAGTTAACAAATCTCCATTGTGAAACATAATCACGAAGAGGGAGTGAGATAAGGAAGTTTTTACAAAAAGATATCACATGGAATTAAAGGAGTAAAAAAGACTTCCCAAATGACAACATTTTGGTTTCATCCCAAAATTGCTGCATTTGCCATGCTATATTTCTCCACCCTGAAAAGATTCATTGGAAGCAGTGAATAGGATCTGGCAGGTGAGACAGCAAGGGCATTAGGAATTATTAAAATACAGTGGTTTATTGCAAATGGCTTTCCCCATATCAGAAAAAGCAGGTTGTGTATGGTGCTGTGAAAATGCTCCAGGTGTCAAAGTAGGATTTAGACTGTTTTGTGAGTCTCTGTTATAGAGGAATATTCCTCTCATTTTCTGCAGAGGTGTGTATGCTCTTCTCTGTTTGCTTTGAGTTATTAACCAAGTGGCTAATCTGCACTTGTTTAAAGTGAAGAGCAGGAATTTAGGTCCAGTAATTACCAACTTATTTTCAGTGTCACGATCTCTTTTGAATTCACTGGCTACTGAGGTACAACAAAGCATACTGTGGTGGCTTGTTTCTCTCTTTCCTTCTTGGAGTGACTTTCACTGCTGTATGTCTGACAGTGCTTTTTCCCCAACCATATGAGACGCCCTGGTCCCACATCAGTCTGATGTCTTACGTTCCTCAAAGAAACGTCTATTCAGAGGAAATCGTGTCCTTGTTGTGTAGCCAGGTAGTCTGCCAGGTGGAGAGTTGTCATTTGTGTAGAAGTAAGAAGAAAAGGCTTACAGAAGTCTTTTATTTTCTTTACATTTTGTGTTTGCTGAGTAAGATCTGAAGTGGGGCCATGTTAAATACTTAACCTAGTTTCAAAGATTAGTGCTTCACTTGTGAAAAATGCGTCTGGGTCGTTTCGTATCATTTATCCTCTCTGTGGAAGTTTGTTTGAACTGGAGAGATGACAGCGCTGGCACTCACAGCTCCTGAGCTGTAAACTCAATACAGCCCCCGCCAGCACTGGGTGGCCAAAACTGTCCGTGCTTTACTGGCCACAGGTGTGTTCTCCTGGAAGGACTGCTTAACCGAGAAAAGAATAAAATCAATATTTGTTCTACTTAATCAGATTATCCCTACCATATACCTAACTTGACTTGTCAGACATTTCCACATAGACATTGCTGTTCTCCAGACTATATTTTTAAAAGATAAGCTGTATTTAGCTTTTCTCTTAGTAAGCAGATAGTAAACAAAGCCTCTCTGTAGGTGTTTTTTTTTGTTTTGTTGTTGTTGTTGTTGGATTCAAGAGTGACTAAGCAAAAATGGTGTCTTATATCAATAAACAAGTTTAAATCAGGCTTTTCTAAACTGGTTCTATAGCCTTTCAGCTCCCTTCTGTATCTGAAAGTGTTTCTATAATGCTGTGGCAGAGTCACAGTTTTAAGCAAAGCTGGGTGGATCACAAGCTACCTGTGCTTAGAAGATGCCCCAGTGCCGCGGGCCCCTCTGGAAATGCTGACATACCGCTTTCCTGGGAAAGGAGGGACTCGGCAAGAATCCATGCAGCAGGCCTTTTAAAATTTCATTTTCAGTTTTTTGACTCCTCCCTGTTTGAGGGTTCCCTGTGATTACTGACTCAAGAGCTGCGCCCGGTTTCTAAGACTACTAATGGGCAGCTAATGCGCTTTCCTCTTGATGCGAGCCTCAGTCCTTCTCACTTAACTGGAACTGGCTTTAATGGACTCATGAGGCTTAGGAAGCTCAAGGCTTTAACCAGATTCAAGATTTTGTGATATTAAATACAGTATATTCCTTTGAAGAATATGAATGTCATGAGCTCCTAAATGTTGTAACATCATTAATACATTGAGCATGAAAGAACTGACTGACCAGGTGCAGTTGGAAAAGTTGATGGAATAAAGATTATACTTGGCTATCCAGCCCAGCATTCAAGGTTAAGGGTGAAACTGAACTTTTTACCCAACAAAATGCCCTCAATGGGCATGATTTTAATAGTAGCATAAAAGAAAGAAATTATAAGAATGGAGAGCTTTACTACTACCAGGAATAGTTTCACTCAGCACAAAAGAAGCTTTGAGAGTACCAGCAGTAACTGGATGAATGAAAGGTAAATAAAAGGTTCACCACAAAATACCTCCTGCTTTCCTCACTGAAAAAGAACATAACAACTTTGTAGAAAATTATCTGACATGAACAGTATCAGATTTACCAATGAAGACAGAAAATAAGAGTTCCTAAGTCTTGGTACAGCTTTTCACTGGCATAAGGCAGAAGAATTTAATTTAATTTTGCAAAATTTTCTATTTGATTTCCTTATTCTGAATCTCTTGCAACTGAAGGAAATGAAACACAGGCAGCACATACACATTGTAAAATCACTCTAGGTTTGCCAATATAACTGCAAATACTAATGTTAGAATGACAGCATAGCATTTGCAATATTAAGCAAGAAAGGAACAGTTAGTATTTTTAAGCGGTTATGATTGCATATTGATTTTTAGCCTGTAAGGAAGATCCAGAGGCCTAAATAGAATATCAGGCCAGCCAGCACTAAAGAATGATACTGTACCGCACTAGCAAATAAGATTTTTTTTTTCAGGTGACCTGCATGCCTCATTCTGCATTGCAAGATTCTCCATATTGTTTGTCTTGTTGAGGGTGGTAGATATTGAATGACACATTCTTGGTTCCCTAGGCAGTCTTCCATCGGTTCTTCAGTAAGAAACACTTGGGAAGTTGGTACTTGCCCCAGATCTTCAAATTTTAGCTGTGGGTGGGGGGAGAGACAGAGAGAGAGAAGCAGACCAAGTATGCGTATGTATTGTGTGTTCATGTGTGAATGGTTGAGTTAATGGGGAAAATAAGACAAGTATCCTATGCAAGGGAGTTTAAGACATGCACAGGCACAGAGGTGCACATCTGGGATGAGCAACTGCCGAAAAACATTTTGAAGGATGAATTTACATTTGCTCTTTTGCCTCTTGTTCCACATTACTCCCCCAGCAGCAGTCTCAGTCCTTCAAATTTGCTTTAACTGTCTTTTGCCACTGTTTTGCCCAAAGCTCTCCTCCTTTAAGGTGTGTGCTGAGCCCATGGTTTCTGGCAAGCTTGACTTTTCTGGTAATTATATGCTTTCATGCATGAGAAATCGTGACTACGTAAATGAGATAGATGGTTGCAGTGCTGGGCTGGTGCTTAGTTCTCCCTTTACACCCGTAAGATCTCTGAGACGCATTTCCTGAACCTCACTCTGACATCAGCTCGACGCCTGCTGACACTGTAAAATGAGATCTCACATGGATAATCTCTCTTTACCAAGGAGCTGCTGGGCACTGCCAGGCTACTGGAAGATGGACAGGTCTGGCCAGACCCATTCTGAATTCAAGCTTCTGGCAAAGCCTCTAGATGTTGCAAAGCATACTCCTCTATATTTTTATGTGGGGATAACTTTCTTCAGTGATACCTATTTAATATTTCTCCTTCTCAAGACAAATTTTTTTTCCTCCCCAGCGGGAGGGGATTTGATAGCAAACAGTTTCTTGCTAATACCAACAGTCAGAACATTTTGCAAGAGTGTAGTGCTGGTTAGATGTGCTTCTCAAACATGGATTTAAAAAGCTTGGGTTTATGCCTGTGTCTTTTTGGTTTTTTTTACTTAATTAGATTGTGCAATGCATTTCAGTAACCTTTTGTACAGTATCTTTTAGCCCAAAATAAACCAGTTGCTAAATAAACCACTTGCCTTACAAAATAGATCCATCAACATGTATAAGTTAATTAAAATAAAAATAAAGACATTTATTTTCTAAAAGGCCTTCTCTAATCAAACAGGTCTTACGAGTAAATCAAAGTGTTTACTGTGTCACAGGCAGACCGTGCACCCATTCTGTTACTCCCATAAAGATGTATAAATACCACAGATTATTTGAAAGTCATTCACTACTGTCAAGTACCACAATTGCTCCACAGCGTTTCTACAATGGTGTCAGATGTTCAGCTAAGTTTGGGCAGTATGACACATGCACTCAAACAGGAGATTGTTCTCATTCAAAATGCCTTTCCAGAGTGGCATAAGAGTGAACGGTCAAGAAAGGTACCTTCCCGGAGGCAGTTCCCTGCCCAGGTTTTCCCTCTTCCCCTTTCTCTCTTCTCTGCTCTCACCCAGTGAGATCTTTCCTGGCTAAGATGCGAATGGCATGAACTAGGGAAGTAAATGTTTGAGACTGCAGTATTAATCCGTCGAGAACTCCCTGTCCTTGAGGTGTTTCTCAAAAGATTAGCAAACCTCTACTGTTGTAAGGAATATCTGACTTTCCTTTTCATATCAGGATAAAATAGGACCCCCAGATCTTCAGTGTCAGAGCTTGAAATGTAAATGCAGATAGGTATGTGTCTGGATAAGAACACACCTTTTAAAATCACCTCTCCACACTGTATTTATTCCACTATTTTGCCATTTTTCCTGGAGAGGGCAAATGCTGGAGACTCCTTTCAGGTTCTGTGTCAAATCTTACGCCTTTTGAAGTCTTTCCCAATATCAATTTTTCCATTTCCTTTCTGTCTCTGTCAATAGCTTTGATGGAGCTATTTAACACCAGATTGCCTTTTTTTTAGGGATACATGATAGTGGGGGGCAGAGTAGTGTCAAATTCACTATGCCAAAGGGGTCGTATTCTGTGTGCTTGCTGGTCTAAAGCTAGGCGTGCGCTGTTCACTGAAATTCTGTGGTTCACCCTTGTTAGCTTGAATCTACACAAATGTACTTATACCGAAGTGCAATTTCAGGTATTTGCAAGCAGTCTGGAAGGTGGGAATACTCCCTGCCTTTCCCAGAGTGTGAACTGCAGCAACTGCCTCTTGGGCACCATCCATCCCACTCCTGACTGCACAGGTAATCTAACAGCCTTGTGTCAATTGCACTTATTAAGAACAGCTAGGAAAATATTTGCAGTTAAAACACTGTAAGTGATGAGTGGGCCCACAGCAGTATTTATTTAGGAGGCTTCCTTTAAGTTTCTAGGACAGTCACAATGTACAGGACCAGGCAGCTTTCTGGAGACTTCTAGCAAGGTTAGGTAAAACTTTAGCTAAAACTTTAATGAGGAATTAGCATGGAACAAGAGACAGGAAAGATTATGAGACTATTAAAGGCCTGCCTGAGAGCCGGGAGAGCCCAGGACCTTATAAATTGGCACATTTTAAGAGTACCAATTAAAACCAGATTAAACTCGTACATGATCCAATCTGACTCGGTATGCATGGGTTACCCTGACCTACCCAGGTTTCCCCAAGTGCGTCTGGTAATACTGGCTCCACATCACATGTGGCATTGCCAGCTGCCACTTGAAGATGATGGCTTTTACTGAACCACTCGCATTTCCTTGGTTGGACACGGATGAGACCTCCCCTGCTTCTTAGGAGCTGCCACTGCGCTCTGAAGCTGAGTGGGCTCGATCAGGCCCTCCTCTCCTCTCCCTGAAGGTTTGAGCTGCCCAGTCTCCATACTGGTATCTAGCCTCCTTCAGTGCTCTCACCCAGTCCCACCGCTGGACTCACACTCTAAGTCATGTCTCTTTTTCCCTTTTCCATTTCAGGATGACAATGGACGCTCTGCAACTAGCGAACACTGCCTTTGCAGTTGATATGTTCAAAAAACTATGTGAGAAAGACAAAACAGCCAATATTATTTTTGCCCCACTGTGTACCTCAACATCTCTGGCTCTGGCATATAAAGCTACAAAAGGTGATACTGCAGACCAGATGAAAAAGGTAAGCTGTCAGCATCCTGTTCTGCAGCTGCAAAATTATACGGCTGTCCAAGGTGGCTTTCTCATTTATTCTTGTTAATATTGTGCTGGCTGTCTGGTTCCGTTGTAAGCCAGGCTGCAAACCATCCATCCAAAATTCCTGGATGGTTCCGCGCTCCATGGCCGCGTACAGTAAAAGAGGTTGAAAATCTGGCATAAATAAAAAACTTTCTCAGACATGTACAAGATGGAAGGGGACATGGCAGAGTCCTCAACAGTTGCAATAAAGCCTTGTCTCCTTTTAGTGCAGTATTGATTGTGGCTGCAAGTCATAGTCGAGGTAACTGCATTTGCTGGATAATTGTTTTTTCATTATTCAAGAATGCCTAAGCTTTATAGAATTGGAAATAACTTTGCCATTATCTGTCAGCAGCAAGTGTGCTTAGCAGCCCTGTTTCTGGCATTTCCCTTTTCTCCTGCAATACAGCTGAGAGGAGGCTAGTGCAGTAGAAGAGGGCACAATGTGAGTGTTTCTCCTTGGAGGCGGCTCATGGTGTTCAAGGGGTTTCCAACACCATGATGCAGGATGGCAGTCATGACGCAATGTGTTTATCAAGCTGACTCTGTGGTGCAGGGAGGCAGCCTTGCAGCCGCTTTTGTCGCCTTTGCGTGAGCAGAGGTTTGCGTAGTTCCTTTTTATCTCAGTGAGGGTGCCCATAGTTTCTGCAGTTACCTAGAGGCGAATGAGAGGCAAATACAGTATGCATTTATGTGCTGATTATCACCTTGCTCTGAGGGACGTTCTACATATTTGAATACATTTTCCCCTCATCAGGAATTCCTCCTTGTTATTCCTCATTCACTGAAGGTATCCCCAAGCACAGCCTCCTGTGCCTCGACTCACACCACAGATTACAGTGAGTCTTATGCTATTCGCAGAGCTGCACAGCAATATATGCAAGAAGATCTTGTAGGTATTGCAGATTTTTCCAAGCAGGATTGTTTTATTAAAAAAATTTAGAATTAACCCTAGATTTAAAAACAAAATGAAATGACATCCTACAGCTTCCTCACAATTTCAAAATTCAATTTCTAATGGGAGAGTTCAAAATATTAACCTGCGCTCATTTTCATTTTCAGCAGTGTCTGCAATTTGCTTTGAACCATCCCATAATAAGTTAACGTATGCATGCGCAAATGTAGTTCTGTTACACAACAGTGTTTTATGTTTCATATTTCTCAAGTGGTATATAAAAAGTGCTGACCACAGAATACTAAGGAGAACTTGGTATATGGAAATGTAATATCTCCTGTTTTCCATGTCTGTTCTGTCTTCTGCCTGCCCCTGAGTTTGTGCTTGGGTTTTAAATACAAGGTACAAAAGGAGCCAGATTGGCAGCCTTACTCTGGAATATCGGTTAACAAACTTGTGCCAGGTAAAGAAGTTGAGGTAGCATAGCTTTCTCCCCAGATATAGTTTCCAGGCACAGAAGCTTTCTGCACTTAACGTGCTAAGAAGTAACAGTGTTGGAGGAAAAGGAAATAAGTTGAGAAAGTTGTTCCTGAGGAAATTACAATGGAGTCTGTTTATGAGAGATGTGCTGGTGCTGTGTCCTTGGGAGCTTATTTCCTTCTGCTCCCACTGAGCAAGGAGAGGGGCAAACGCAGAGGGGTCCTTGAAGATACGATGTGTTCAGGGAGAAAGAGCAGGAGTGAGGAACACAGGGAAAAGAAGGTCGCGAATGGCTGCTGTGTCTCGTGGGAATTCGAGACAGGCGAGGAGGGCTGGGCAGGCTGCCCGGAATGAAACAGCCACCATCAAAGACCCTGTAATAAGCAGGCATAGAAGTTCAACTCATATTTACAGGGTTATTTTCAAACAAAACCAGCAGGAACCTCTCACCTCTGGTGCCTAAAAGCAGCGAGTTTTAGGTCACCCCAGAACTTCTAGAACCGGACTTGTCGTTCCCAGGATCTGGGACGTGGCCATGTGTGGGTCAGCAGCCCTACCTCCAGCTCATAGTTTGTCTACCAAAACAGACATAGTTAGCTGGTCATTTTTTGCTGAAATATCAGATGATGTCATGTATCAGTCACAGTGATCAGAAAACCTGGTGATCTGTTAAGCATTTTTAGAGGTGTAGCCCACTTCTAGAAAGGGGACTAGCTGGGACCCTAATTTATCTGGCTTAAAAGCTCCAGGTTTTTGGACAGGAATGTAAGCTTGGTGAAAACATTATGATGCCATTCTACAGAGCTTTAATCAGCTAAGTCACATCACCAGCATGAACAGGTCTATTGATTTCTTCTGACTGCTCACAGGAAAGAAACGCATTTGGTTAAAGTCCTGGTAGGATCAGGCTTTTAGGTTTATGAGAGGATGTCAAATAAATAAGTGATTTTTGAGTAACAACAGTGAGAGGCTGTGTTGTTAGCTTAAATACAAGAAGCCACAGCTCTGGTCACAAACTAGCACTTTTTTTTTTGCTAAGCCATTAGGAATGTTTAGACAATAAATAAAAAAATAGATGCTTAATATTTTATTATGTTCGTTTAACAGGTACTCCATTTACAAGATGTCAAAGATGTTTCTTTCGGGTTTCAAACAGTAACTTCAGATGTTTCCAAGCTCAACTCTTTCTTTGCACTGAAGATGGTCAAACGGCTCTTCGTAGACAAGTCTCTTAATCCTACCACAGTAAGTACTGCAGAAAAGCCCCAGTGCTATGAATTGCTTGGCCAGCGTGTTGATGGGTTATGGTGTCAGACCTCAATGTTATTTAAAATAAATTCTCTCACTTTTGGCTGTTACTTGACTAGATCCAGATGATGAACAACAGAATATTCTCTGCTGCCACAGAAGTTTATGGGAGGATGAGTGTGCTGCTTGACCCCAAGCTATGCAACTATTGCAACATTTGTAATTTTTTCATTAATATGCTTTAGGTCAGTAGGCTGAGTAACTTTTGAATGCAATATAACTTCTATGCCACATCAAGGTCTTTGCATTGTAAGTACGAGCGAAAAGGAGTTTTAAAACAAGTTGGTGGTGCAAGTGTGTGTCCAGTTCACACCCAAGTAATTACTGCATAAACCGTAGTTTTCTTAATCTGTCTGAGGAGGCAGAAGCCTGGCTATTGAAACAACACAAGTGAGGAAGGTGTTGTTTGGCCTTATAACTTATGGACCTCGGAAATAACTGAGGAAAATGTTGTGGGTTTTTTTTTCCCTCAAAGTTGCTTTTGAATAGGGCCCCAAGCAAGGCCTGCATCAGCCTGAGAGTCATGTTTCAGAAAACTTGCACTGTGGTACCTGATGCTAAAATCAGATTGCCTGCAGAGGCAGCAAAGGCTGATACCCATCCACAGCCACAAACAGCTCGTCTGGCGAGGACAGACATGATGTGAGCAGCCCATGGCCTTTATCTCAGTCCTTTCTCTTGCCCAGGCCTGGAGCGGGGGTTATTTTATCCGTTCAAACTCTGGCAACATTCTCACTCCTGCAGTACCAAAGTTACTTTAGCTGCTGATGCAATGCCAGTGGACTGAAGAGACCTTTGGGAGTGGTGTGCTGAATGCAGCTGTGCCTCCTAGTTGTCACCTGCTGTTATTTAATAGCTGTCCATCGTAATAAACTCCCCAGCTACCCTGTCGTGAAGCTCGGGATGCCAATGTTGCAGGCTGTGTGAAGAGCGGACAGCATTTAGCCAAGGATGACTTTGGCACCCCTTGTGTCTTTCAGGACTTTGTCAACTCCACAAAGAGGCCTTTTCCATCTGAACTGGAATTGGTGGAGTTCAAAGAAAAAACTGAGGAAACTCGACAGACGATTAACAAGTCTCTTTCAGAGCTAACTGATGGTGAGTCCAGCTTAACCTTGGGGATGCTGTTTACCTCTTGGAAGAAAGAGATCTTTGTCCTCATGGCACCTCTTTACTAATGCTTTTAGAAATAAATATATAGTGAAAGCAATGGGACTAGACCTATTATTTGGATTCATGATGATTAGCAACGTCAGCCTGTTTTGAAATTACTAACTGTAATACTGCAGCTTTTCTGAAGGTGGAAATGTCAGAGTGACCTTGCATTAGCCTTGGGGAAAGCTGCTGACATTTGACCGCAGCAGGACAGTTTGGGAGAAAGACAGCTCCCGTCTGTGGGACTTCACAAACATCTGACACGACAATACATCGAACCCAGGCCTTGGTTTCCCTTAAAAATTTTATTCTAATGAGAAGTATTTGCTGAACTCTGAATTTCAGGCTGTTAATTAATAGCTCAGCTCAGCTCAGTGGCTTTGATGCTTTTGCCAGCGAGGGTGCCACAAGCGGGCGCGTGTCTCTTATTTGGAGGTGCCGTCCTGTCGAAATGGGGCTGCGGACGCTTTTCCCGCAGTACCTCTGAGCCTCCAGCCGCTGAGCCGAGTCATGGAAGATGCATGTCAGTGAACGTGAGGGTCCCCAGGCAGAGCCTGCCCAGTCTGTGGTGGGCAGAGGTCCGGCCCTGGCCCATGCGAGCACACAGCACCCAAACTAGAGCCTGTTTGCAGCCTGTGCATGGGTAGCTCTGGGGCTGGTTGCTGCCTGTTGGCCTTGTGCAATACAAACATGAAAACATGGCTGCATGGGTGATGGCTGGTCCTTCCCAGGCTGTCAGAGGTGGCCGTGTGTCAGCACCTTGCCCTGACTGTGCAATTCGTGCATGAAGGCAGGGCTTCCCTCCCAGTGCTCTGGGTTCAGTTTCTTCTATGGAAGTGCTTGAACAGGTCTAAAACAGAGCAATGGGGACACGCAACATTTTCATACTCTTTTTGAAGTCTGTAGCTATTAGCTGTAATCAGAGCAGCATTTGTTGTTATTCTAGTTATTTTATTCTCATGTGTCACTCTAGAAAATAGTAGCTGCTAATGTGGAACTTCCCTGCAAGTCTGGCTTTCCACATGACAAATGCTTTTTTGCTTACACTTCCACTGAAAATTCAGTACCTTCTTTAAGGTACTGAACAAAAGCAGTAGACACATTTTTGATTCCGTGCTATATAAGCCAAGAAAACACGTCATTTGGAAGAATCTACCTTGATCCCAAATCCCATTTCAAACACTGAGCTGCAATTTTAAGTAAGTGCTTCTTTTTGAAATTTTCCAGTAGAATTAAGATATTTTGTCTGTGAGATGCAAGACACAAATGTTTTAATTCAGTGAAATGCTTCCATATTCAGTTGAAGCAATTGATATACTGATACTGTATTTCTGTATTAACAACCATCTTAAACCTGTTCACAGGCAAAATGGAGAATATTTTGAATGAGGATACCGTAAGTGACCAGACTCAGATCCTCCTAGTTAATGCAGCTTATTTTGTCACGAACTGGATGAAGAAGTTCCCAGAGGCAGAGATCAAAGAATGTCCTTTTAAAGTCAACAAGGTATGTTCTGAAAAAAAAAAAGCAAAAAACAAGAGTACTGTTTCCACTCAAGAAAATGCAAACTTTGAGCTAAGGAAATCCCAGCAAGACAATATGAGAAATGTTTATTACTGCAATGGCATTCTTAGACTCTATCTAACCCTATATGCTGTTGCAAGGGTTCCTAAACCAGTTTGCTTGTCGTGTTGTTTTAAAACTTTGCTGGTGCTTTGAGACGCATCTTTCAAAGGCACAGTGTGAAAACAGACTGTCCTGTTAGTATATTTAGACAACAGCACCTCAGTACAAGTGATCAGAAGCAGCCATTGCCTACAAGGAGACACACATTCTCATGGGTAGCTTCTTCCAAGAGGTTGCAGCCTGTACTAAGGGCTGCATCCCAAAACCAGCAGGGGCGAAGCACAAAGCATTGCATTTCTCATGATCCCAGAGCCAGCGAAACATCTACACCCATGGGGTCCTTTTGAGTACACCTCGTAGGTGCCTGACCCTGTGTTTTGCTCTTCAGGGATGGCGCCTGTCACGGTTTAAAGGGGGGCTGACTATTAAACTAATGACAGATGCTCTTTGTTGACTCCCTCCCTCCCCAAAAGGGGGGGAAAGAGGAAAGGGACTTATGGGTTGGAAAAGTTAAAACAGCTTTAATCTAACTACAGTGATCATGTATAATAATAATAGGAAAAATAATAATGAAAATATATACAAATATATACAAAACAAACATCGAGCTCCCCTCCACCGATGACGAACAAGTCACTTAGACACTGCGGGGACACGTCCCAGGAAAGTCCCAGACTGCACTCAGTAGCAGGCAGGAGCTGGATTCAGGAATGCACGGATTGGGATTGAAGGCAGAGGAATCGGACAGAGTCCTCCTCGGACACCGGCCATAGAAGAAGAGAGAGCGAGACCCTCGTGTTCCCTCAGCTTTACACAGAGTATGATGCATGTGGGATGGAATACTCCCTTTGGTCAGGTTTGGGTCACCTGTCTGACCCGCTCCTCCCCACTTCAGGGTCGCAGGTCTGACCACTTCTCTGCTCTTTCAGTTCCAGCATATGAAAAATCAGCAGAAGCAAGCATTGACCTTGGTCTCCATAGGAATAAGCAAGAGCCTTTCTGCATACCATTCCTACTGATGTTCCAGCACTAACTCTAAACACCGAGCCTTATCACTGTTAGAAGCAGACACTGTCTGTAAAAACATGAAGTTAATTTCAGAGAGTGCAGTTTCTCACAAGGGACTTAACTAAAAAGTAAAGTTACTAAAAGAAAATCGGTTCTGTCCTAGCCCAAACCAGGATGGTGCCCCATCAATCTTCCTCTTTCCAGTCAGGCTCAGGACTGCAGCCCTCTGTGTTATCGGCTCTGCTTAGCTATGAGGTCCAGGTGGGTGCAGCACCCATGGCTGTTGCCTTCAGAAATCTGTGACCAGTGATGAATATTGTGATCAAACTGTCAGCTTTAAACCAACATGTAAAGCTGGGCAACATTTGTGAGATAAAGAGATTATACTCCAAATATATATATATATGTACGTGTATATGTGCATTAGAAAAGTTGGAGTTTCAGGTTCACTGAAAATACCCTTAAAATACCACATCAGCCAACAGTTTCAGCTAAAAAGTTTTTAAATTTGTAAAATCAACACTGAAATTTTTAAGTGAAACATCTCAAGTTCTTTTTTTTCCTAAAGCAACATTTTGCTACTGAATTTGAATTTTAAATGAGTTTCCAGGTGAACATAACAGTTTCTAAATCTTCCCTATGAAATAAAGAGTTTTGTTTTGTTTTGTATCATTCATGACAAACAAAGACATAGGGCTTTAGTTAAGCCTGAAATTTCTTCTTACTCTGTTTCAGCTCCTGAACCAAAATATCAATTATTTGTATGAACAGCTTGACCTTCACTGTTGAGATATGCTCAGTGCTTGACACTTGCTGGCACTACAATGCCCTGTAGACGGTATAGTTTGTAGCACTTAGTGAAATAGGCATGAAGGGTCACTGATATTAAAATTCAATTTATATATTAAATTTATCTTTTAAGGCACACCCCCAATATGTTGCTATTGTATTAAGTAGAATTCTGTTCCATTTTTTGTTGGAAAGCTGCCTGCTGTAAAAAGCCAACAGGGTCTCTTACAGCTGGTTTCATTACCTGTGAAAGCCAACGAATTCTCTGGTGGTAACTCAGTGTACCACTTCCATGCAAGCTTACAAACCTTCCTCTCTTGCCATCTTATTTGTGAATTAAAAGGAACGCTAGATTGTTTGTGCTGTGTTTTACAGACTGAAACGAAACCAGTGCAAATGATGAATCTGGAAGCTACTTTTTGCCTGGGCTATGTGAAAGAATTAAACGTTGCCATCCTTGAGCTTCCATGCCTTAACAAACATATAAGCATGCTTATTCTGCTGCCCAAAGAAATTGAAGATGAGACCACTGGCTTGGAGAAGGTGAGAGAAAAAAATAGAATTGGTATGATGCTTCCTTTGGAAACAGCCTGCTTATAATGCCATATGCTTATGGAAGGTTTTTGTATATAGAAGGAAACAAAAAGTAAGTTTCCTGTGAGTTTACCTTCTCATTCTGCTTCTCTGTTCCTGATCTCATATTTGTAACATCACTGTTTCCACTGCGGACAAGTGTGAGGTAGCGAACGAGACTTTGTTTTAGATAGGGTCTGCACCGAAGATGGTGTAAAGTGCAAAGGTGCGCATTGATGTGCTTTAGGAATCTGCATCAATTTGAAAATCTGGACCTCAAAAATAATTTTCACCTTAAGATTTTTGTTCTTGCTATAGTAAAGTGCTTAAAGTCATACTTACTGGACACTCAGTAGTGCTGACTTTGTTTACTCCGGTGTCCTCATTTTTTTCAGTTGACATGTTTCCATCATTTATTTCGCTAAGATCTTACACTTCCCTAAGTTTTAATTCTGAGCAGAGGCGCCTGAAAATGGGCCATTTTTTATTACAATTGCACATAAATTTCAAAATGAATAAGGCATTTCCTAAAAAAACCCCTATTTATCTCATTTCTCTGTGAAAATTTTAGAACATATTTTCATCTCTCTTCGAAGTTTAAGGTTTAGAGACAGATGATCCTGAAAGTTTCCTTTGTAATTTGCTGCGGTTGGCCATCAATTTTAAAGGCAGGATGAATCTGCCTTTGCAGCTCGAAGGTACTTTTATATGTAGGAGTAAATGACAGAACACAAGCATCTTAAAGTGCAAGTGAGGCCTTTCCTTATACCAATTTGTTGTGGCCCCGAATTCTGCCTCCTCACTTCTCATTTTTTTAAAAAAATGCTCAAACAGCTGCATGTTTAAGATGCAGCTCTGGATTTGGAGTCTTTTTCTGTCCCATACTCTGTACGGTCAGGAATCAAGACTTCTAGGTCTGCCAGTTGGCCAGGTGTAACTGGGTAGGGACTGTCTTTCTCAGGTTCCTTCACATGGTTGTCGAGGTGATTGCCCATCAAAAGCTTTTAAGGGGCTAATCATCAGAGCATGCACACACAGTCGAGTTGCTCGAGAGGCCTGTCCTATAGATTAAATCATACTTGCATCAATATAACTGAGAGTATGTTAACCCTGAACGCTGTGGTTGTGACTTCAAAAGCAAAGGTTGCCTTTTGGACTTTATTTGGTGGAGGAGGGGGTGCTTGATAGGAGTGGGAAGTTCAGGAATGGTCTTTTTTTTGTATCTCTTTCCTTGGACTGCTCATTAATTTCCTTTGTTCCTTTATGTCTTCAGCTGGAAAAGGCACTGACCTCTGAGACATTATTACAGTGGACGAATCCCAGCATGATGGCCAACACCAAAGTGAATGTATTTCTTCCAAAGTTTAGCGTGGAAGGTGATTATGACCTGAAGCCACTTCTGGAAAGCCTGGGAATGACAAATGTCTTCAATGAGAGTGCATCAGATTTCTCTGAGATGTGTGAGACGAAAGGCGTGGTTTTATCAAAGATCATCCATAAAGTCTCTTTGGAAGTAAATGAACAAGGTGGCGAGTCCCGAGAGGTACCAGGATATCGAATTCTGCAACACAAAGATGAATTTAAAGCTGACCATCCATTTATCTTTTTGTTTAGGCACAACAAAACTCGCAACGTCATTCTTTCAGGCCGATTCTGTTCCCCTTAAGCAGGCTGTATCCATTATGAAAAAGCACAATTACATTTAAGTATGTTCTTGTAAATCTCGACATCCTGACTATCACCTTTGAAAGGAAATCTAAGAGGTTCATATATCAGCTGGGTAATACAATGTACTCTACATATGCAGCAGAACTAGTTTATCTCCTTATGTTTCATCCTCTTAAGCTGAAGGATTCCCACCGTGAAGATCACATTGTATTTTACTGAAGAGTATCCCAGCCTCAGCAACAAGTCTATTTTGTTCCTCTGTGACATCTTTTTCCCAAAAAGAAATGAACTGAGGGACTGTTTTAGATAGACCAGGAGTTGTAAAGGGCTCTGGGAGGAAGAGTCACATTCCTGCTCCCTAGCCAAACCACTCTCTCTTGCGACTCACACCCTGTGGATTCCTAGTGCCTAGAAGGGGAAAATGCGGACATGTGGTGTGATAGCCCTCCCCGTGTACCCAGGCACTGGTGGTCCAGGGTGCCCTACCGGACCCTTCCAATGCCCAGTGAAACAGCACCCAAATTCTGCAGCATCGCTAGACATTTCAGACTAGCATCCGAAACTCTACAGAATTTGTATCTGTGAAACGGCAGCTGCACTGAGACCTATGGATGCGAGAGACAATAATCATGGCTACAAAATGTATAGCCAGAAGACTCTTCAGTGTGAGCTACGTCAGTTTGTAGATTGAGGTGGTTGGACTCTGCTGCATGGAATTTTTTGACTCATTGCCCTTCAGACATGGAAGAGGGGACCAGTTCACTGCAGCTATGAGGAGCCCTGTTGTATAATTCCTGAGAAAAAGAACATTATGCAGTTCTGGGAGAGAAAACAGTTGGATTAATACTGGAAGTGCCACACTTTTCACACACATATTATCTGCCATTTCTAGTTCTGGATTCAGCATTAAGGAGACTCCATACAATTACTTAATGTATGAGACATGAGAAAGAAAGAAGGACTTCAACTTGAGTGAGATTAACATTGTAATTACAGTCTCCAAGTTCCATATGAAATAATGGTAATCATTTCTATCTGAAGACTGCCTGCTGCATATGTTCAGTACTGGTTTACCTAATTACTGTTTAGAATAAAGCACTATAAAACCTGTGTCAAATGTCTGCAATACCTCCAGTGTCAGTTTGTGTGTTCACTATTATGTGTTCACTGACAATGTCAGTGTTCACTCTTGACCTCCGATAAATGATAGGAAAGGAAATTAACAGATTCACTTCGGCCACAAAGTCAAAATAAAAAGCTAAATCCATGTCTGGATTGCCCTTCTGGACCACATGGTTATAGTTCCCAGTGAGCACTATGTTACTAGCTGGTCACAATATACAGAGAATTCAGTTACGTATCCGCAAAAAATGGGAGCATTTTACTTCAGAATTCCTCTTAGCAATTCAGGTGTGAAAGAAACTGGAAAGAGATTTCTAAATGGGAACACACAACGCCTAACATGCATACTTCTAACACTGGAGAACAGCACAGTGGTTATTGTGAATTTGGAGACAGGAGTTATGTTTTGATTCTTGACCTTGCCAACTGTTGTTGACGTCATTTAGTCAGCTGTTCCATCACCCAGTGACCTCTCTGCACCCAGGAAGGGGAATCGGGAAAAGGAGAAGAGACCAGTGGGCTGAAATGGAAACAGATTTAATAAAATAATAATAACAAACTTATATTAATGCCAGTACTAATACAAAACACACAAAGCCATACTCAGCCCATGCAGCAGTTGTGAGCTGTGCACTCCCAGCAGTGAGTGACAGATGCCAAACCCTGCGAGCACCACAGCTCCAGCGACAGCACGACGGCCACAGCAAAGGGGAGAGCAGGAGTGGGGAGCAGAGGAACGGGTGACACCCTCCAGGGACGGCCACCATTGAGGAAGGAGAAGAGAAGAGGGCTGCCCCCAGCAAACTTTCCAATTCATAGGGAGCGTGGCGTTGATGGTATGGAATGCTGCTGTTGGCCAGCCTGGGTCAGCTGCCCTGGCTTTTGCTCCTTCGAGTTTTTGCACCTGGCTAACTCGAAACTGCTAGACACCTTGATCACTGTGGAAACCCACATACCATGGCTGGCCACAAACTAAAACAAAGTGTCTTATCAGCTTTATTCCCACCAAATTGAGTGCTGCAGTCTTCTCAAAAATGCAGCTTTCCTGAACAGAAAATTGATTCTATGATTCTGTCCCAGTGAAACCAGGACATCAACCCATGAGAAGCCTTTAGTCACAATGATTCAGTGGTTTTACCAGTTTTCTTCCCTCTCTGGACCTTTAATGAGCTCTAGCACATTTTAATACCAGCGGCTTAACTGGAGCCATTGGCCTGTATATTTGATGGTACTGAGGGGACTAACTTGCACTAAAACCAACAGGAGGGGAAAACCTGCAGGTCTCTGGGGGTCTTTGCTGATATGCATCAGGTGTCCTGATACATGGGTAGTAGTCGGAAGAAGAATGCAAAATATAACAATTACTTTGCAGCCCATCCTGTCTGATAAGGAATTTCCTGCAAAGATCTTTACTGGCTCAGTAACTTCAGTGGTAGCTGAATGACTGGGAAATGTTTTATACACCCCATCATTTTCTGATCTGTTTAAGAGGCTGGGGTCAGAGTTATCCAGGGCTGTCGTCACTGTGGTTACTACTGGTTCTCCTGCAGGAGATGGGTCAGGGGCATTGCACATGGGGTGGGCGACTGACAAAGCAGCTTCACAGGCAGTCCATACACAGGCAAGATGAACTAGTTGTCCACGTTCTGTACAGTTTGTTGGTGTTTGGGCTCTGACTCTTGGTCGGGTAGTTCCAGTTGTCCAGCAGGCCATATCGCACTTATTGCTATGTCTATGCTGGTGTGCTAGACTCATGAAAACCTCTGGCAGATTGCCCCATCCCTCTTTTTCTGCTTGGATGAGATTTCCTGAAGGAAAAAAGCTCAGACATCACTCTCAGCATTTTCAGGTTCTGAAAACATTCCAGTCTAGGAGTCAGTCTTCATTCAATTGAGGTCATGCTCTGTAAATGCTGATGAGAGCACTTAGCACATCCAGACAAATTTACATAAGCATGTCTTCTCAGAAAGTTCCTTGTGATAGCTTTGCCAGGAAGGGTTACCCCAGGAAAGCAGAGAGAAACACTGCCTCAGGGTGGGGCCCCGTCTTTCTCCACCTCCTGACTAATACCAAGGCATCCTAGCCTATGCAAGGCAAGCAGATGTTAGAGATACAAAGCTGTATTAGTCTAAGGAAGGCAAACCAATTTATTTGCAATTTATAAACAGGATATATTACCCATGAAAATCTCAGGTTCACTTTTCCCTTCTGCCTCTTCTCTCCTCCCGTCCCAGTATGAAACCTATCCAACTTGCAGCGTGTGAGGGAGAAGTATCAGTAAAGTTCTTGCTGGTGCTACAAACAAACGCTGTTGCGGTCTCTTGTTTGGTTCCACCCATGCTGGCCTCCGGGCCTTGGGCAAGAAATTGCATAGGAGGACATGGGAAAACGTGCGTGGGAGTTTGTGTATAGGAACACTTACGTGCTGAAAGGCGTTGGTTATGATGGAGAAAGTGAACATAGCTGAGGACTTGCTCAGACCACCAAGCTGCTCCACCTCACCTTTCAACACAGCATTACTATCCAGTGATGGGTGATGGCCCTGATGGAGAAAAGCAAGCCGTGGCTGGCTTTTGCAGGCTGTTGCAAGCTGCAGTGTTATGTGTCTAGTCATCTCATCACTTGCTCAGCTGCACAGTCATTGCCTACTTCCTGCTCCCAGCATTTTGTAGAAGAGAAGGGATACATCATAATGTCTTGTGGTAACAAAAGTTGTTTGTGGGGAAGACCATTTTTATTTTGAAACGTGAAAAATGCTTCGCAGAGCCAATTGGCCCCACTGGAAAAGCAGTATGGTTTTGAACTCTGAATATACTATCCTAAGGGCCTAGAAAAGACAGGATTTGCACATACATTGACATTTCCTGAGGCAAAGCAGTTAAACCGATGTTAAGGAAGTTGAGGGAATATATGTACAGAGCAAGTAAAATAAATCAGTGAAAGAATGATGTTAATATAGGAGGCAGGGAGAAAGCATAGAGATTGGAAGAAAGGAAGTCTTGAAGGATACTCAAAAATACTTAGACTGTCACTGGAAAGAGGCTAGGACTCATAAAGGCAGAATAAGAAAAGATAAATGGTAAGGCAATTTGCAGAAGTAAATTAAAAAAAAACAGATAAAGAGACAGAAAGAACTGAGGAGGAAGGCTAAGGAACACTAAACAAACATGAAGAAAGAAAAAACAAACAAAGTGAACAGCAAATGGAAGGAAAAAGGTGAGGAAAAGAATAGGGGTAATAAGAACACTCATTTTATCATTGTATCTCTCATTGTTTACAAATCCTTCGTTTCTGATGGGCAGTGGAGCCTGGGCAGCTGGGCTGAGACCTTGGCAGAGGAGCAGGGAACAGCAAAGCTGGTGGGAGCTGTGCCTGAGGAAGAGGGTGGCCCAGCTTCAGCACTAGAAGGGAAGTGTGGGAAGGGCAAGATGGTGCTGGGAGACCATCTTCCTTTTTCCTCCTTTCTCGCCTCACCATGTCTGATCCCTCAAATATCCTATGACTCCAAAGCCAGTTTTATGCTTTGTATGAAGAAAGAAGAGGTGAGAAAAGAAAGGCAGAAAATTTTCAGGGTGTCAAAGCCACATACAACCCTAGAGGACTTCATTTTGATGCCTGAGTCCAGCTGCCATAACCCGGTGTTGCACCTGAGCTCAGTGGTGCTGATTAGGGGAGATCAAACCCTGTGCTGGGGCAGCTCCGTGCTTCCCATCTCTTCACTTCCATCTCACTTTATGCTGCAGACATAACCTAAGTGATCAACCACTACTGGCCGCCTTTTATTCTTAACCCCAAAGATTTTAAAGAACACCCCCTGGCTGGGGATTCCTGTTACAGTTCAAGGAAATATTTCTTCCCCTCTCTAATTAAGCTCCCTCAATACCCATAAAGCTGACTCCTTACCTGAGAGAGAGATGGCTGCAGGCATTGTAAAGCTCATGCATTTCCCATTCATTTGCTCTATCTCTACAAGAAAGCTCAGCTCCAAACAAGTCTTCTCTGAATCCTGGCGTGAGCCCTGCACACCCTTGTTTCCAGGCCAGAACTCGTTAAATTTGAAAGGGAGTACGCACAGCAGTGCAGCCACGGGTCTCCAGGGTTAATGGCCAGTTTTCCAGGTGAGGGTGACTTGGCCGTTGCAATCAGGAGATGTTGCCAGCAGATATTGCCTGCCAAACTTGTTGGGCAGCTTTGAGAGAAATACTATCAGCATATTGCTAGGTATAGGTTTCCCAGTCTTCTGCAGGAATCTTCTTGTTGATGGCATTTGCATCACATTGCAACATGCTGCTATCGTCAACAATTGGTTAGAGGCTGAACTTTCCCACAAGAGATTTTTTTTGTAATACAGTATTCACAAGAACTGTGCTCCAGAGCTCAGCTGTTGCGCTCTTCATTTAACCTCTTCAGGCAAGAAGGTAAACAATTCTTTTTTTTTTTTTCCCCAGAAATAACTCGTGATTTTTTTTAGCAGATCCAAAGTAGTCTACAGGTTGGTAACGTAAACATCATGTTTACAGATGGAAGAGAGGGGGAGATACCTTTACAAGCTCCAGGCAGCAAAACACACTGCTAAAATTCAGGTGGCCCACCAGCTGACACAAAGGGAGCTGGTCTTCAGTGGATTGTAAATGGGAAATTTAGAAACACGTGTCCAAAGCTATGAATCTAAAGATTCCTGCCTAATTTTCACAGGCTTTTGAACCTGAAATTTCCCCAAGACCTCTTTGCCCATCCAGAAACCTCTAATTGCCACAGGACAGATCAGCTCAGTGGCTTATACCAGAAAGGAGATGGTTTTCTGCCTGGATCTCCAGAAGGGCTGAACAGCAGGCTCTTTCAGAGCCCCTCTACCTGCTCTGGTAGAAATGGGCCTCACATGACCTGGGCAAAATCACCCACAAAGTGGGAGGTAAAGGTTCATTTCCCTTTTTTTACTCAGGTTTCTATGGCACAAGAAAAAGCCTTGAAATTTTCACTAAACGAGAGAGAGGGCATGCAGTTCTTTGGCTGGGTGCTTAGGCATTTCCCCTGTACCCTGACCCCGCTGCTGGAGGATTGTGTATGTTCTTAAACCACGACTATATAAAATAGGAAGGGTGGGGTGGTATTCAGATTTTGTTTTGTTAGTGGGTATGCTAGTCTTCGCTATCAACATATTAGCTCTTGTGTTTGGCAACGATCTTTAGAAGCTTGCCGAGAAGCCTATGCATCTGCAGACAGGCGTAACAAATGACTTGCCACTGTAGAGCCCGTAACAGGCCCCCGTACATCCACGTCTGCTTATATGGGAATAATTGGCCTAGAAGGAGGTAGAAAGGTACATCCTGGAGGTACTCGTACAAAATAACGAGAGCAGTCAGAAAAAGCCCCTTTTGACGTAAAAGTGGCAGCCTGAGAAGCGAAGCTGTTTAGAAAATGAACTCGCTAACATTTCCCTTGAAAAGTTACTTTGTACTGAAATGTATTGGTTTTTAATTTAAAGCATGTTACTTTGGAAATATTTTGTGTCACACAGGGATTATTAGAATTTCTGTGTTGTAGGAAATTTCATTTTTCTTATGTGCTGTTTGTCCCTTTCACTTCAAATCAGCACAGAAACACTTGGAAATGTCTTTTTGTATGAATGGTCATGAAAAATAAGAAAGTAACTTCTGCCAATTGTAGAGTTTTCACGTGAGGAGACAGTATTATCTGGCACGCGCTCCTTTTCTAGGATGGACACATGTCATTTCTGCCAATTCTGTCTTCCTTTGTGTATGAGAAACGAATGTGCATTAAAGCACCTTAACGGGAGGCAGACTGAGTAAGTAAAGCATGCAATGGGAATTATTACGTGGCATCAGGGAAAACGGGTTCCTTCTTGCTTTACCTTGTATTAAATATAGAATTACCTTAAAAGCAAGGCTACAACTCTCTCAGCCTCCCCGCCTGATTTACTGCCTTCTGCTGGTGACTGCATAATATAATCTAATATACACCTATTAATTATGACAGCTTTGAGCACAGCTTTTTATTCTTTGAGAGTTTTTGTCTTGATTTCATCTACTCTTAGCCAAAAACAAACTGCAGAGAGAGAACAGATCATGAATAGTTATAAAAAAGGAGTGTTCCTCATTTCACACAGCCGCAGAAAAAGTTTGTCATCTTTACAACGTCTCTGGCATATAGTGTTTTCTTCTGAAGGAAGCTCTTTTCCTGTGTAGCTTTTTGCTCACTTATAACAGCACCAGCTGTTTCTATCTGCCAGACTATGTTTAAAGCTACCGAACCATCATGCAAAGCAGCTGCCTTCATCAGCTGTAAAAACCCAACCGTGCCTGCTGTCTCTGCACTATTGCTAGTGTTTAGTGCAGATGCTTTGGCTGGTGCAGAATGGCAGCTACGGTCTTCCTGGAACACTTCTTTTGATCTTATATTTTCTCTCTTTACCACTCTAAGTTCTTCTAAAAGTGACGTTACCGTTTGCTGTCCACCATGTAGGTGTTCTCAAACTCTACTGTCCTCACAGTGACTGCAAAACTCTCACTGATTGAATGATTACACAGATTACATACATGGCTTTATGGTGTGGAATCATTCACGTGCTTGTGCCTGCCCCAATTTAGATTAAGAAAGTTCACTAAATCCTTTCATTCTGCAGTAAGAAAGTTCCTCCACCAGCCCACACCTCCCCTCCGTTGCTTTGAGTTTCCAGGGCAGCTCTCTAGGTAGTTCCCGCTCACAAACCCACGGAGTTGGCCGTAGTGTCTGCACCTGGACATCACCCTGAGGACAGCCTGCTGCTTTTTCTGAAGGAGTGACCACCTCTGTACGCCAGACACTCGCTTTTAAAACCTGTTCCCAGCTCCTGGATTCTCCCTCCACACTTGGCAACCGCTCCTCTCCCTGCGGGGTGGGGTGGAGGTGCCTCCTTCCTGCCAAGGAAGTTTATTAACTCTTTTTTTTCTCCTTGACTCGTTCTGAGGTTTGGGCACACCTACAATATGCCTCATGACCTACATTCGCCATGAACGACCTCACAGCTCCGTTTCAGGTCTTTCAAGAGGTGTGGAAGCGGAGCAATACAAACTTTGGCACTAAAGAAGCACTGAGTTTTGTTTTCAGAAGGTTCTGGGTAGTAGGTAATGAAGGCGGAAGAAAAGAGAAATTATTGTTTAGTGCAATGTCTTTTTCTTGTGGTAAGACAACTGTGTTATTAAAAGGAAAATGAAAGACGCAAACATACAAAGACAAACAGCAGAGCTAGAACAGCTGTTTTCACAATTAATGAGCTATAACTCATCTTTAATTTGTTTGTTCAGAGAACTGTTTGGGTATTTCTTCTCTGTTTTGCCCATTTTTATTAGGTCTTTATGTGAAGTACTTCTGGACTTCAGGGTAAAACGAATGTCTCAGTATGAAACATATGAACTTTTTCTTTCCGCATTGCAAGTTATTTCCACAGAGCACGAGTCAGAAATACGATGAAGCATTGATTATTGCTGTGCTTTTCAAGCTAGTCAAAAGGCAAGAAACATCTGCATTTGCCACATGTGGCACCTTCATATATTCAGCAACTTGACTTCTCAGATCTTCCAAGCCACTGCAGCAACCTGTCTTAGGCTGAGTCGGTTTTCCTGGGGGCTTTCACTCCCATTGTCTGGCACTTGCCATGGGCTGAGGTGGTTTGCGCAGAGGAATGCTGCATCTCAGCTGAGCCACATTAACATCTCTCTGTCCTGGTTAACTTCTGGCATCTGAGCCCCAGCTTCTCGTGCAGAATTCATGTCTGCCTCGTGGCTGAGCAAGAGGCAGTGTGTCTCTGCATCCTTGAGGACAACGCACGACATTTTGAGTAGTTCTTGGAGTAAAGAAAGCTCTGTGAAGGGTAGGCTGTGTGTGTGTGTGGCGGTGGGGGGGGGGGCTGTGGCTGTAGCAGAAGAGCTGGGGCCTCAGTGGGTGAAGGAGGTGTCAGGGGAACATTGGCTGGGAGGGGATGGGGGCGCCCAACACCAGGCAGCCCCCTCCCAAGAAGGATCTAGACCCCTCTCAAAGTGGCTGCTGGTCACTGACAGCCCAGGACAGCCCATACAAGGGCTCTGCTGATGAAAAATCCTGAAGTTCAGCTTTGCAGCAGCCTTTTCCCACCCTCAGCCTTCTGGTGGCAGAGGCTGGAGCTCCTCACGTAACTCGGCCTAGCGGGCTGCAGCAGCTGGGGGGCACAGGGCTGAGAAAGAGCACCTGCTGTGCCATGGCTGCCTGTGGGCAGTGGGAATAACCACCCGGCTGTGCGCTCACCCGTCTTTTCAATGGAGACGCAGCCCAGGCAGCTTGCTGTGGGCCTGACCCACGCTTAGCCTGATGCAGGCTGAAAGCTACAGCCAGCCAGATCTGTGCTGTGGGAGATGTGAGGGCTTTCTCTCCATGCCGTGGCTGTGTATTTTCCCCTAAATAAAGTATCTTTCTGGAACACAGGCCACAGCCACTCATCTCCATGCCTGCAAGCAGGTAGGACTGTATGCTTTGCTTTTCACACATTTTTCTGGTGTGCTGTCCAAAATATCATTTGTCTGACACTGGAAGTGATGTGGGGTTTTTTGTGTAGCATGATTCCAGAAAAGCTCATGTGATCCCACCGGTATCCACACAACACCTTTTCAATTCTTCTCCTAAGGGACAGGAAGGGAGTTTCTAAACCTCCTTTTTTTTTGAGGTGACCTCCTGCTTGCAAGAACCAAGCTGGAACTTGATCCCAACTTGTTCTTAGCAGAGTGGATTTAATGTAAATGACCCATGGGAAAGGTGTCAGACTGTTATGTTTCTAGTACAAAAGAAAAGAGTGACACAGATCTTGCCATATCATTGAACAGGAACTTACAGACTTCTTTTCAGGGCTGTTTAGCTATTACTCTGTTTGGAAATTTTAATTATGTATCCTGCCTGAATGTGTGTCTCCTGGAAAATTCATGAGGAGGGAAAAAGTGTATTTCAAACTGTTCATGTTTCCATATGTTGTTCAGTCTCCATAGCTGTTAATGACCCCTCTTCATATATGAAAACATTTAATTGATAGTGATTTTATTTTTATAAACCTGTTTTTTTAAACCTTCATACCACATCTCTGGTTACCAGACTTGGGTATATGCAGGCGTAGTTTCTGTCACTAATCGTATGTTGTTACAAGAGGAAAGAGTTGATATAAGCGTAAACCAGTTTGGAGAAGGAAAATGCTAATCCACAGTTGACTGATTTCAATACCATGATCTGAAATAAGACACACCATGGGATAAGACAGAAAAATGGTCCCTTCTGAGGAATTCACACACATTGTGAGCGTGGGTCCGTTTTCCAAACTCACTGTGTCCTTGCTCCTGCTGTGTAACATGACAGATGTGTGCAAGGTTGGCTGTTTCAAACTCTCAGAATTTAGCAAACTTCTATTATTTAGCAACCAGCTATGGGACAATGTCAAGGCAGACAGATGCTTCGCAGTGTGATCTAGCCAGGCAACAACCTGCACTAATTTTCTTCTTTTTTTTTTCTGCTCTCAGTCAGCAGCTGTTACATGATGAGCTCCATTTCCAGACCAATTACTGAGTTTTGCCTTGATCTCTACAATAAGCTCAACAGAAATGCAGAGGACACAAACATCGTCTTCTCTCCAATGAGCATCTCTGTTGCCCTGGCCCTGGTCCTTCTGGGTGCAAATAATGACACTGCTGTTCAGATAGAGAAAGTAAGTGTTTATGAAACACGCTGAGATGCTTCCGCATTGCTTGCTGTTCACTTAATGGAAATGTTGCGCATCCTAGCACAACACGTGTGCGAGTGTCTCATAGGAAACAAGCACGAATACAAGCACAGATGCTGCCTTCACAGTTGCGTTTGGTGCACTATGATCCTTGCCATCTGCTTGTGTGAGTTGCACCATGCCCCCATGCACATTCAGGAGCATGGAGCAAGAGCTGAAGGAGAGGAGGCGATACACCACAGCAGGACACCCTGCCTTTCCACCAGCCTGCTGCCGGAATATCAGACTTTGTTTCAAAATCACAGGCAGGCACTTCCTCTCATGGTTGCTATGAGAATCCTGAAAGTGTGAGTCTGGGTCGGTACTGGGGAGAGTCGCAGAAAACTGAAGTGATTGCACACGGGTGGCTGGAAGCATTAGCTCACTTATCACTTACGACATTCACGAGTCAAAATGTCACACCTGCAGATTTCACAGGGACCCAGGTGGGTAGGGATGAGGGGGGAAGAAGGCCACCCCTCTGGTCGCTGCGGCTTTACTCCCCACAGTGCAAGTGCTGCTTTCTACAATCTTTCTTATCTTTTCTTGTTTGTACCCATGAGCGGTAAAATACCAATAACCCTAAGGCATGGGTTCTTGTCTGTAGCTGGCTCTGCACTGGTAGATCTTAATCCATCATATTCTAACAATGCTATGTGCACAATCTGACTGCTGGGTCACCTGCAGCCAAGGTAGACATGCCCTCCTCACGAGGTTCCCAGGATGCGGTGGGTTGACCTTGGCTGGTGGCTGCCAGGTGCCCACCCAACTGCTCTCTCACTCCTCGTCTTGAACAACGACAGGGAAAGAAAACAAGATGAAAAAGCTTGTGGTTGAGGTAAGGCTCACCAATTACTACCACGGCAAAACAGACTCAACTTATTTTGGAGCCGGCTGGAAGCAGCTCTGTTCAACATGCAGGCAGCCCCTAATCTCTGCACACAAAGGCCACCCCTGCAGACCCCTGGCTACCATAACCTTGACACATAAACCCAATACACAAGGACTCTTGCATATTTTAGGAAAGCAATGGGGATCCAGTATCCTCAATAAAAAAGATTAAGTCTATGTATGATGCAATGTTATCATCATGCAGAAGCTGCTGGAAAATTTTCAGCGAGATATTTGCACATTAGAAACAAGGACTGGTTTCCATTAAGAGCACTGTGGTTTTGATGTATTTCATAAGCTGATACAAAGATCAAGAATGACTACAAAAAGCCAGTTTAGATGTTTCCAAAGAAAAAAAATTTTTGTCCCTTTGCCTGAGGCAAATTTTTGTTTTAAAATTTAAGGTAACTGTAGTAATAAAAATACAAATCAAAAGTAAACATTTTGAGGTAGTGGAAAGTAACATTTTGAGGGATTAAGTGCAAGTTCTTCTTGGTTTGCTAATATAGAAATGTGAATTTGCACATGAATATATGAACAACTTCAAGTCTGTCATTTCAGCCTTACTGGAGCTGGGAAACTACCTTTCATAAATCTATACCACCTACCCTGGACAGCACAGCAAATCTTTTAAACAAGGAAAATGCTATTATCCCGGTTATAATTGCCATGATTTGGCATCTTCAATTGCAGGTGCTCCATGTCTGGAAAGCTGCAGGAAGAATGAGCCTTGGATCTGACCTTGACAGTGCAGCCCCAGAAATGGAGTCAGAACTAAGCCAGGAAAGACAGCCATCCCTCTCACAGGTACGTCACTGGCAGGGAACACAGGCGCCTTTTCTTCACGGCAGAGTAGGTTACTAGTTATGAAGCACTAGAATCTACCACTGGAGGGAGGCAAGACCACACGCATAGAGTCTGCCAGACCCACTAGGAAATGCCTGATACAAAGTCTTACCTTATTGAGGGCCAAGTCTTCCATGAAGTCAGTACCAAAGCCCTCAGTGATCTCATCTGAACGAGGATCAGGCTATAAAGCTTGGACTAGCTGGATTTAAAAATCAGTACAATAGGAACTAGCCCTATAGTGTAATCGAATTAGGATGCAAATTAACAACCAAAGTTATATGGAGGAATCATTGTAATTAATGTGTTTGTAATATTCCTAGTGTAACAATGATGGCAACCTTAACCATAAAGCATTCCAGGCACTGCTTTTACAACTACAGAACCTCGGTGAAAGCTATGTCTTAACCCTGGCCAGCAATCTCTTTATACAACAAGGATTTGAGCTCCGGCAGGTAAGTCACCTGTGTCTGCTAACTGCTGCAGCACTGACCTCAAGCTTCCCTGTAACTGTGAGCCTTGCTGTTGCCCCCTTCGTGTGTATTTTGGAGCACTGGATGTGCTTCTTGGAGCTGTATCTCCTGGGGCTGGTGGAAAAGAGACAAGAGCATCAGCTTTCAGTTATTTTGTTTAAAACACCCACACCATGTGAGTATCAATAGCTATAGAGCAAAAATAAAGCGGGAGTCTATTCACGTTTGGCACACATCTACTCTCGGCCAGAGATGTGACTACAGCCAAAACCGGCCTATTCAAGCTGTCTGAAAGCTACTTACTCCTGGGCTTGCAAGTGGCTTGACTGGGTAAGCAGTAAGCTTGGAGAGGGCTTACCACCTGAGATGTTACAGAGTTTCATGTGTAGAGCTACAGTGCTGAACTTCTTACTCCTTTCTTATTGAATGACAGAGGGGTCTCTAGGTTACCTAGTATGGAAATCTTGCTAGTCACATCTGTGCTTTGCTGTCAGTTATTTCTGTTGAACGCTTTGGATACTTAAGCATTGAACAACACATATTGCATCTTCTCCATTTTTTATTTTTGTCTGGACCTCAGATACGCAGTTCTTCATGGGAAGACTCTTTCTTGTGGCTTTCTTTTTACTTACTTACTTTCTTGCCTATGCAATTGAATAATTACCTCTCCTTCAAAGATTCTCTGAATAAACTTGAAATAGTTGATGATTCCAAAATTTAATTTTGCCTTATGAAGTCAACAGGTCCCTCACTATTTCTAAAATTGTTCTGAACCACTGATTTATTCCAAAAGGGAATAAGTGCTTAACAGATTTGACCACTTCATAATCTTTATTTTGCTTTACAGCAATTTTTAACGTGCTCTAAGGAACTGTATGGAGCAATGCTGCAAACAGTGGACTTTCATGGTGCTGTTGAAGCCGCCAGAATAAAAATTAACACTTGGGTGGAAAGTGAGACACAAGGTAAACCAAAGCAAAACCATAACCATACTATCATTTCCTTCTTCCACTGCTTCAACAAAAGAAATTCCAGGGTATGAGAAGCAAAGATTTGTTCATGTTTCTGGGTGTTCAATCTTATGCTGTTTAAAGATGGTTTTTCTTCCCATCCACTAATGAAATATTACAGTAAGTTACCAGCTAAATTATTTCTGAGTTACAGCTGTGTTTTTTGTCAAATACTTTTGTATTCCTGCCTTCATGCCTGGCATGGTGATTGCAATAATACCCATACAGCTTGACTAAACACATAGCTTCCATGAACAGCCACAAATGCAGATACAGAACAGCAGGGGATGGAAGCTGTGAGCTTCATGGTGAGACTGGGAACAACCTGGGAGAGGAGGGAGGATTGCCGAGGACCTGGTTTTATGTAGAGGGATGCCCACAAGGACGAGAGATGTGACCATGACCAAGGCTCACTATCACAAGTGACAATCAACCAGCTCTTCCCCTTAACAAGCCAGCAGGGGCCATTGGCTCTGGCTGATTAAACTCAACATGATACATGACATTTTCCTTTAGTTTTGCTGGAGCTACAGTGGCAGCGGGATAATCATTTTCTAAATCTTCTGGCTGAACATAAACCAGAACAAATCAAATAGATTTGAAAGCTTCTGTAATTTCTCAGTTGCCCATCTCCTGACCAAACCTGTCCTTGTACTGGCAGAGTGGCCTGTGATTGGTGTGGATTGGATTGGAGCTACTAAGCTCAGTTGGCTCCCAGTAAGAGAGCTGAAGGTTCAGGAGCCACTTTGCACAGGGTTAGGAGCCATCATTTCTCTGGGTGCTCATATGAAGCCCGTGGACCTGCTAACTCCTTCTTCAGCCTCTGTGTAGAAATCTAAAATCTCCACAGCTGGTTAACCTCTGCACTTGGTGCAAAGAGAAAGATGCCCTCATGTAAACCGAAATATATGATTAATGGTGCTGCCTCCTTCCCCGTGGTTAATGTCACCTGGCACATATGTATGGTCACTGACACTGGCAGTAGGCTAATTTGGTGACCCCAAACCCGCTTGTCCTCCCGGGCTGGTGACAGTGCATAGGAGTCTACCATTTGTTTGCCTATATTGTCCCTGTCCTTCGAATAAACCAAGATCTGTATTTCTAAGTTTCTCCAAAACTAAGTTCACAGACAAGTAATTGGGTCTCAGTCCAGAGTCTTAATGACAACTAGCAAATACTTGCATATTCCAAAATTTCTTTTAGGTAAAATCAAGGAACTCTTTGCTCCTGGTGTGATCGACGCACATGCATTGCTGGTGCTGGTGAATGTAATCTACTTCAAAGCATCCTGGGAATACAAGTTTGATGAACAGAAAACAGTACAGAGAGATTTTAAACTGAATCAGGTACATCTGCATTCTGTAAATCTTAGCATTATTTACCCTACATACTGTGAACAATGAAGCAAGCATAGCATAGAAGCATAGCATCCAGGGCTCAGCTGTCCTGTGAGCAAGGTGTGGATGTGCTGGGAACTTCACCTGCTTTTCCTGTTGGGAAGAGGTAGCAGGAGGGTTTTTCACAGAAAAGCATGAATTTCACTGAAAATACATGCAAGATTCAGAAATTGCAACAACTCATAATTTTGCTTTGGTGACTGCCAAAACACAAGTGTTAGCCCTGATTAGCACTTTTGAACATAGTAGTCATTACAGATAGTTGTCATGGATGGAAGCAAATCTAAACATCCGATTTCATACAGGCTCCAGGGGGTCATCCTAGTGTTTATACGTTCAATACATTCTAACACTAGCTATGCATTTGAGAGATTAAAACAGACCAAACAAACTAGACCAGATAGTAACAAACTACAAAAATACAGTTGCAATTTGAGAAAGGATAAATTCTTACAGGGTATTTAGGTTTAGTATTTGTAACGTTTGAAAGTTGATTTTAAATATATTTTAATTTTTAGCCCTTTTTTCTGCCACAGGGATATCACCAAAGTCTTCATTGTTTAACTAAGGTAATGTCAGTATGGTTGCAAAGTTAGGTCTTTAACAAGCACGTTCTTCCAAGTATTGTGTGTGCCCTTTAAGTCTGACAGGTATTACTAAAAAAGGAAATCAAAATAATTTACTTCCATTTAATTCAGTTTTGTCTTCTTTCCATATGTTGTGCCAATTAGTTATTAGTTCTCATCCATGACAAAAGAAAAAAAACCAACAGATTTAGATCTGATCTTAAGTTGCAGAGCTTTGTATGGGAAACAGTCTCTTTTGAGTGTTCCTCATATGTCAAAGGAAAAGTTCAGAAAAACATACGTTTCTAGTTATCATATTGCATTCCATTTTTGAGACACTGGTAAGAAACTGTCATATTGGATACTTATATTTGTGACTTTAAATATATCTTTGAATATGGGTATTGACAATGGTCTGTAGCTGAGAACATTTGGTGCACTGCTGCAGTTGGAGAAAGTATGAGACAAGGAGAAGAAGTATAGATTTTTCTTCATACGCTAATCAATACTAGCAGGATTTTTTCTGAAAATGTCATCTACCAAAAGGCTTCTTTCACTGCTTTAGCTAACTCTAAAAGGGAACTTGAGCCTTTATACAGCTTTCAAACAACTCCATCACAAAAAAGGCAAGATACAAGATCTCGAAGAGGATGCCTAAGAAAGGCTATGATTTTGCTCTTAACCTATTTATTGCTTCCGGTCTAAACAATCAGCCTTATAAATGACAACCCGATTCTTGCAGTGCTATTTCTTCTTTATCCCAGTCCAAGGTAGGACTTGCAAATCCAACCAGCATCAGCTTGTTTGGAAGTGTAGCATGATTAAGCGACTTCACTATCTGATCAGTTGCAGGGAAATAGCTTTTTTTTTCCAAAGAATTATTCCCTTTACTTATGCATGGCAAAGCTGATGTTTTGTGTGTCACTGTAGATGCAACATAATAAAGAAAAACGTTTAGCCTAACAACAATTACTGCTGAAGCCCTGACTACTGATATTACACCTATAATAAGTTTAAATGTTGAGAGCTGTGTTGCTTAAGTGACTGTGTAATTTTCTTTTAAATAGAATGAGAAAAAACCTGTGCAGATGATGTATCAGAAAGGCATGTTTAAATTAGGCTACATTGAGGAGATGGGTGCTCAGGTCCTTGAACTCCCTTATGCTCAGAAGTCACTGAGCATGATCATCCTGCTACCAGAGGGCATGGCTGATGGACCAACCAGTGGGCTGGAGCAGGTAAGGCACTATATGTCATGGACTATGGCTGAAAGTTAGTTGTCTGATTGTCTGAATTAAGGCTGGGTAAAGATCTTAACTTGAAAGCTGCCCACCTATTTTAAGCTCTTTTTTTCCCCCCATCTTCTAGATTGAAAGCACAATGACCTATGAAAATTTAATGCTGTGGGCCTCTTCAGAGCGCATGTTTGAGACAAGAGTGGAGGTATACCTCCCCCGATTCAAGCTTGAAGGCACCTTTAACCTCAATGAGGTATTACAAGAGATGGGGATGACTGACATCTTCACTGAATCAAAAGCCGATCTTTCTGCAATGTCGTTTGCAAAGTCTCTGGTGCTGTCAAGTGTCGTCCATAAGACCTACGTGGAAGTCAATGAGGAAGGCACCACTGCAGCAGCTGGTACAGGAGCTGTCATTGTGAGGAGATCTCTTCCTCTCACAGAGGTGTTTATGGCCGACCACCCTTTCTTATTCTTTATCAGACACAATCCTACCAAAACCATTCTTTTCTTTGGCAAACTCTGCTCACCTTAAAGTTAAGGCCATTTTCTAACATGAGAAAAACCTGGATGAAAAACAGAAATAGCATTTTTTCCCCAATGCATTCTTAATCCTTTGACAGCTAGTTTGCATTTCAAAGTAATCACTGCAAGCAGTTTATCTTAGAACTCATCAATTGGATGCTCTGCCTCTAGGCTCCTTGAATTGCAAATACTGATCTGAATCCAGAATAGGAGTAAATTTGGACTTAACTTCACTGGATACGAATAACATTTTGTTTCCTTGATGCCCATATATACTACTGTATTCCTTACAGTTTCCCAGCCCAGCCATGTAGCGTAGCACAGCACCTGCCCGGGCTTGCCGAGGTGGAATTGTATGCTGCTGTCTGAGGAGAATTGTCCGCAACAATTTTCAATAACTGCCAGTAAAAACAGAGTAGCCACTGCTCTGTATTTTTTGATTCCTGGCCAGCTGGATCCTGGTCAGCAGAGAGGTGCTTTAGAGACACTTTTTTTCTTATCTGCATTCTGTAGCTGTGGCAAATCATTTGCACAGTGGAGATCTGACCTGGATAGTTCCCTTTCCTGTAGCAACTGTTCACAGCCAAGTAGGAGATACTTATATACAGAAAATATACCTATTCAACTGATAACTGTACCACTTTGTCCCCAGTGATGTGTACTGGATCTGCTTTTCTGCTATCCTACATTATAAAAAAGCTTATGCTAGAAGCAGCTTTGGCTTCTTTTATTTATTTAGATGTACCTCTACACCTAAAGTGTCATCCTACCGATTGGAAGAATGATGTGACATGTACTCCTTTCAAGAGCCTTGGATCTTTTTGTGGGCGTTTTTATTAGTAGCATTGGTTTTTATGATAATAACAGTAGGAATACTCAGTCAGGGAAAAGGACAGGATTCTACCTTCATGGACAAGTCTAGAAAGGGAGTTGATTACAACAGTAATTATGTATACAGGAGCGCAGGATTTGTGCCCTCTTTTTATTGAGATTTTTCTGCATTCATTTTTGAAATAAAAGCTCTCAGAACAGTCGGGGTCAGAAGGGACCTCTGGAGGCCAGCTGGTCCTCTGCTCAAGCAGGGCCACCTACAACTGGTTGCCCAGGACCATGTCCAGACAACTTTTGGATATCGCCAAGGATGGAGGCTTCACAAAGTGTCAGGACAACCTCCCCTAAGCCGCCTCTAAGTTCTCAAATGACTCTGAAGAGAATTTTGTATGTATGGTGTCTGCAAAAACAGGATACGAAACCACACGTTTCTAAAGAGGGTTAATTATTTACATAGTAAAGAAGGCTGCCTTTTATATGAGGATAAATCAAGTGATTTCAGTCTCAAGGAATAGGAGGAAAATGGTCTAAAGCACCCCACTGAAGTTACTGATGTGGAGAACTGCAGCCATGAACTTCCAAGAAATACGTTTTCCTCCTCGCATCCTGCTGTCTAGTGAATTTTAACGATCTGAGATGCAGATCTGAAAGAGAGGGCTCCCTGCATGCTCTGAGAAACGAAGCAAAGTTTTGTAAATGGCAGTGTAAATCATGGAAATCACAGTTAAACATAACCTCAGAGGTTTTTTAGTCTGTGGGCGAAAAATAAAACTTGCCGCTGACTCATAGGGAGACATTACTGCTAATTTACCAGTTTAACATAAGTAATACCTTCCTCAGAGGGACTCTGCATGAGGTTTAATGAATTAACATTTTCAACGTGCTTTATGACCCATGAAAAGGAAGACACACATTAGCCATTCGCCATATAATTGGGTGTACAGCACCCTCATGTTCTGCATTCATGATTGCCTTAGCTTATGCACCATAAGTTACGTGGAGCCCTTTGGACACGAAAGTCTGGGAAATAAGAGTGAATAATAACTGAGCAAGAACAGGCAGGAGCAGGAAAATAAAACAGTCAAGTAGACAAACTACTCTTGACTGTCTAACGTGAAGGTGCAGTACAGCTGCAGCAGTAGTTCTTCAGGCTGTGTCTGTGTTTCCCCTCTGGAGGCTGGCAGCCCAGTTTGCGTGTTAGGTGATGTTTTTGTTACCTAAAGCTGTCATCAAACATTGTTTACATTCCCCAGGGAGGTTCTGAGAACTGCAACCTCAAAAATCAACAATGTTTCTGAAAACACAGGGACGGGGATTTCTGTGACGAAGTGGCAAATGCCATAGGGGAAAAAACAACTTGCCGTTATTCTCATCTTTTCTCAGAAATGAGTATACAGTCCCCAACCCCCAGCATGTCCTTTTTGGCACGCTTGAGTTAAAACAGGAGTTTCTGAACAACACTGTGGATTAGCGGGGGAGTGGATTTGTGCTTATTCCCAGTGAAGAATGCAGGAGCTTAGTCCTGAAAGTGGAAGACGTAGAGGGGGAGGTTTGCAACAGCGGTCTCCATTTAGCACCGTCTAAGCTGCGCTGCTCCCGTGCCAATGGAGCACGGCAGCCGTGAAGGTAAAGGTGTGTGAGCCCTGTGGCATAACAGGTGTGGCCGGGCCATTTCTGCTGCATGCCATGGCAGCGGTTTTACCACTGCCACAATCTCATGAACTATGAAAAGAAGACTAATGTCGTGAAGGAAAAAACCAAATGTCTACGCAACATAGTTTTTTCACATGTTTTTTTCCCTTGGTGCAAACTCTACCAAAGGAAGTGCCTCTCTCCACCAATCCTCATCTGTGCAAACAAGGTCCAGTGCCCCTTCTCTAGCCACAGCGGGCAGCTCATCAGGTGTCACGGTCCACTCTGTGGACGCAGAGTCCAGGGGAGAAGGCATCTCATTTGCAAATGGCAAGGTTCAGATGCGTTTGCTGCCCTGCGCCCCCAGAGTCAGACTAAGTGATCTTTAAAGATCCCCCTCAACCCAAACCCCATCCTATGGTTGTGTCTTGCACACTGGTTAGCTGAATTTGGCTAACCTCACCCAGCTCTGGTCAGTTACTGACTTACAGCTGGTCACGCTAGTTTACAGTAACCACATAGTATCACAGAATATCTGAGTTGGTAAAATCCGGAAGAGGTATTGTGTCTTAGACTCAAAACATACGTGCATGTTTTAAAATCTCAGTTTCTGCTGTTTTTAGTATTGCATGTTAAACTTACTGAACTGCATAGGATCTGCCTTGTTTTCCTACTTCTGCCTGGAACTGGAAGTGGGAGAAACTCAACTGTGATTGGAATAATGATTCTTGGCAAAATATATAGCTTTTAAGCTATAAGGTGAAGAAATACTACTTTTCTGTGCTCATGGCCTGAGACTAGATTTAGAAACATGATCAATGTCGCAAGTTTCACTTTCACAGTATTGCTTTTAATGTTTGTGTTCAGTCTGAGCTAACTCTGCATGCAGTTTCCCCTCAGTGCGAGGCAAGCGGTGGCAGTAGGAATTTACAGAGTAAGCCTCCACTGCTCCTATTGAAACTTGGCACAGCGCATCTGGGTTGCACAGCGTTTCAGCTTTCTTCTCCGAGTTGCGGGGCCACAGGCCTCCTTAGAGGATTCATTAACAGCTGTGGATGCTCTGTCACATGGTGCTCATCATCTCACTGAATTAGGTACTCAGTTCTTCCCTGGTATCAACTGAGGCAAGGGCCACAACTTGGTCCTTAAAGTCCCAAAATCAGTCAGTACCTTCTGAGCAGTAAAGTCAAATGCCTACCCCGTACAGAACTATTTCTATTATTCACTTATCCTCAAAGAGAGTTAAACTTTATTTTAGAAACCAATTCAATATGTATTTCAAATCTAATCAAGATGGCACACTTATGTTTCCAGAGGAGTCAAGACCCCCAGAGGCACAGTTGTAGAAATCTTAAACACTGGACTCTCGGGTAAAGCTTTACCCCAAAAGCTAAAAATGAAACCAGAAAATGTTCAGCTGGTACACTTAAAGAGAGGCTACTTTGCAGGATTTATTTGATCTGTTATTTCCTAAGTTGTCCCATGAACTTCTCAGAATTTGGTGCTCAGTCATTTTCGGTTTTGACCTTGGTGTTATGGACTGCTTAGAGACTAATCTACTTCAGACAGAAATTCATGTAAGTATAGGAATTCCTTCTGACCTTAAGACTGAACACAGCGGTATCATTAATAAGAATACTATCAGTAATCAAATGATATTTAGAAACAATCCTGTCACAGATTTCTTACAAATATTCTTGTCTCCCCAACTCTACAAAAAAGTGAATTTATCCCTTTTCTGTCTGACGCATTGTAAAACTTCTAGTTTCCAGTCTCCCTTCCAGTATTCATCAACTTTCCATCACCTTTCTCATGGACCATCCGTCCCACACTTCCAAGACACATATGGAAGTGCCAGCTCACTTTCTTGGATGGTTTCCAAAAATAATCCAGAAGTAATGCTTTGAATTAACTTCTTTTTTAAACTTCCATGTTATACCATATTTTATTCCATTAACCCAGAAGGGTCAACATAGCAGGGTAAAAGTATAGTAGTGTCTATCTATATTTACATACTACTGGGGCTTGTTCCTCTTGAACAGAGCAGCAAGGAAGGAAATATGCAATCTGATTGAAGGGTACCTGGAATGGAGAATCAGCGAATAACATGTTTAATGCACAGAATTACAGATGGCTTCAGAAAGGAGAAGCAACACTAAAATAATGATGTGTCTTTCCTAAACAGAATGCAGCCCAGCTTTAAGCATATACATCCAAAAAGCCGTCTGAAAGAAAAATTCTCTTCTTCTATGCATGTGGAAGTATCCAAAATTTGTAGCCATTTTATTTTCACCTTTTGTAAATTCTTTAGCAGCTAGCACTTTCCTTGCTTGCCCTGAACTGCCTTGATGTGAGCAATGAGGTGCTTTGCCCATGCTGAAATCCAGGAATGAGGTGGAATGAGGTGCAAGTCCCCAGAAAACATCTAGTGGATGCATTCAGAGCAGACCTTGCACAAGCTATTCAAATAGGGCTCCCTGAAAATGCCATTCCAATTTTTTAAGTGAAAATGGTGCGTAACTTCTGTAGTGGCAAAACTCACGTGGCTCAGGCGGTGAAGGGCCTGTCCTCAGTGTACCCCATGCCCTCACTGGAACTAAAGCCTACATGTCCCGGGAGAACACACCAAGTGCTCTTAGGCACTAGGTTTTACTGTATTCTGGGTGTGAAAACTATCCACCTTCCTTTTGAAGTTGTGCTTTTACTCGAATGACTGCGACTTAACGACACAAGAGGAGAACTCAAGACTGGTAACTTTGCAGTTCAGTAACACCTTGTAGATGAGTTCTGGCTTCCAGTCCCTGGAAGTCCCTATTCTTGTTTTAAACCAGTAACACTTTAGCAGAAAACAAGCATCTATATGTGGTTTATTATTATTATCCTAACAATAATGACATTTCGCTCTATATCTTTCTGACAACATGAATCTTAACTCACTTTCTTAATATCTGCCTAGAAAAGAAAAGAGTGAATAAACTACTTACTTCAGCTGTGAGCTTTCTTTCAGCTCTTCAGAGGGTGCTGCTGTGCAGCTTTTTCATCTGAATCCTCAGGCATAAAATTATATCTTAATTCTTAATTATGAGGTGGTGTGTCACAGCTTTTGTATAAGAGCACTGCCACCTACACTGCTCCAAGACTGTTTTGTGTTACTCCCTCACTTGACTGCTACAGTTTGGAAACAGAGTCCAGCTTTTCTGTACACTCACTGACAGTTTTAAACATGCTGGAAAAGCACTACTGATGGACCTCTTACCGCACATCCTGCTGGATGCCTTCTTTTTTGGCGCAACGCCTCGCGAGGCAGCAGGCTTTTGGCACAGCACTTGCTGCAGCCTGCAACCTCTCGGCACCAGCTGCAGCTCTGCCTCTGCTCGCACCCCTGACGGTTCCTTTTCGAACCGGCCCCCACCACAGCCTCCTCCGTTGCCTGCCACATCTCTCCCCTGTGACCTGCCAGCACGAAGCAGTCCCAAACACAGGCCAGCAATGGCCAGTCCTGCCTCCTCCACAGCCCTCAGCCTGCCGAGTGAGAAATTATCTTTCTAAACGGTAGAGAGGTGACCACTGAGGGGAAAGGCTGCCTCAATCCAGAGTTTCATAATATGGGAAAGTCCCCCAAATCCTATTTTCAGATTATATTAATGCAATGATCATATGGTATCTATACGGGGGCTTAGCTGTGTTTTGCTTACTGGAGTCAGCTGATGGTCTTCTGTGAGAAATACGACATTCTGCCCGGAGCAGTGCAGAGCGCAGTGCCTGTTAGCCTAAAATAAACACAGTGCCCAGCCCACAACTAGCCTGGAGACACCAGCAGGAAACACTGTGAAAAAGCTGGCTGCTGCTTGTGAAGCAGAACAGCCTCCAGGGTCAAAAGACAAGTCAGTGCTTTGGCAGTGTGGTGCCCATTTCCTTGTTCACAGATGCTGATGAATATAAAGGATCCCGGAAGACGTAGCCCGGGGCCTTTGGTGTATCTCCTGTGCCCTCGGACAGGAGCAACTCTGCCTTGCTGCCTTTTATGAGTGTCGTTTTGTGCAAGCCATCCAGAGGTGCAGGCTGACAATGACCGTGGAGATCAACAAAAGCCTCATGAGCCCCACACGCATTTTAAGCCCAAACTGTCGATGCCTCAAGCTCCCCACGCGTTTCTGCCGAAAAGTAGGCTAGACGTAAGGGTCAGGAAACTAGATCCACAGCTAAAGTACAGCAGCAAACAGGCAAGGCTGAGCACCTCAGCTGAAAGCGCTCCAATTACAGTGTCTAACTCTGTGTTGTCATCGGGAAAATCCACATCCAGCCTTGGAGGGGCAAGGAGCACCAGTCTGTATGGAGTTGCTCCAGCTCATGCTCTTCCCTGCACACGACTAACAGTGCTGGCCATACTGAGCCCTCCTAAGTGTGACTGGTGGTGACTTCACCTCCTCTTGCCCTTTTCCTTCATGAGGTCAATGGAAAAAGCCTGTTCCCTGAAATTCTCACCACATGGGAGCATCCTGGTGCCAGGATCTGTTCCCAAAGCTGTGTAACTGAGACTCCTGCCCTCTGGACCAGGTCCTGTAGCACGTGCTGACCCACAGTCTGGGAGATGCTTAAAACCCAGGATGGGATATGATCCTGGAGGCCACCGTGTGCTCCCTCTGCTCTCTGGCTCTTGCCGACACAGGGAGAAAAACGTGATGGGATCCCCAAGACAGACCAAATGCCCATGCTGGTGCAGCCCCAGCTAAGCACAGCCCTCAGGCAGAGAAGCTGCTGGGGCACAGCCTGGGTCATTGCACCTCTCTGGGACGGCTTGGGTTAAAGAAGAAATAACATGTTCTTGTTACAGGCCCAGCTTTATCATCTGCTGCAGGACCATCAGGGCTCCCCGCAAGACAGAGGTTATTAGACGCACATAAGTACTTCAGGAAGAGGGAGAAGTGCCTCTCTGAACGTTGCGTATCAGACTAATTTTCTGATTTGTTTCTGTTTCCTTCTTGCTGTTACTGTATGCTCTCCGCAGATGCTTGCCATGTCTTTGAGATGACTCAGTAGAGCAAGCTAATGAGATGCAGCAGCATCAACAGGGTGCCTCCCCTCTGGAAGGGTAAAAAAACCGTATTTCCTTCTTTCACTGCTTGTTTCAGAGAGTGAAAACCAGAAGGTACTGGATCCTGTCTCCCACTTTGCTGCAGGACATGAAAAGCCGTTCTCCTGGTACTCACTCTGTCGGCCCTTGATTTCCCCTGGCACACTCCCTCTTCAGAAATAAACTGGGCAGGGAGCCAGACTACACAGCAGTCGGTTTTGATTAAAGACTGGACAGGACACCTCTCTCCATCAGCAGAGAAGCTGCCCGAGTCAGCTGTTCCCAGGAGAAGGTAACTTTCTCAGCTTTAGCTTTCCTCAGGGTAGCGATAATACTGGAAACAGAAGCTGAAGGGGAGCAAAGTGCGTTGCAGCCATGCACAAAGGCAGGCTGCGATGTTTCTGCCTACAGGGCTCACTTCCAGATTTTGTGGATGTGACAATAATCCCAGGATGTGGCAAGTATGTAGCCAAATTCTTTGCTTGAGTGAACAAGATTTCTCAGCAGCAGGAGGGAATTTGGTAATCCCCTTAAAAGGCAAAAGGAGATAAATGGCAAGGCAGTTATAAGTGCTGCGACATGTATGAAATTGTTACCTCAAACTCAGGAGGCAGAGGAAGGCCTTTCCAAGCTGTTGTTTGGCCATGACCTGGCAATCCAATTCGCCGGTCTCTCTGTTGGTTGTTTTCATACAATGATGTGCTTCATGTTTTGCACAGTATACAAACAAAAAAAGTTTTTAGACAATATAATTCAGTGAAGCAGTTTCTGAAGGTTGACCAGTGCTTCTAAACCATCTACCAGGTCTTGCAAGAAAAACGGGATGTTGACTACGTGATAGTATTTACACAGTGTACAGCCTTTAGAAAAAAAAAAATGATGTCATGAAAGTGAGCGTGGGTCTAGCTGGAGCAGACAGGGGAAGAGCAAGAGTGTGACTAAAGGGGTGATTTGCCGAGAGGTGGTTGTTCAGACGGGGTGTGGGTTGCACTTTGCAATGAAGTGCCAAGTGTGGTCTGAAGACTGTTCCTAGGAGTTGGTGCTTGAGATATGCTTTCCCGAGAGAGGCTCTGCGTTTCCAACTCTCTCTGCGCTGTGTGTTTTGACCATGGCAATGTTTGTGAGATGGATTACAGGGTTGTCTTGTTGTAGGCCTTGGCCACGCCACGATGGGCTCCCTCAGCACGGCAAACACCAAGTTCTGCCTGGACTTCTTCAAAGAGCTGAGCAAAGTAAAAAGAAATGAAAATATCTTCTTCTCCCCACTGAGCATCTCAGCTGCCCTGAACATGGTCCATCTGGGTGCCAGAGGCAACACAGCTGAAGAGATGGAAAGGGTGGGTTTCTTTCCCTGTTCCTGAGAACTGCTATTAGAGGCTTACATTTGGAAATGGAAAAGAGGCAGGAGCCTTCTGGCAGTCCAGGCCATGTTCTTCACAAACAGCAAACTGAAAGAAGTGGCAGCTGCAGGTCTCAAAGCTCTCTTTCCAAACACGCTTATCTGACTTGCAGTGCCCATGAGGCTGTAGTGCAACCTCAACGTGTTCTTTGTGTCTTCATTAATCTGTTTACATAGATTTATATTGCATTTATATTGCAGGTACTTCATGTTCATGAGGTGCTGAGCACGGCAAGTCCAGGAGCCAAGAACACTGGAAAGGTGAGATAGTATCTGAACTGCATGATAACATTGAACTATAGCATGAAGCAAAGCAGGGCAAGGCAGACTTACCTGATAAAAGGCAGCACTTCCTCCAAAAGCACGGTAAAAGCAGAGTTCAGCCCTGTTCTCATCAATCTCTGAAACCTATGCGCGCACGCAGAAGAGACTCTATTGCTTTGCTGTGTAAAGTGTTGCCAGATTTAAACGGAATGATTGTTTTTCAGGGTGGAGATGACAGAAGGGGAGGGAGACAAGTGTGTGATCCAGTGCTTTTGGATGGTCAGGAAGCCCAGACACGTGTTTGTGGGTCTTTGCGTGTCCCTTGGCCCCACAAGTGCATTTGAGGAGAGTGACCATGATTTCAGCCTGAGGGCACATGGCTGGAGCTCCAGGGGAGAGCATCTTGCTAAAGAAAGATTTCCCTTACTGCTCACAGCGTGAAGAAGCCGAAAGAGCCCATTCTCAGTTCCAGGAGCTTCTATCTGCCCTTGGCAAAGGTGGTGCTACATGCTCCCTCAGTGTTGCGAACAGGCTCTTTGGAGAAGCGACTTTTCAGTTCCTTCAGGTAAGTGACAACCATTTACAGATTTTGTGGGTTTGAAAAACTTCTGTACTACGCTTTGAACTTTTGCTAAGGACATCAAGTTGCATGTTTCGGTATTGCTGCTGTTGTGACAGAAAAGCAAGCTCTCACGGATGGATGAAACACAGAGTGAGCAGAGTACAAAGCGAGCAATTTACGAGATTAAATAGACTTTGTGCAAAGCCAAGGACAAGGGCCTGCATTTCCTGAGGAGGAGACAAAAATACTTTTGAAAGACCTGGGTAGCAATATTCACCAAAATGATGTTTCTTCATGCTTTGATACAAGTGGAATCAACACCCTTAATCTACATTTTTAAAAATGCTGCAGCACATTTTCAACTTTGAGAAGTAGGGTAGTGCAGAGCATTTCCACAGAAATCATCGTGCCAGACAGGGGAAAAAATCCAGTTTTCCCAGGCTGCATAATGGGCTCCTGGGGAAAGAGTCCACCTCGTTTCTCTCTCCACACACACACATGTGTATACTGAGACCTGACTTTAATGGACAGATCCCAGAACGTTCTTTATGCTCGTTTGTGCTATGCACACGGGGGAGATGAAGTCCTTGCAGGTCATTTTCCATTTGCTGGCTCTTTGAAGTGAATGGGTCTCCACACGCAGTGGGATGAGAAGTAAGGGCTGGCTTGCAACCAGGGCCAGAGAGCAGAAGTGGGGAGGCTGCTCCACAAGGACAGGGGAGCAGGGCTCATGGGTGATGGCCGGGCTCGTGCCCTGCCCTCCCTGACAGCTATCTTCCTGAAATTGTTGTCATGGTGAAAAAAGCAAAACACTCTCTCACAAAGAACAGCAAGAGTAAAAGACAGTGGAGCTGGGACTCTCTTACACGAAATGTGTCCCAGGAACCAGTTGCTTGGCTCCTCCCCGTGCCCAGAAAATCTCTCCAGAAGAGTCACGGTGTGTATGCAGGACATTAATACTGGAACACGTAGCCCCACACACAGCTCTGACCTACAAGTTGCACCCATTTCTTAGACGCCTATTTTTCCCTGTGGTCGAGTATCTCCCTGATTACCATCACGAGAGCGACCTCTCTTCCCTGTTTTGCAGCAATACTTAGACTCCACAAGGGTCTTGTACCATGCAGAGCTGGAAGCGGTGGATTTCATAAATGCTGCTGAAGAGTCCAGAGGGAAGATGAATTCCTGGGTGGAAAAGCAAACCGGTGGTAAGGACAGGGCTTGCGCTTGGCTGCCTGGGGAGTGTGCATCAGGACTGTGTGAGAAATCAATAGCTAGTGTCTGAGTTTCTTCCCTGAGTGTAACAAGATTCAGAAATGCATGGAGCGATTACTTTTGCTTGTGACTACTGTAAAAGCAGCTTGGTGCATAAGATGGCCCTGAGCTCCTGGGAGCTTTGACTCTGCTAAAACTGCAGATCAGTTCTTGCTGCAAACAGACAATTCTTCCAAATGAGGAAGTAATGGGATCATCCTCAGTCAATGATCAAAATGAAAGTGTAATTCTCCTTTGTTTGTTGTTTTAAAGGGAAAATCAAAAGTCTTTTCCCTCCTGGCTCTATTGGTCGCACAACAGTGCTAGCTCTGGTGAACGCTATATACTTCAAAGGGCAATGGGCTGTAAAATTTGCGAAGAAAAACACCAGGGAAATGCCTTTCAGGCTGAACAAGGTACAGTTGGGACAACAGCTGTGGGGAGCAGGGGAAAGTGGGGAAAGTCCTGGTAACCTGTGCTCTGCTGTCTGCAGGGCAAGTCTCTGCTCAGCTCAGGTGTGGGGACCCAGTTTATCCAAGGCAAAAGACTTCACCCTGTGAAGTGGGAAAGCAGGACCCTCCTCCCAAGTGCCTCCATGACAGAGGTCATGTAAAGGCAAACTTTGCTACCTCCTTGGAGAGGCTAAGTTATAGAGGAGACTTTTGTGAGGGCACGTCNCTCCCAAGTGCCTCCATGACAGAGGTCATGTAAAGGCAAACTTTGCTACCTCCTTGGAGAGGCTAAGTTATAGACGAGACTTTTGTGAGGGCACGTCAGCCTCTCCCAGGGGCTGTAGTGGAAGCTGGCATTATCCCTTAGGAAAGAGGCAGAGGAGCAGCACAAACTACAGCGCAGAGGACAAGAAGCTCTTAGAGCGACTGTTATGTCTTTGATGGAGCTCAAGCCTCTGCCCGGTGCCCTCAGCAAAAACGTATAGTGGTTTGAGGAGTGTTCATGGAAAAAGAACAAGAAATTTCAAGCAGGTTGATTTTCGCGGGGTTTATTACCTGCTTTATTTTTCTGTTTTTTTCTGATTGAATTTCTGTATTCTAGAGAGATCACAGAAATATACCGATGATGTGTCGGAGAGGAGAATATAAAGTAGCCAGGAGACAAGAAGACCATTTGACAGTGCTGGAGCTCCCGTACACTGGAGAAGAGTTCAGCATGTTCATTCTTCTGCCAGACAACATCTGTGATGAGTCTACTGGCCTTGAACAGGTAAGACTCCTGTATCAGCTCCTGGGAGAAGAAACTACTTGTCCATCCAGTACTTAAACAAGATGTTTACTTAAACAGTACTTACAGTACTTAAACAAGATGTCCCAGCCATGCAGGCAAGCTTGTATCTTTTATTTTTATGGGTTTTGTCTTGCTTTCCACAGGCATAATGCTGTTGCCTGTGTAAAGAAGAGAGATTAACAGGTATATAGGTTGCTTCAGAAGAGCAGAGAAAGACTGAGAAAACCTACTTGAAAGCAACTCTTTTTAGCCTTTCCAAGAGTGTTAATGCCTATTTCAGTGGACAAGATGTAGCACTAGCTACAGGAACTTACTTCTTCCTTGCAGAAGTATTAAGATGCGATGCTGTCTATATTGGTGCCTGGTGAAAATGTAAACAAATGAGAAGGATCCCTCTGAGAAGTCTGGATCTGAATTTGCCTGATTTCACACTCAGTAGCAGTAGGGCACAGATTCTGTCTTTGCCATGAAAACCAGGCCTTTCCTTAAAGGAAAATGGACTAGATGATCTCCAGAGGTCCCTTCCAACACCCACAATTCTGTGGTTCTGTGAAAATGTTGCTGTGAGCATTTTGATCTAGTTTCTAATGACCATGGTTCCCTGTGTTTTGTCCTTGCAGCTACAGAGTTCTGTCACTTATGAGAAATTAGCAGAATGGACCAATATGAAGAATGTGTATCCGCAAGACATCACAGTGTACTTGCCCCAGTTCAGAATGGAGCAGAGCTGTGAGATCATACCAGTACTGCAGGCTCTGGGGATGAATGATGCCTTCATCCTTGAACAAGCTGATTTCTCTGGGCTGTCAAGAGAGCCTGGGCTCTTCCTCTCCCAGGCCATTCACAAGTCCTTTGTGGAAGTTAATGAAGAAGGCACTGAGGCAGCTGCTGCTACAGGGCTGATTATAATAGGGTCAGTGATGTGCCTCAACATTCCTTACGAGTTCAGAGCTGACCACCCATTCCTCTTCTTGATCAAACACAATCCGAGCAATAACATTCTCTTCTTTGGTCAATGTTGTTCCCCCTAAGGGTAGAGCAGGTTTTACTTCTTTCTTCCCAAAGAGAGCAGAATACTGTGGTAGAAAGGAGTAAGGCATAAACAACATATTGCTATCAATTGTCACCAGCATTTCCTGATATCCATAATTTGATCCCAAGGAAAAACACCAAAATGCTTTGGCAAGACTACTTGAAAAAATTATAATGGGCCCTCCCTGTTTAGAGCTCGTCTTAAGTGAGAGAACAAGGCTAATGGAGCTTATTTAAGGAAAAACTTCTTTGAGGGTGACAGAGCACTGGCACAGGCTGCCCAGGGAGGTTGTGGAGTCTCCTTCTCTGGAGATACTCAAAACCTGCCTGGACGTGTTCCTGTGCAACCTGCTCTAGGGGCACCTGCTTTATTGGACTAGATGATCTCCAGAAGTCCCTTCCAAGCCCTACCATTCTGTGATTCTGTGATTATTTCATTCTCATTTCATTCTTAGACATGAAAACTCTCGTTGGAGTCAGAGTCATGTAAGCAATTGGGTGAAGTGCTGTATAAATGAGAAGTCCAAAATGATGCCTCCCCCCTTCAGCTGTATGGCAAGGCTGGTGGTGGCGACAGACACCAGAATGTGTTGCAGACCTTCCTCTCTAGTCATCAGGTCCCGAGCCAGAGACAGCTCCGTGCTGAACCCCCTGCTTTCCTCCCACATGTCTCCAGCAACCCCATCTCTGGCACCTCAACATCACCATGAGGGGAGGATCTTGGCTGCCATGACGGAAGTGAAACCCACAGGTCATATTCATGTCCTGAGTGCAGCCCCACGCAGGTGTTGGGCATGGAGATATGCAGCTGCATTTGTCCCTCAGAGTACCTGAGGTACTCTTCTCCTCAGGTACCCTCTCCAGCCTTCCCTTCTGTGAAGGACCCCTGAAGTGACAAGAGCCCGGCCCACAGAGGTGGAGACACAAAAGCTGTCTTTGGGCCGAGGTAGCTGGTCTTCCCATTCAGCACAGGGAAAATAAGTCTTGCTGCTCTCGGGTGGGCCCCAGGGCGTTACGGTCTTTGGCTGGCTGTGATTTGGCAGCAAGCCTTTGCAGTGTGATGCAGCACCTCCCAAGAGAGTGCAGGCTCATCAGTGTCATGC
>VZSC01015107.1:163700-208945 GCA_013398225.1 Steatornis caripensis | reverse complement strand
GCTAATTTACCCAGCTACATGTAAGTGGTTAAGTATTTGCCTGCAGAAGGGAGAGGTTTGAGAGCTGGCTGCTGGGCCTTTCATGGGTGCGGGTCAGAGCAGGGTGGCTGGTAGCGTGGAGACCCTGTAGTAAGGCAATTTTGGGACAGTGTGGAGGTTTTTTCTGGCTCCTTGCCTCAATCATAGGTCTTTCTGACCCACTCCCCGGGTATCTGAGGGTCTCTGCAGCCAGCTGGCACCTCGTGGAGGGGCAGAGCGTCATTGAAAGGTTTCTCTGAGCTAGGTGTCCTCAGGGCACCTCCCCGGATGGCAGCGGTTTGGGGTGGGTGTGAGGGATGGTGCCGGGAGGGGGTCGGGCTCGGGGAAGATCAGAGGCTCTGGGAGGTGGTGGAGAGGGACGACTCCGCGCTGTCCCTGGGGCTGTGAAATTGGGGGGGGGCTCACCTCCGCCTCCTTCTCCTCCCTGAAAGGGGAGAGCGCGCACAGCCTTGAAANGATCAGAGGCTCTGGGAGGTGGTGGAGAGGGACGACTCCGCGCTGTCCCTGGGGCTGTGAAATTGGGGGGGGGCTCACCTCCGCCTCCTTCTCCTCCCTGAAAGGGGAGAGCGCGCACAGCCTTGAAAGCCCCGGTCTCAGGGGCACAGAGAAAAGCGGGGAGCACTTCACCTGCTTACTGACACCCCTTCCCTTTCCCTGCTCCCAGCGTCTGCTCTCCACTGCCCTGACTCGCTCATCCCTGCAGCCTGGCTGCTTTTTGGGTCCTGTCCCTTTGCTTTCCAGGCCGTAAGCTCAGCTTTGGAGAGGCGTTTGAGAGATTGGGGGCGTATGCTACCTGGGTTGCCGATTTCCGTGTGCAAATCCCTGTATTTTCTTGTGTCCCTGTTCTTTTCTCCTCTGTCCCCTCGATATAATTGCTTTGCTCCTTTCTAAAGTGCCTGGATCTCTACAGATTAAGGGTGCTCAGCAGGAGCTATTATTATTGTGATGTTTTTATTGCATAGAGAGACTGAGATATTAAAGGGCTCCTTCAGCTTAGGCTTTCAGAGGTAGAGAAGATTGGCCAGAACAGATTTGGATGGAAACATCCACCCCAAGAGACAACCTGAAGCAGCGAAGAGCTGAGATCATCTGCTTGGGTTGGAAGAGAGACTCATGCTCAGACTGCAGATTTCCACCAGCAGTCTGAATACCAGCTCTTCGCCGGAGCATCCTCGCCGCCGGGAAGCAGCGATAAGCTTCCCTCGCTCCCACCTAGCCCTTTGCAGAGGGCTGTGTTGTAAAGCACGAGGTCTCACAGCCTCAACCCGCTGTGGGGGAGCTGGAAATAAAGCCTGTCCCGCACGGCTGGAAAAAAAACCCCCACATGCCATATGTTAACTAATTTAAAAGGTTAAAAGTGTGCCCAAGCCAGGGTGTCCTGGGATCCCCTCTCTCACCTCACCTCACCACCACCACATCTGCTAGGGACAGGTCTTCTGGCAGAGTCAGGGCCAGTTCCTTGGCTGGGGCCGCTCCATGCATTAGCATGGACTAAGCATCACAGACTAGCAGGCCTTTCGCTGCGAGACTCGAGCCTGGGATTAAGGCTCTGCAAGATGTGAAAGGAAATAAGCGCACACAGGTATCCAGGGGTAGTTACAAAATGGCTGTGTTCCTGCGCTGTGCCGATGAGGTGTACAGCAAAGGAAGGCGAAACAAACGTTGGCGGTTGGGGGACACACAGACACTATGCTTTTATCTCCTTCAAAATAGCTCTGCTCTGTTTGATTTTAAATCTTCCATCCTCACCGGAGTCATTCTACTCTCAGCGCGAAGCTACCGGGGGAGTTGGGGGAAGAGTGAAAAAAAAAACTAATTGAATCCTTACGTTTGAGTGATGGCTACTCTGAGAGCTTGTCAACCTGATGGTAAATCTTGGGGGTGTTAATTGCTTTGAAATCCCTTTCCTCCCCGGTTCCTCTCGTCAGCGGTTCCCCACCTTCCACGCAGTCCCCCATCTCGCTTGTTTGCAGCCCACGGTGTGCTGCCCGTGCGCGGCTCCGAGCGTCGGGGGAAGGCTTGGGGTGAGAGGGAGAGAAGCCTTTTCCTTATTCTGTTTCAAATGGCTCCTGTTTGCTGATAAGGTTAATTGATTTCTTTTGCTTTAATTAACGAAATTCAATTTCCACTTAATGAGAAAGATTTCGGTGTGACACGTGTAAATGGCAAAGCGACGAACGCCGGGTGAGGCGAGAGGGAAGGGAGGGAGCGGCTTGCGTGCGGGCAACCGGCCGAAGGGAGGTGGGGCAGGCGATGCCGGTCCCCAACCCCGGGCATCCTCCTCATCTCCTCCGAGCAAGATGCACCCCATTGCTCCATCTTCTGTGAGGCCCAGGTACATTAGTGTTGCTCACCGAATGTGCTTGGCGGTTCAGTGTAGCTTTGGCAGGCTTGAACCGTTTCACCCTCCCTGTCTGGCAGAGAATTGCCCCTGGGATGGATAACAACGCTTTTCTGCTGCTTTTACCGAATCGATGCGGTGAGATTGGCAGAGCTGATGTGTGACGGCATGAGGATAGCTCTGTATTAGGGTTGGGAACACCTCTACTGGTTTAAGGCATGGTTGGTTTGGTGCCATGTGCGCGTGCAGTGGGATGCACCCCTCGCCCTGTGGTGACCCGTTTGGACCACTGCGTTGCCGAGTCCTTTGTGCCGCTAAGGCGAGAGCTGTGTGGTGCCCAAGCCGGTGTCCCACCCATCAGAGGGGCTTTGCCTCGTGGGTGGGCTCCAGAATAGGCTCCCAGTGAACCTTGGTGAAGTGCCGTCCACAGGCAGGGGACCGGGTTCCAGCAGCATCTCAACCCCGCGTCCTCCGTGCTGCCCAGCTGGCAACAAGTGGGCTCCTTTCCGGGCCCTCGGCTGCCTTGTTTGCACCGAAACTGCTATCAACAGGAGAGGAGGGTGGAGGGGAAGGAGGATGGCAGGGAGAGAGAGTCACTTCTCATCAAGTTGATCAATCTTGTTGCTGTTGAAGCCTCTCAATGAGTTGAATGTGATTTTCTCAGCCTTATGCGCAAGGTGGAAGTCGATCACTTTCAATTTTCAGCATGCAGAACCGGCACTCTATCAAGCTGTTGCCTTGCATAACCATGATTGCTGCTGGCGAGAGCTTCCAGCACGCCCGGAGCCATGGCGGTGGTGGAGGGGGGCTGGATGCGGGCAGCAGCCCCCCTGCCTCAGCGACGAGGGCTCTTGCCCCTTTGCTGCCTGCCAGGGTGCCAGCCAGCTCTGGCGGCTGTGAGCGCAGGCTGCTGGGAAGGAGAGGGCGAGATCTTCGCATGGGGCTGAGCAAAATGCTGTGGCAGGCTGCGAGGGGGCATTTGTGGCAGCGCCGTCTCCTGGTGTCAGCTTTGCCACCCCAGGATTGCATACCCAGAGCCCTGAGACCGTTAAACTCATTGCGCGTGAGCCAAAGGCTCTGCAGCTCTGCGATCGGGGAATGGCAAAGCTCCGGGCGGCGTTAACCAGCTCAGGAGCACGGAGATGCTCTTGGCTGCCCTACAAAGTCTCATCTCCCAGGAACGCGTCCCGGAGGAGGATGCAACAGGCAGGGTTATCGGGACAGCATGTGTCGGGGCTGTTGTCTGCAGCCTGGGGGGGTGACTGTGGTCGGGAAGCCTCCTGCCTGCCGCACACGGGCCAGAGGCTGCAGATAAGAGAAAGTGATTTCTGGTTTTAATTAACTGAGCTTTCATTTAAGGATAAACAAAGGCCATTTTTGTGTGCTGACAGCTGGCTGTCCTGGGTCAGATAAGAAGGCAAGTTATTGCCTCCAAGCTGCGGGAGGGACCAGGAGCGAGTCCAAGAAGCGGGAAATGTGAACAAATGCCGAGTGAACCTGCACGCCGGCAGCCGGGATGCTTTATTGTGCGCGTTAAATAGCGAGCCTTGTGCCTATTCTTCTGCATGCCCTTGGGTAGGAGCTGCTCTCCTGCCGTTGTCCGGGCAAATCCCTAAACCAGCGGCAAGCGTGTTGGGGCGAGCGTCCAACGTTTCCTCTGCAAAGGTGGGGTGGTCCTGGGGGTTCTGCTGGCTTTGGGAAGGACGGTGGCCTGTCCTTGCATGAGCAGCATCGTTGCCAAGGCTTGCTGGTACCCCAGGAGCTGTCTCCTGCAGGTGCAAGTGTGCCCAACGCGTGCTCCGGCAAGAGGAGGGCATTGCCCTGAGGCAGGGCACCTGCCAGCCGGGCGCTGGTTTGCTTTGGGAGCGCCTGGGCTTGGTTGGAGCAACGGCTCCTTCAGGAGGAGCTGGCGGTACCACGGTAAACGCCAGCCTCGCCGTTTCCGTATCACCTCCGAGATGAATTAAGTGTTTGAAGACCTGAGAAATTGCAGCATTCTCAGGCTTGTCATCTAAACAATTGCGTTCAGTGGGGGAAAATGAGCGCTCCCGGGTCATCAGCAGTCACCTTCTGCTGCTGGTAGGTAGCAGTTAAACTGATGGAGGAGTGAAAGCGCCTCTCGACAGCTGATGATTCAGAAATTCAGTCAACCTACGTGGCACCTTTCCTCAGTCTTGTAAGGAGAGGGTGTTCGCAGCGTGTGCCGCCGCTGCTGTGTTCTGGCTTGGCGGAGGCTGGGGAGCGCCGGGTTTTGGCAAGGGTGTAGGCGTGGGTGGAGGGCACCGCTCCCTAGAGGCACCGCACTCACCCCGTAGGTATCTACGCGTACTTCTGGTGGATCAAAGCACTGGGACAGTCACCTCCATGTCTCTGGGGCTCGTCACAGGGGAAAGCAAGCGGCTTGCTTGGCAGGGTCAGCAGATGTGCCGCTCTGCACATCTGGGGAGGGGGGGACGGGGAGCAGGGAGCCTCCCCCACCACGTGAGATCTCTGTAGCTGAGGTCAGCTCTTGTCTGAGATGCTGAAAAGAAGATTGCGCTGGATGTTTTCTGAGCTGGAACAGGTCTTCAATTCTTTTTTTTTTTTCCACTGCCAGAAAGTCTTTCTGTGACCACAGTGAACATATTTGTGGGAAGTTTTTTGGTAGGTCAGGGCTTTCAGTGGTCTTTGTGAAAAATCAGCAAGCAAAACCTGATGTTTTTCAGGCTGCGGCTTTGGCACATCAGCCCTTCAAAACTAAAAGAAAGAAGAAATATGTTCACTTCTTAGCTAATTTTTACTGGGTTTTCTGCTTGTTCTTTTTCACTGGAGAGAGACAAGCAAAAAACTTAAATGTCTTTGTGGGATGTGGAGGAAAAAAGTTTATTTTTCCTCTAATCTTCAGCAGAACAAGTTGACAGTTTCGGTCCAGTTCTGGTCTTGGCACATTTTCTCCTTGTGCCTAATTTAGGGTGACCGCTGTAAGATCTGCTCTAGTTTCACATTCCTCAGCCTTGTGTTTTTGCACTTCCAAGACTGTGTGATGGATCGTAAGGAGTCTGCATTATGCAGCCCTGTATCCATCTGTTGTCCTTACAAGTTAAACAGCCTGAAAAAAAATGGATTAGAGCCTCAGCTCCTATAATGAAGCAGCAATTTGTCTCCAGATCCTGATCCAGGTGTAGCAGAGCTAACGAGCCGGCTGGCCTCGAGCACCAGAGAATGTTAAATATGTTTTTTTGGTGGAGAAAAAGCTCGAGCGAGGAAGAGAAAGTAGCATTGGGAAGAGAGCAAGCAAAGGCAGGAGAAATCGGCAAGTGGGATGGGGTCGTCCCCCTGAGCGTCGGGCAGTCTGTCTGTCTGGCCAGGCTGGACGTGCAGATCGTGTCGGGCATCCTCTCCAAGATGTCTTTGAAGGCGGTTACAAGCGGTCGTTAGCCATCCAGCAGTGCCACGCGCTTTCGGGAACGCGGAGAGGAGAAGAAAGCCCTGTTAACACCATCTGGTTGCTTTTCCTACAAGGGGACTCCGAGGCTCGCGTGGGCCAAGTCTCTTGGTGACTCTCACAGGGCAGGGCTTAATGGATGGGGTCCCCCCCAGACCCACTCCTGCCAGTTTCCAGGAGGGAAAGCAGGTAAAAACGGTGGCAAGAAAATAAGGAGGGGAGAAGGTCTCGTTCCATTATGTGGGAGAAAATACGTCGCAATTAAAGAGAATGAGCTGAAAGTGGTGGGTGTGGGGGGAGAGGGAATAGGGGGAACCGTGCAGGCTCCTGGGAAGAAAACCTGTTGCCTTCGGTGGGGCTGATTTGCCTGCAGCGGAGTAGCGAGAGGAGAGGACGGGAAGGACGGCTGGCAGGGTGATTTTTTTCATGGTGAGGAAGGTTTGGTTATGAAAGCGAGAGGGGAGGGAGAGGAGGCCAGGTTGATGGAGGTCACGTTCCATTCAATTTGGAGAAAAGGAGAGAGAGGAAAGAAGATGAGCCTGAAATGAAGCTTAATTTTAGTGAAGGAAAATTCTCTGCTAAGTAAGGAGAGTTGAAAGGGAGGGGAGAGGAGGGTTTGAAAATGACAGGAACCTGACACGCTATTGTGGTGGAGAGATTTCCTTTTCTTTCTTTTCCCTTTGGTTGAAAAAAATTAAAAGATAATAAAGGCAGTGGAAGGTGAGGGAGAGAAGAGAGGAGAGAGCTAATAACGAGTTGCACCACCCGAGAGGAGGTGGCCTCGCTGCAGCGGGAAGGTGGCCGCGCATTGCCTCAGGGGTCCCGCTCAGGTCTCCATGCACGGGATGGAAATTGCTTTTTTCCTGTGCCCGTGCCCCCCGCGATGTGCCGCGCCAGCCGGCGCGGGTCTCGGCCCAAGCCTTGCCGTTGATTTTTCACTTGAAACTGACTCCCTTGATGGGTACCGGGGGCGGCTTGAAGCACCCCAGAGGCCATCTGATGGATGAGGCCGTGAAGAATGATGAGCAGAAGACCCTTGCTGCTCCTCGGGGCTTTACGGCAGCCGCTCGGGTAGGATTTGGGGACTGGCTGCTAGCAGCACGGTGCACAGCGGGAAGGATGGATCCAGAGCTGGGCGGTCATGCATTGTATCTAGCACATTAAATGAAGTGATTCCCTTACCGGCACCCAGGATTAATTTCTGGGCCCTTGAGAGTTGACTGCACTTAGGATGCCTGCTTCTGCTCTTTCTCAGCTACTGATCTCCATTAGAAGTTGTTAAAAATACATGAATTATTTCCTTTGCATTGTTTTCTTTGTCTTCTGAGCACGGCGGTGGCAGCAGCTTGCACAAAGCTGTGGCGCAGTCACTATCGAGGGGAGGTCCAAGCGGGGACTGGTTGCAAAATGACGCCTGCCTGGGGTGGTTGGCAGTGCCGAACCTGTGAAAGCCCTTTTGCAGTGGTATTTTATCGCTCTGGGTGCTGGTGTAAATGCACCAGGAAATTTTGTGGTGATCCTTTGCTGGCACGAGCCCTTCAGATATGCTTGAAGTGTTTGGCTGAGTACACGTTGCAGTTGTCGTCCTGGCTGCCCTTGGTTTGGTGGGAATTACTGGGTATTTCATAGATTTTGTTTCAATCTGTTTCACAGATTTCCGCTCCTTCCCCAGATCTCCTGCCTGGCTTTTTACATGGTGGGTACACAGACTGAGAGCGCACGGGGAACCGCAGTTAAAAGCTCGTCTCATCTTCTGCGCGGTTCACGCCGCAGAACTTGGTTTAAGGCTTTTTAAAAGAACAGCAACACATCCTCTGGGGACAAAGAAATCCATCTTGTTTCAAAATGCTTTCGTGTTTATGGGCACAAATTGCATAGCTTGGCAATAGCTAGCCCGGGCGAAGCTCACCGTTTGCTAATTTATTCTCTTGCTCAGGTGATTTTGGGTTCATGCAGACTTCTTGTTCTAGATGAATAACGCTTAGTAGGAGTTAAAGTAGTATTTGTGTAAAGCTCGCTGAAGAAATAGGAGGCAAATTGCCTGCATTTGCTGGTTCCTAACCGACAAGCAAACAAGGGACTCCTGGGTAATGGTGAATTGCTCCCTCCCCTGTCCAAGCTCTTACCCATCCTCTTCATCAAAGTGCTTGAGGATGCTCCAGAAGGGAGGGAAATCGTGATGATTTCATTTCCCACGCTCTGTCATTTTTCCCCTCACCGGGAGACAGCTGTGTGGTGAGTGCCAGCCTGTTTCTGGAGCAATTTCTTAAGGGACGTGGGGAAGCTGGGAGGCTCCGGAAATCTCCGGTTTTGTTCTGCCAGGTAAAATGCTTGCTTTCCTCTGATGGGACCTGAAAATGCATTAGCAGAGTATGTGATCTGTGACTTCTGGGAGGTGGCTCTGAGACGGAGTGCGTAATCTCAGACTTTGGACCTTTTTTCTCTGTTACCCAAAGCCTAGATCCTTGATTTGGTGTGGACGATTTCCTCCTGCTCCCCTCTTCCCCCCAAATCCTTTCCCTTTGAAAGAACACCTGCTCATATCCTTGTGTCTGTCGTGGGGAGGCAGAAGGATCTTCTCATCGTGAGGAAATGCAGTTCTCTCCATCCCCCCCGTCGCCACACATTCTCTTCCAAAAATACTGCATAATGTCAGACTAAATCCTTATCAGAAATTTTAATGAGCAAAATAAAACCTGAAATCTGTATGATTAAAATCAAATCTTCCCTCTTCTGCTCTGCTGGAGCTGGCTGCCAAAACAGAGTCGCAACGCTGACAATGGGAGGCCCCTCGTATTTAATTACCTCCGGCTTCAGTCGGTGCTTTAGATAGACGTCTTCTGCGGTCCCTGCTGGGGCCGTGGATAACCTCGAAGAACAAACAAAGGGTGGTTAAAGTCGTCTCCACTAGAATGTTCGGCAAGGGCTGCTGCTCTGTGCTGGCAGAGATGGCCCGCTTCTGGCCCCAGGGAGAGTCCAGTGTCTCCAGGGGTCTCTAGGGACCAGAGCTGGCCAACGCTGACCGCAGGTGCTGCTTTTTCATTCCCCCGATGACGGTTTTCCCTTAGTGCTTGTCGTGGACTTTTCCACGGGTGACGGTTGCTCACGGCAGCTGCCCTGAAGACGCTTCACCTGTCCACCCACCGCTCTGCCAAATTTCTTCTGACTTCTCCCATCAGCCTTGCAGCACCCATGCTGCTAAGGGTCCAGCTGTCTTTTCCTACCCCACAGAGATCCCTTTTTGTCCCGTATCAGCTACCTACGGGCCTTGGAGACATGCCGTAGTCCTTTGCGATTGCTGTTGGGCGAGTGGGCGTAGTGCCAGCAGCTACCACTGTCCAAGGCATCTCGCCTGATACCCGAGGTAGAGGCCTGCCACAGGGAGGAGGAGTGAATCCTGGTGGCTCTCGTGCACCACCTCAGTGCCGTTCCAGCTCCACATCCCCCCTGTCTGCACGGCAAATCCACCTTTCAGCCCCTTGCTTGAAAATGTGCTGTCCCTCTGCCCCGTAGTGCCTTTCAGCCTCCCCTGGGCACTCCTCGCAGCAGACTTCCACTCACAGGTCCCTGTAGTGCTTCAGTGAATTGATTGACTTATTTCCCTGTTACTTCCGTTCCTGGATTAATTCCTTCGGTATCTTTCAAAATCCTCGCCTGACTTTCCCGAAGTCTCTTGAGTTAAGTCTTCGACCGTATCTTCCGTTGTGTGTCTCCTTCCAAGAGGCTGTTTCATTTCATTTGTCCTTCGAAATAAGCGGGAGCATATTTCATGAGCCGTAGAATTGAATCAAATAGAAGAGAGCAGGGAGCACTCACCTGAGCTCAGACCTTTCCCCATTAGAAAGAGAAAGAGACAATTAAGAGATACTCAGAAGGTGCAGCCAGCCCGTGTTTCTGGCAGGCATCCTGACTGGGTATCTCTGTCTGCTTTGCCCAGAATGCAGGATGTTTAAATTATCATAATTTAATGGCAATAATATGCGAATCTAGATAGAAATAAGCTAGAACAAATGCTGGGATGCAAAAAGGAGAACCTCGGCAGCAATGACCTTGCCACATCTTAAAACCCGATAAGCCACGGTGACTTGAGCTGGTGAGACAGTAATGAGGTGAATATATGCAGATGGCAGCGTCCTCTTCAGTTCCTTGTGACATTGTTCACAAGCAGTCGGACAGGACTGCCGTCGTGACTTGTCCCGTAGGCAGCTGGCTCTGAAACGGTGGCGTGACGGTGGGATATCGACTCCTTATTGCTCTTCCCCTTTCTCTTTTTTTTTTATTTGTGTGAATTGAGAGGCAGGAGTAATTATGCCAAGATTAGAGCGCTAATCATCACTTGCAAATGGGGGAGTAATTTCTGAAGAAGCAATAATATATTGAGAGACAGTATGGCTTGACTGACAGTGCGAGTCTGAGAGGAGCCATATGACTGTCATCCTTCAAGCATACATCTCCTTGACCTCGTGAATCTGATGTTGCTGACGTGTGGGCAACACCGGGTCAGAAACTCGTAAAAATCAGAAGAGAGTCTTGATTAATTCCAGCGTGGCCTGATATTCTCCCCGTCTCCGTAACTAACCGTTCAGCTTGCTGAATTTACTGAGAGAAAAATACTTGGCTACTGGCTTATGAGACAGCTTTGTGTGTGCTTCACTTGATGTTCTCCAAGCCGTGTCCTAGGAAGGCTGGGCTGGAATAAAGGACCTCCTCTTAGAAAAGCACGGTGAAACTGGATAGGAGAGGAGGGCGCTGCAAAGACTGGCGTAGTACAACGCGACGCTGCGGTCCCCTCGGCTTTGTGGTTTTTTTTGCAGCAGACCTTTTTATTAAAAAGGAGCAGAGAGAGATATGTCTCGTTGAAGTTGTTGTTGCCTGTTTGTCCTTTCCCAGCAGTAAAAGCCCTCTGAGGGTGGAAACGTAGATGCTCCCTGGAGGACCAGCAACTTTTTCCTCCTAATTTCATTTCATCTGACAATAGTAAAATATAGAAACACAATTAAATCCATATTAATAGATGCAGTTACACACAGTCGTGGGGGCTGTTGAATTAAGGTCCAATCCTGCTTGGTCCCGAGTGCCTTTACTTTCTGCTCGCCTGCAGTGGGGGCTTGAGAGTTTGCAGGCTCTCACATGTGGGGTACTCAGTATCTTGCAGGGTTGAGGCTTTTAATTTCGCAGATCATCAAAGGCAAACCAATCCATCAATTATCAACGCTTCAGCTTGCTGCTGAGTAAATGAGAGTATTACCGTGTATCAATTAGTAGCATCGGATGCCCTGAAATGATAACAGAAGAGCCTGCTTTTGAGACGTGCCTGGCATCTGCGCTTCCTCTGTCTGCAGGCTGTGGCAGCAGGTGCCGAGACGTGTTCAAAAGTGGTTGTGGGATTTGGTCTGCCGGGGGAGAGGAGATGCTCGAGAGTTTGGCTTCATGGCTTGGTCCAAATCCCGTCTCCGGTTCAAGTGTCTTGAGTAGGGTAGCTAGTTGGAGTAATACTGGTGGTTGGCTGCTGAGAATCTAATTATACCCAGGGTGCTTAGAGATTTGGGATGCTTTTTGTTTTTTAAGGTATCTGCTTCTGTAACATCAGATCAGTACGAAATCCAGCTGAAGGAGCAGCACTCCTGACCTCGCGCTCTGCAGCCTGTGCCCTTTCCCCCCTGTTTTCAAGCCTCGGCGTTTGGGGTGTGACGTGAATAGGTTTGTTGGAAATGCTAATCTGGATTGCCTGCCGCTGCGGGAGCCGTTCCTAATTCCTCAGCGCCGGTCTGGGAGTGTGGGTGCTGGCCCGGCGCTGGGTCCTGCTCCCTACCCCAATTCTCAGTGGTGGTTTGTCCTGCACCCCCCCTTAGGTCATCACCACCATGCTCTCATTACGTGTTCAGATTCACACGCTTTTTCTCCTTTTATTTATTTATTATTATTGTTATGCCGCGCATTGAGCAGAGCTTGGTGAACAGTGCAAACTCATTTGCAGGATGGCAAAAGTCCTTAAAAAAAAAAAAGTGAGCAAAAAAAGCTCAACCCATCCCCCTGCAAACCCCACTGTTTTGTTTTGAATTCATCTATTTAAATATATTCCCAAAGGGTTTAAATAAAGCAGAAGGAAACTCTGTGATGGGCCTTTGAACCGAATGCTCTGTATGTTTTTGTGCTTCAGCATCTTTTGAAGTTGTTCGTTTCTTCCCCTTCCTTGAAACAATCCACTGGGTTCAACGCAGGGAATGTTTTGGGGTGACCAAAGTTTTGGTTTTTTAGAGAAAGAAGTTTGATAGTTTAGGTTTCCTTTCCCCCTAGTTTAAAAAAAAAAAAGAGTCTTGCAGCCTTTCGTGATGTGGGGTTGGGGGATGCTGCCATTTTAGGCTTACGTTGTTGCTGCAAGGAAATGTCTAACGTAACCGAAGTTAATGGGGTTAAAAGCGATGATGCAGACGCTAATTTGGCAGCTGATATCTTAACACCTTAGACGCGGCTTCCAAGCAATTCCCCCTTGGATTCACAGCGGCTGGGCTGCCCAGCCTCACGCCCCAGTTCGTTTGGGGTAGGGTGTCGCATTCGTGCTTTGGTCTGCATCCAGCTGTTCGCAGCTGGCCAGCTGTGGCAGGGCAGGGGGTGTGCTGGTCAGCCTGGCAGTTCGCTTTGGGACCCTTATGGTGACCTGCTGTGGTGTGGCGGAAGCTGATCCTCCCTCCTCCGTGTCCAAAGGCACCTGGCAGCACCGCTGGCTCTCCTGGGCTTGCTGCCTTGTGCCTAGCGTGCAGTAGCCTTAAATATTCCTGGCGTGTTATATATTTAAGGAGTACTCATATAGCACTTCTCTTAACAGCTACAGCAGTGCACCTGAGGGATTAGAGCTGATCTTTGTTAGAAGTGTTTAGTGCTTGATACATGTTTATTATATATTTCAACTAAATTTGAGTCAATAAACTATCTGCATAAATATAATGTATATGAACAAAACACACATCGCCTCCCCAAATAGGCTATTTCCTATGCAGCGCCTCTAAAGAGTTGCAGGGATGTCTGATTCTTACTTCTTTTGTAATTGGCATTAAAATATAATACCCTCCCTTCAAAGAGAGGCTCCCATACTGTGAAAATGCCTTTTCTGTCCAGGCAGGGGCCAAATAATGGCAAATTATAAGTATGGAAAATATTTAGAACAAAAAAAAAAAAAGAAAAAAAAGGAAAGAGGACTCTGAATTATCAGAGCTGATCCATAGCTTGCAGTCTCGTACAATTTGTCTTTTGAATACACCATATGAACCAGCTATGAATAAAATCAGTCAATTTAACCCAAAATCAATGCTCTTTTGTAGAAGTGCTTAAAATCTAAGTGGAAGGGAAAGCTTTGAAGCTGCCTATCCCTTGCTAAACGCAGCACTTACTCAATGTTTGATTTTAGCAGAAACTCTCTTGGTCTCCCCGTACCCAGCACAGCACCTTCGTTAGAAAATCTGACGAGTAATTAGCAAATGTGTGGAAAATGACTAAATTATTATTATTTTCTTTTTTTAAGGAAAACAACATTTTTTCTTTCCATGTTCGGCACATGTGGCTTCCACGAGCCATGCTGCAACGAGGTTATGTACCAGCTCCCCTGCGGTCATGAATTGTTGGGGACGCGTGTCCCCTGGCAAGGGCCACGCACGTCTTGTAGGAAGCACGGTTCTTCCTTTGTCTGCCTCGTGCCTCCAGGGAAAGCCCATTGCTTCTCCACCTTGGGAGAGCTGCCAAGGCTGGGAGCGCTGGCAGCCGCTTTCTTCTCAGCAGGTTGGCAGGCTTGCATCTTCATGAGGGATCCAGGCAAGCCAGGTTGGCTCTTGCTGCCGGATTAGAGTCTGCGGCGTGATAAAGACGTGCGAAGTGGTTCCCTCGTCTCCTTTTGGGAGGGAAACTCGCAGTCTTGCGGGTGCCGGGATAACTTCACCCATGGAGGTTGTGTTTGTGCCGGTGTGGCTCTCCTGGCCCCAAGCCATGCCCCTTTGGCTTCACTTGTTGGCTACTGCTGGTTTTATCCAAGCCAAATTTGAAGCCCAGGCAAGATACTAGTCCCTGTGCAGTGCAGATGGCTGAAAGTCCATTGAATGAGATGTTTAGAAATGGATGCGATGTTACAGCCAAGGAATCGAGCCTGACAGGTCACCGCAGAGGTGCCCAGTGACCTCAAGCTCTCTCTTTTGAGTTCAAGAGCGCCGTGATTCAGCAGCTGTGATCTGGCAGGACTGGGAGGATTAAAAGGCTGCTTGGGTCTCGCTGAAAGCATTTTGCCCCTTTTGCTGTCATATCTTGGCACCCTAGACTTGCAAATGTGCTTTCTCCGTAGCACCCCTGAAGGAGATCCTAACCCCGCTGGGAGATGAGACCAAGGAGGCTATGTGATGTGCTCAAGGTCTCACTGGGAGGCTGTGGCAGAGCAGGAGAGAGATCTCTCTTATCTAGGGTCCCAAACCTCACTTCCATCAGTAACATCTCTGATCTGCCTGCTTCACCCGTGTACCTGTTATATTGAGGTGATGAAGGGATTTGCATGAGTGTATTAGAGTTACGGCTGGGCTGCAGGAGAAGGAGTTATTCCCTGAGCAAGTCCATGAGATGGTTTTACTCTTTCTTTGGCGTCAGGTCTCCTGAAGATCCGCATTTAGCAAGGTGCTTTAACAGGGTAAAGTCTTGGGGATCAACTGAGCAACCTGCAGACTTTAAGAAGGTGGGGATGGTGGTGGTGGGCCTGATCTTGTAAGTCCTTAGGTATCAATTACTGAAGTGAAAGGTTTTGTTCTCCCTCTTTGTTTCAATCAATTGTTGATAAATAGCTCAGTGCTGTGATGGATGTTGTGATCAGAAGTTTGAACTTAGCCCGGGCCTGTCAAATTTGATGTATATCAGATGTCTGCACTAATTTATACAAATGCTTCACAGTGCTCGAAGAAATCAAAACGTTGGAAGCACAGGAGTTTGACCAAAAAGGACCAACTTTTCCCCCTTGTCCCCAAAGACCTTGTGTTATTTCAGTGGTACGCTTGGACATTGCAATGATCGTGGTGTTGATCAGTTGTGAAATGCAGCACGGTTTTGAACCAGTCAGTGTGATCGAACCTCGTATGCTTGTAGACATTGTGTTAATGCCTAGAGACCCCAGCCAAAGTCAGGGTTCTGCAGCGTAGCTGTTGTGTGCATGCATACACACAGTCTTTCTTTCAGAAAGCTTATTTCAAAATAAACACAACTCTTGGAGGAGAAGAAGGGAAATACTAGCGCGCCATGACTTGGAGAAGGGCATGCAGCTGGTCGGTAGCGTGGCCGTGAGTATAACCCCGTCTTCTGTGGGTTTGGCTTTCCTAGATCTGCTGCTTTCATTTCCCAAGCTGGCATTTCAAGCAGCTTAAACACAGAAATCAAAAAGCAAGTCTCGCTGAATTCCCCAAATAAAAACATTTTGTGGCTTAGCCTATTTGTATCTAGATGAGTGAAGGCAGCGCTCAGTCAGAGGGACATTGGGAGGTTAATATGTGTACAGCTGGTTTGGCCAATTGATTTCTGTGACCATTAAATTCCACTTCTGAAAGCCTTGCATACGCATTTTGGTTGCTATGTCTTGGATGGCGGTGTGCTCGAAACAGTGCGCAAAGCTTTGTTTTTTTCTGGTTTAGAGGCAATAAGATGTTGCTGGTGAAAGGTGCTGGAGATAAACACGGCAGGGTTTTTTTTTTCCCTTCTTGTTGTTTTTGCGTTTTAATTGGCTGGCAACTCTCACCATTTCTCCCCCATCCAGTCCTTATTTAGTTCAGTATGTAATTCCATACACAATACGCACACGCTGAGGTGTGGTTTCAAGGTCTTAGTGTGTTTAGCAAATATTTCAGCCGAAACGATCTGTTCAGCTGTTACATTGATTGCCAAGATTACAGCACGACAACAAACATTATTTGGGGGATCGGAGACGAAATTACAGCCCACTCTCTCCGGCGTCTGCAGCAAGGAGCAGATGCACCGTTAATTTTGTACTGCAGTGTCCATTACTCCACGTGGCAGTATGGCGATGCATTAGCATTGCAGCCAGCCGTGCCTGATGGTGCCGCGGCGGAGGCTGTAAATCCCGTTGCTCGCTGGAAGGATCCATGCGATGCCAGGGCATTTTTTGACTACCGAGGGCTGTCGCGGCGGAGGCCAAAGCAGGGAAAGCAGAACAGGTGGTAGAGGTTGGCAGAGTCATGTTGAATGGCTGGGATGCAAAAAGCGACTCTTGAAACGGCAACAGACCCACAGCCTTGCTGTGGAGTGCGGGATGGTGGCACTGGCCACGGTGCAGGTTGTTTTTCTCCATAAGAGTAGCTCAACTTGGACCCATTGAACAGCTGCATGATGATAAACCTATTTATTTTGGAAGAAGTAGTGATGGGTGAATGGGGTGTCCTCTCTTGGTCAGCTGGCATAGGGTCCCCTCTGGACCTGACGTCAGGGCACAGCTGTGTTTGTTTGGGACTCGCACTTCTGCTTGAACGCCAGTGCGTTGGCTTGCAGATTGCGTGTGAGTGAAGCTGGTGGAGCTGCAGAGGGTGGAGGGGCTGGGCTTTCACTTGTGATCGGGCTCCGTCCCTGCAGGATGTGTGAATGCCGCTGGCGCACATGACCTCGAGAGGTGAGCCTGACACCTAGCACAGCAACCAAAGGCAGCAGAAACCTGGCCACTGCGAGCCGGCCTGCCTCCGTTTCCCCAGCGTATACAGTGGGGAGTGTCCTTCTGCAAGCATGCAAGGGGAGTTGGCATTGTGACTTGCTAACACCCAGGGAAGGGACCACCAGCAGGGACAAGGAGAAAAGCAGGCAGGGTTCTGCCCTGTTTCCTCCTCCCCGTGCATGCTCTCGGATGGAGCGGCAGCAGGCCGGGCCGGTGAGCAGGCTGTGGAGAAGGAGGATGACTTCCTTCAGGGAAAAGAACTCTGACTCCTGTGCCATCCTTCCCGACAGCTCTCACTGCGGTGCCTCCCCTAAATATACGCTTTTCACCTCTCATACAGAAAGAGTAAAATATCTGCTGTAACACATGAAGCTGCCGCATGCAGAATGAGGTCACTGCACTTGATCTCGTTAGGAAACTTTTTTTTTTTTATGGATGGTGGTTGAATATCAACTGTGCAGTGGCCACGGAGGAGAAAAGAGGAATATGCAGCCTAACGCACGTTACTGTCTTGAAGTTTGGGCCAGGGGCTTTGCAGTCCCAAGGACAAGGCTCTTCAGGGACTTTCTGACCTTAAATGCGCTGCTCAGATCCTGCCCAATGCTCTCGTGAGATTTCTGGAAGAGAGAAGCAGCCCAGCTAGAAAAGTTGGTCGAATGAGATTTCTGCTTCTGTTCTGATGCTAGCAACGAGGTCACCCTTCTTATTAAAGTTACATTTATTGATAGCTCTTCAGGAGTCCGTATAGAGTTAATAAGTGGTTAGCAGATGTTAGAAACATATTGCAGATATTAGTAGTAGATTGGTATAAATCCATCAATAGATGATGCTAATGCTGCCTACACGCCGTGGTTATAAGCTGAGCAATGACTTACTGACCGGGTATTTGGCAATGCATTAACTGCTAACTCTTTGCCTCTGTTATGCCTTGTTTAAGTCCCTGTTAACCAGCCGGGAGTCCCTCTCCAGGAAGTTTGGCCTGAAATAGCATGAAGTACACAAATCTCTCAACACCTCTGCCAAAATCTTGGGTAGTAAGTAATTTGTAAATCTGATTCATGCCTTTGCCTTGGATCCTGCTCGACGCTCCCTCCTCAGCCCGTCTCTCCCATTTATTAAGCGTCTTTGTCCTAAGAGTGATAGATGGGCGAGAAGAAGGTGATCAAAGGGAAGGAGGAGAATGGAGCGAGATCAAATATTAAATTTCTGAATGTTTTCTGCTAAGTAACAGCGAGGGAGCAGGGATGAATCGAGTGTCCAATATTGCTGCTTTCAACGGCTTTCTCTTCCAAATGTCACCACGTAAAAATAAAATTGAAGGGAAAGGGAAAAGCCAAACAGCAAGAGGGACACATCACAGCCCTGTGTCTTGCTAAATGACACACACCGAATGCTAGAACGATTTCAGTACCTTTTTATAGGAGCTGCTCCCATCTCAGCGAAGTTAATGAGTATCCAGTTTTCACTGCCTGCTGGGTAATGTCAGGTCTAAAACACAGCAAAGCCTGTCTGAGGCAGCCACTCAAGGGAGCAACAAATACGGGTTGCTGGCAGAGATGGCTCAAAATTGCTCCTGCAGCCCTGGTCTTCTGCTGTGGCCAGGGAGCTCGTCTGCTGGGGCCGAATGGGGAAAGGTGACAAAAGTGGCGTGGAGCCGCATCCTTCGCTTACCCAGGGGGGTATTTCCACCCGTCTCTGCTTGCCTCTGGCTCTTCGGCGGCCCTCTTCCTCCACCCTGGCCGGAGGTCGGTGGAGGGATGTCCCTCACTGGTTTTCTTCTCTGTCGTGCGAGGTCTTTAAGAATTCAGACACCCCGGTTCAGCCTTGCTTTGGGGTTTGCAACAGGGTAGGAAGCCAGGGAAAAAACCCCGCCGTAAAATCATTGTCTGGATGGCTTACGAATGTATAGACCTAGAACTGACATTTCTGATTTTCTGTATCTCCCAGCAAGCTGGCCTGCGTGGGCCGGTCTCTGGCTAAAATTTCTGCTCTACTGTCAGTCCTACTTTTGATTAAGCTATTCATCCGGAGACGAGCTGGCGTGACCCACGTGGTCCCGTAATTTCCCAGGACACGTCTGGAGCCCGCGCTGCAGCTCACTGCCGATCCTCCTGAATCACTGAGGATCACGGGCTCTAATTACCTGCGGTGTGGCCGGTTGGCACGCATTTGGGAAATTACTAGGTTGGTGTGGCGATGAGTTGCTTGCAGCTTATTGAAAGTGTGACGAGTTGCAGGTCAACCCCCTCTCCTTCCCACCTCAGGGAGGCAGAGGAGGGCGGCGGCGGCGAAGATGCATGGGGAAGCCCACGTTGGGCTTGAACTCAGCTTCCAGGCGAGGAACGTCTTCATTTCACAGCCATTTTGGTAGTCTAGCTTCGGGTTTTTAACGTCTGCGTGCAATGTGGTCACTGTGGGAGCCTTCTGCGCCTTCTCCGCTGCACCTTGCACCTGCGTGGAGGACTTTTGGGTCCCAGCAGAGAAGAGGACCTGGAGGAGAGCCCACACACGGTGTCTGGTGGCGTGTCCTGGGGGGATTGCATGGGCTGGAGAGTTTTCCCCGGGGACAAAAGCCAGGGCAGCGGCTGCTGACAGCCTGGCACTGGTAAAACGGTGTGAGGAGCAGGACTGAGGTTTCCCATGTGCTGTTGCCCGTCCTTCACCCAGCATGAGAGGAGGTTTCCTCTGGCCCTGCTGCTGGTCTCTGCATTTCTGCTGAATAATGGAGCCCGCATGGGGGAGCGTGGGTGGGTGTAATGTCGCCTGTTACCATAGCACCCAAGTGCTTCTGCGACACTCGTGTCTTGGTGAAATGGGTCGGTGTTATTATTCCCATTACACAGATGGGAAGCTGAGGTGCGGAGAGCTCGGGAACTGACTTGGGCTTAGTGAGACTGCCACTATTTTGGGAACACAGACGCCCAGTAGAAACCGTAGCTTGAAGTGAGGAGCTTGGGAGGGCTGGGTGCTTTGCAGTGGGGTGCTAGGGGGGATCTTAAAATCCAGGGACATGCTTTTCCCATCTGAAATATCTACTGTTGTTCAACTAGGAATTATTCCAGAAATACTTTTATGGTTGCACTCGGTGGTGGTAATTGCAGTGGCCCTCTCTGGCTTTTTGAGCCATGTTGCGCCTCTTGCGTTTACTTTCATTTGTTTGTTTATTTATTTTGATAATCTCCACTTTGTAGAAGGGATCTACGGCTAGGGAATTGGTGGCCTGTCACAGCAATTCCTCACCCTCTTCACCTAGAGCACCTGGTTAGGGATACTAAGAACTATCCCTTTATGTTAGAGATACTTTAAAAAATAATTGTTTGGAGCCCATAATTCATTTATTATTCATTTTAAAAGATTCATGTATGACTTTGCCTCTTTTGAGTTTTCCCGAGTCTTAGGCAGTTGAGATTTACTGGAATGATTTTGTCCCTAATTACCTCTATTTTTGATGAAAGAGAATTAAAGCATAATCAACATCCTCAAAGTATCTGAGGTCAGACGATTGCAGGATGGGTTCATTCCCAGCAATACTATCTATCATGAGGACGGCTTTTTTTTTTTATCTCCTTGTTCCTTTATTGTTTATTTATACAAAGCTCGTTGTATATTTTACTTAGCATTTTTGTATATATTTCGTCTGTTTCTCTACCACAGGTGGCTGGAATGAGCAGGGATGTTTATATTGAATTTCATGCTCACTTATGCTCAGGCACAGTTTTTCCTTAACTGACTGACATAGCTTTAAGAACCATGGATGGTTAAATATTGTGTTTCCAATTGCAGTTGTTTCTTTTTTTATTATTTTGAGCCATTTCTAGTCACTGTAGCATGCCGCCAGTTTATTGCACAGGTGCTATTTAAAATACCCGTGTCTTGTTAAAAATAATAAAGGTTTAAAGTGTTATTCTTGGAGTATCTTTAGCCGATAACGACCTTTCTACTTCTGCCGAGCACTAAGGTGAAGGAAAGATGTGGTTATTCTTTATTACTGGAGGAGCCTAACTAAGCCGCATTTGCCAATGTCAAATTGCTCACGAGCTGTTTGACCTCCTATTTACTTCTAATTCCTGCAAGCTGTTAGTAAGAGCTGCACTAAATCAACCTGTCATTTGAGCTCGCCTTTTGCGACCGTCACCGAAAGATTTTGTACTTAGGAGCAGCAGAGAGGAACTGCGTAAAACTCCTTAAGAGCATATTAGAGTTTACAAAGTGTGCAGGAACTTGTTCGGGGATGTAAATGGTACAAATTATAGAGAAGGGGCTGTGGGAGAGGAGAGGAGAGGAGACAAGCGGGTGTCCAGCCTGTGCTCTTCTCGCAGGAGGAATGCGGGGAGCATCAAGGGAAAACACGGACTTTAAAGCAAGATTTCACCTGATGGGATTCCACGTCTATTCTTATGCCATGGTTTCAACACCGATTACAGGTTTACAAGATTTATTCTTTTCCCTAACTGCTGGAGCTGCAAAATCAAGCTGCATTCACCCCGCTTCTCAGCTCATCACTAATAATAAAGATCCTTCAAGGGGAGTCGAGTTGGCAGTTGTGCTGAGGACGGTCGTCGCGGGAGCCGGCACCAAGAGTGAGAACACGTTATTGTTCGGCGTGAACCATTGTACCGGCATAACACCGCTTGTTCAAAGCTCTTAGAACGCTGCTCAGTTGTTAAGCTTCTCAATATCTCTGTTAGGGAGCTGGCGTTCAAGGTTGCCTGCAGCGAGGGAAACAGAGGCGAAGAGGATGAAAAGGGAGAGGCAAAGCAAAGCGGCGATTCTCCGATTTCTGCATCCGAGTGGGGCGTGGGAGACTTGGTCCACAGGAGACTTGGTCCACAGCGCTGGTGTGGTCTCGACTCCCCTCTTTTGGAGAAGTGCTGCGGAAATGTTAGTCTGAGAAGTGCTCGGTGGTTACGGTGGATGGGCTCTGTGATGGGAGCAGGGTGGCTTTTTTTGTGGTGGCAGTGGCGTGCGTGACTTGCTCCGTCATTCCCCAGCTGCTGGAAACCAGCCTTTGGCCAGCAAGCAACTTTTTCTGAGCATTTTAAAAAGCCTGATATTTTACACTGAGGCATCTGCACTTGTAAAATAGTGGGCAAAAGGTGTTGTACAGAAAACTTGCTCTATTAAAGTATTTATTGCTACACGTATATGTAAAACCACTGCAGAAGGCAAAGCCATAACAGATCGCTGTAGGTATTTATGGTCGGGTTCTGCTGTGTTGTCGTTCCCGTTACCCTTTCTGTCTCCGAGGAGCGTTTTGCAGACGCAGTTCTCCAAGCAAGCTGTCCTTGCTTAAACAGCCTGGGGAGCAGCGTGGTTCACCTTGGCATGGTCACTTAGCTGAACTTTGGGGAAAGCTGCTGGTGCAGGGTTCTAAACGACGTGGCCGCGCAGGATTACTCACCGCAGGTTTGCCTGCTTGTGTGGGAGAAGAACAAATCCTTTGGAGGCCCGTAGGCTCTATGTGCAAGTTCTGCTTGTTTTGCAGCCTCAAGAGAAGGGGACCAAGAAAAGACAGGGTTGCAATACGAGAGAGGGCTGGGAAGAAAAATTCCCGACCTGTTCCATTGTGGAGATGTGAGGTATAAAATTGGGTCCATATTTAAGTGTGAGGGAGAATTGCTTTCCAGGGATAAGGGCATGCTCTGGCCGGAACCTACTGAAGTGCTGCTGTGTTTCCTAATTGGGCTGTTAAAGCGTTAGGGAGCAAAATTGTGGTAATGACCTTCCTCGAAACAAAGCTGGAGAGAAGAGGAAGGATGTGGAAATGTCTTGGCAATCTGTGACCGAGTGCTTAGCACCAGGTGCTTGGATGTGGGGAAGATGAGGGTGATATCTGTCTCCAAAGAGATAGCAGCGTTGTGAAAACACAGCCAAGTAAATCACCGCTGCCTAAGCAGAGCCAGCCCGTATAAATCAACAATAATATCTCAGCCCTCGCTGAGTGCACGTCTGAGACACTGTACACAGCTCTAGTCACCGTGTTACGAAGAAGGAAATTACAGAATAAGAGGTGAGAATTAGGGCAACAGGACCAGAGCTCTGTGGATATCAGAAATTTTTTTTTTTCATAGCACTTCTGAACAATTGGGGTCAGATTGTTTTTGATTTTTTCTGTAAAATCAAAGTAACACCTGAAATGAAATATCAGGCAGTGGAAAAAGCCCAAAATGTTTTGGAAAAAAAAAGAAAAATCACACCCTTCTCCAGGCACGGGTTTTCTTTTTCTGGAAGCAAAAAACATTCCTTGGGACCGGCACAAATTCACTGAGAGTTTCAGTGGAGCCAGTTGCGCATTTCTGGTGGAGCCAGGTCTCACTGGCTCGGACTCCAAAATACATTGGAAAAAGGGCAGTGGATGGAGGATCAAATGAGCCTGAACCTTCTCTATGCACGGAAAAAAGAGAGCGAGCAGAGCTGCTGGATGCTGCGGCAGAGGAGAGCTGGGCTGACTGCTGCTTTGGTGGGAGCAGTGTCTTCAGAGGAAGAGCTGGTTTGGGCTGCAAGGGGCTCACACATGGCAAGGGGAAGGAGAATATTAGAAGTTGGTTCGATGCACGTGGCTGGTCGTGACTTTTAAGTAAGATCAGCATTTCTTACGAAGACCGGCTTGCCTCTGGATCTTTGCATGGGGCAGCGCGATTCCCCTGGCCGTGTTTAGCCTGGCTGGTCGTGGCAGCAAAACCCAGACCCCGCAGGACTGGGACGTGAGGGACTACCGCTTTCATCGTCCTTTAACAGCGAAGGTGGGAAATGCAATATTGCTGAGTGATATGTTCATAATAAGACTCCTTTATTAATGCTCTGTAATGACCTTGCCGGGGCACAGTTGAATGCCTTGTCATCTGTCCTGATCTTATTAGAGGCGTCAGCGGGATTCGGTGTGCCGGATTGCGAGCTACTCTATCTCGGTTGCCATCAATATCGTGCACTGCCATCGCGTAGTCATGATGGGCTTGGTCCCAGGGGCCTTGAATACGCCTGAAACCCTCTTCGTGACTTGCTATTTTGAGTCGCATTTATAAGAAAAAAAAAAATAGACAGTCGCAGTAGAGCAACAATGTCTTTCCTATCAACAGCAGATATATCAGAGATAAAGTACCCTTTCTCTCTTCTTTTGCCGGTGCCATGCGAGGGAAGAAATCCTGTTGATTCATGGGCTGGGGGTGGCCGTTGTCTCCAAAGCCTACTAATCGCACGTATTAACGGAGCCAACTGGAGAAGTGGGTCAGCGCTCAGCCTGAGTTAGAAGGAGTGGGTGTCAGCGGAAAGAAAAACGAGTGGAAAGCTGGGAGATGATGTTGGACGGGGGGACTTCTGCAGTCAGAGCCTGGGAGAGAACGGAGAGCAGAAAAGCTCTGGTATCTCCTCAACAGATAGCGCAAACATCTTGTGCTGTTGTAAATGGGTGAAATTGAATTGCTTGTAAATTTAAAAAGATAGCGTGTTTCTATCAATAACCGGAGGCTTAAATAATAGAGTTTGGTCTGACTACCAATCTCCTTTCCCCATTTAGGGAGAAAGTCTCTTAGAGCAGCGGGGAAAGTCTCCACGCGACAGCTTGTAGCTCTATCTATCACACACCTTATCAGTGGGTGTACTACAAGTTCTTGTACCAAGTCATCATCTTTTTCTTTGTCTCTTCATCCTTTTCTGTACTTTAATTTGTGGTTTCTATAATGCTGCTTGCAGGCAGGCAACATGATGACTCAGCCCAAAGTATTGCTTGGATTCGACGGCTGCACAGGAGCTGGAAGCAAAGCATGGGTGTTTGTGCATGTAGAGAATGAACAGGACCCATGCCTGTGTACATCCCAGAGTGGCTGTAGGAGATTCTGGGATCTAGAAATAGCCAAGATCTTCTCTTCTTAGACACCCCCGTGCCTAAGGTGCTCAGTAGTGTCCCCAGTGTTTTGCCTGCCTGAATGGTGTATGTCCCATCGTTGGCTTTCCTTGGCTTTTCTGGGGAAGGCAGGCTGAACTCAGGACTGTTGCAGTGCAAGAAACCCATATGGTGCGACCTTGCTGCACGCTTGCAGAATGGGGTCCCAGCCGGGAGCTCTCCCGTTGCCCCCTCAGCTGAGCAATTTTGTGTCCAGTGCCACCCTATTAAAATAAGCACGAATTGAGAATTAGTGCAGCACAGTGGAAGGGACAGGCAAAACAAGTCCGAGGCTCCAAACAACAAATTATTCTTGAATCAAACATCTCATTAATGGCTGCAGTGTCGCCACTCTGCTTTGCATAATTAAGTTTCATGGGGCGTTACAATTAACAGTTGTGCTGCAACGTAGGTAGGAACAATCTCCCGTTTATTTACCCTGGCTGTATCTGAAAGTGCTGTGTGGTGAATAAGACGCATTTACAAGTAGATTAGGGTGCATTCTGGGTCATAAATTGAGTAAGGCTGTAATTGCTTTCCAACAAAGGAGAGCTGCAAATAAGACAGGCCGCCTCTCTCTTTTTTTTTTCTTTCCCTCCTGAAACCCCTTTTTTCCTGTTGATGTGTGTCTGAAAATTCTCATCCCCAGCTAAATAACACAGTTATGGCATTGAAAACCTTGTAGAAGCTTTTTCAGCTTGACAGCTCCTACTCTGTAATATTTCAAGGCACATTTTCCCTCTTCTTCTTCTTCTTCCTTCTTGAGACTTCGCTGCAGAGACTTGTTTTAAAACCTCATATTATGGCTTTGTATATTATCAGTCAAATATCCGCATGTGCGTCCAGGAGGGGGAGATGCTTGGGTTTCAGGCACTTGGAATTAACTGGGAAAGAAGCCAAAATGTCATTAGAAGCACTCGGATACGGCAGAACGCAAACCACCTCCAGTCTGTATTCAGATACGAACGCAGGACCAGGAATTAAACATTTATCAAGGCAGGAGGATTAAAGCCTGACCACAAATACTCTTCTTGGTGAAGGGCTTTCCCTGCGAGGAAGGAAGGATCCGGAGAGTTAGCAATACCGCTTGCGCGCTGTTGAGGAGCTAGAGAAGCTCTCGCCGCCTAGAAGCTCTCTAGGCCAAATGAGCTTTTCTTGCTTCAGATATTTCTTAATCGTAGTTTCTTATAGGATTATGAAGAGGCTGATGGAGAATGCTGGAAAAAAAAGAGCTGTTTTCCAGCCTTTCGAGTATTTTTCGGGTGGTTGGTAAGACTTGGAGCTGGAGTAACTCGAAAGGGAGAGAGAGATTCAGCTCCCGACCAGTTCAGCTCCTTGTTATGCACTTAAGGAAAAGCTGCCATTTCCTGCTAAAAACCCATTTGTCTTGCAAATTTCTATAATGAGCAGATTTTGGAATAAATACCATGTAATCTGCAGTGACAGTTCTCTCATTTCTTTTTTATTAGTTCAGTCTTCTCAGCATCTGAAGCACGTAGCAGTGGAGTCTCGGAAGAGGTTTAGGCAACTCTGTGGGAGTTTTTTTAACACCTTGGCACTCAACTCTGCCAATTGCTCTCCCATTGCATCCCTCCCCCTCCCCTCTCCGTTACCTTCCATTTATTTATTCAGTTGTATGCTTCAGCAGCATCTGTCCGTAGCCCCAGGCACCCTTTAAGTAATTTAGAGTACACACAGTCGTGCATTAGCGAGACATGCCCCGTCACGCCATCCTCAATTCCTACAACAGCCTACGGACCCTCAGCTGGATGGGTGCTGCCGCCGTCTCGCTCAGTTTTCGATGTTCCCGGGTACCTGGGGAAAAAAATGGAAGGGCTTCCCATGTATCTCGAAGGGATGTCTTAATACCTATCATGTCTGTGAGGCAGATCTTTTGGTGGGGATTGGCGAGGGTGGAATTTCTCTTTGTCCTAGAGAAGGTCAGGCTGGTCTTTCTGAAAGCAAAGGACGAATAGCTAGTTGCATTTGTCTCATGGCTGTGGTCTTGGCCGGTGGGCAGGAGCTCGGGTAGGACATCCGCATCTGGAGGGATGAGTTGCTGCAGCTAGAGCTCGGGAAAGACGGATCCCGCTTGTGGCTGTGGGTGCAGGTGCTTCTCTGCAGGCGGTGGGGTGGGTGAAGCGGTGGCTTGCCAGGGAGCGTGGCACCAGGGCTGGTGCTGGAAACGGTTGGTGGCACTGGCTGTTTGGGACTGCAGAGATGGAAAGCGTGATGATAGACCTTGGCCTGTGTGCAGTATTGCTATTAGGAAAAAAACTATATAAGAAAAAGCAGAAAGCAGCTCTCTGTGTTGATTTAAGTTTTGGGATGGGAAGAGGCAGCCCTTGCCTCTGAAGCTGCGTCCCCCTTTTCTGTGGGTCTGAATAGGGGAGGTGGAAAAAACAGCACAGTGAGACTGTAAGAAATAGATGAGAAAACAAACAGCCCGCAGGATGGCCTCTGTAACCGTGTGCCATTCAAGCTGACCTTTACCAAGCTGTATTCAAACTCGAGTTTTTCCCTTTGTGTTTCCTCCTGTCTACAAGTGAATTACAAATCCCATTGCTTTTAAAATGCGTAGTGTTATAATGCTTGGTGAACTTTAACTTTTTTTTTTTCTCTCTTCTTTTTCCTCACAGGTAAGTGGCATTTGCTTAATGTTGAAGTACTTGAAGGTGCAGAGTCTGGGATGTAAAACATCCTTGTCCGGTTGGAGGTTTCTTGGCAGGTAAACCCAGATCTTTTTGTTTCTTTTTTCCCCCCCTCGGTGTCCAACCCAAGCTGCTTTCTCTCTCTTCTGATGTTACTGAAGCAGGCTGATAGTGCAGGGGAAGGGCGTGAAGGTGCGCGAGCTTCATTTACCGTTCACTGCTTGGAGTTGAGTTGCAATTTGGATTGGCAGCACTGTCCGTCTTCTGCGTGGGGTTGAGCATCGCAGTGCGGGAGAGCCAAGGTTCAAAATCCCTCGGAAAGGTGATGCTGAGACGCGCTGCGCTTGGTCCAGCCATGTTTTTCAGTAACGCTGCAAACCGTTACGGAGCCCGTTGCTGTTGCGTAAATGCAGAGGGGTTTGTCCGCACCAAAGCCAGGGTGAGTGCGATTGCACTGGGCTGGGCAGGTTCCCCGGAGGAGGCACTGAGTGAAGTTTTGCGAAGCTTCAGAGCTGTGTTTCCGGGAAAATGATGCTTAAGCTCGCTCTCACCTCCCTCTGACCTTTTAAAGCACGGTGCCTGCCTCTGCAAAAACAACTGTCATGTTCGTAGCTTTCAAATATTTCCATTGTACGGTGATGTTCGCAGTAGTCAATAGCAGTTCGGAGCGGTTTTCTCCCTCAAGCTCTTTTAGCCCCAAACCTCACGCGAGATGATATTTTCTTTACTCGCAGCGCACCCCTTGTTTCGTTCAGAGCCCCAAACAGCCTGGGCGAGACGCCCGCGTGTCGACCGCTGGTGCGAGCTGCCTGAGGCCAGGAGCGACGTGCTGAGCAAGGCTTCACCGTGTCGTATAACTCTGGGCTCATTCCCAGCATGTCACTTTTTCGCAGGTCGGTGTATTATCTCGCCCTGGCAGATGCAGCGAGGTAGAAATACAAGGCTATTTGCAATGCAGTTTATTAAGACGTGTTTCAGAGGCGGTTTGAGGGAGCACTGGCTGGAAATGTTAATCATCATCTCTGACAATGTATTGACCTGCCTTCTGCCTTACCCTGCTGCCTCGGGGAGCTGGAGGGGAGCGCCGGCCGGGATATCGGTGTGCTTCAGCCGTGCCTGTCCCCCGCCACCACCCCCTGCACCGCCTTCCCTGCGCAGCGCAGAACACATCACTGCTGGCGGAGGGAGGAGAAACTTTTTGCCTGTAGAAAGGCAGCTTGCGAGTGGCGAAGGCAGAGGAAAAGGAGCTTTTGTTTGACTTATTTCACTGTTTTGGGGGGGACCTGGTAGTTGTCTTGCTGGGAGAAGGGAGTAATCTGACTTCTGCGGAAACAAATGATACTGCATGACTACCGTGTTGCCTTCTCCTGCTCCGCCAGGAAAGGTGTCATTATTTTTCCCCTTTTGTTTTAGACTTCTGTGAACCAAAAGGGCTTGAGGATTTTAATGGTCTATCTCAAAGATTGAGAGGCCCTTTATATGTCAAGCCACAATCCCATCCTAGGCTGTACTGGCCTCTGTTTGATTTTATGAAGCTTATTTTGGATAGATGGTATTTTTATAGCTCCTGCCTTGCTTCACCGATGGCCATATTGATGTAGCGCTACAGGACAGGGCTAATAAATAGTTTATAAAAGTGTAGGTTCATTCTCCCAAGTGATCTACAGCTGAGTCTGAGCAGACTGCAAATCACCACCCGGTGATGCCATGCCTCCGTACCACCACGGCCCTGGGCAGACCCATGGCACGTCACGAGGGAGGGAGGAGTTACAGCAATGCAAGGCTTGTCCTTGCCAAAGCTTGTGCCCAGCATTCCCTTATGGTGATGTTTTGCCCCATACCTAGACACCTAGCGCCTGTCACATCGATGTCGTGATACAGTTAACTGGACCTTCCTAACCCTTGGGATGGAAGAGCAATGAGCAGTGGACATTTGAAGTGCAGTGTAGGGGCAAGATGTCCCTTGCCCTGTGCTGCAAAGTCTCCATACTTGGTTTTGTGTCGGATGAAACATTGCAAGGAGTTTCTTGTAGATACGGACACAACGTCGCTGGGAGCGTGCCGTGGGGCTCCTACCTGTTGAGGGTCAGGATGTTACTCGGCACAGGACCCTTGTTTAAATGCTGCCAGCCCTGACGAGCTGCACCTCTCTGCGTCATTGTCCCACAACCCGCTGCGCTGCTGGTGGCACGTCAGCTCGCGAGAGAGGATGCCCCCTCCCCAGTGACGAGCCAGCCACCACGACACGGTTTTGTGCTCTAAGGACACGAGAACTGAAGTATGGCCGACAGCTTGGCTCTCATGAACTCCGGTGCAGGAACGAACGGGCACCCATCCCTCTCACCATTGTTTCTGCCTTTCCTGAGCTGCACTGGCTACTGGGCCGTCCAGCTAGTACTTGGGTATGTAGTTATAATAGTAGTGATTATTTTTATCGCCTTTATTTTATACCATGAAATTTTAGGCACAGCTGCCTAATTTTAGGCATGGCTGCCTAATTTTATGCATGGCTGGAAGGAGGTCAGTAGGATAAGCCTGGCTTTCTGGTGGGTTAGTGGCACGTCCTTTTGTGTAACCATCTGTTTCTATTAACTTTGCATGGCTTGCTTCCCAGGAGATATTCCCACCTTTCAGAGACACGAGCCTTTCTTCCATGTTTTGCGTGGAAAGCTGTTGCCAGGTAAATTATCTCTACCCCCTTCTTTAGGAGAGACGTGACTGCTTGGCGGCAGGGCGTCCAAGGAGGCTTGGTCCAGCCTGACCAGATGGATGCAGTTCCCGGACTTTATTCTAGAGTCCGTGTCCGGACAAATCCTCTGTGTGGCCCGTGGATGTACCTGTCATCCAGCCTTGAAAGCATCTTAGCTGCCTGTGTTTGACGCAGGTAGTGTTTGTGTGCAGATTTGGGTTTACGGTCTGTGTGACCCGATGGGACCTGCTTCGCAGTGACCTGTTTCTGACCACGGTGTCCGTGGGGGTTTTGCCCGCGGGGTTGATGGGAGCCGGCTCAGACCCAGGTGGAGAGCTTTTGAAGATCCCACCCTGTTGTTTTACTCCGAAACGCTTATTTAGAGAGTTGCCTTTTAAGAGCCGAGGTCTGGTATCTGCTTGGCTTGTTCTTTGTTCTCCGCAGCTGTCTTTTTTACTTCTCCTCGTGAGCTGTGTGTGAGTGAAAACCCGCGGCTGTCTGCTTGGATCAAAGGCTGTATCATATTGCTTCCTTTCGGGTGCTAGAAATACGAGCCTCCCTCATTTCTCCCGCTTTTCAACCTTATAATGCTTAGGATTGAAGAGCCAATGAGACTTTCACCGTGCGGATGGTGGCATACTCTGTAATGTGATCTTAAAAGGGGCACGAGGCATCTTTATTGGTCTGTACGTGTTGAAGCCGGTTTAGTTTCTAGAAACGCAGAGGTTGATTAAAGCGTCCGAAGAGGCAAGGGCAGCGACGTGGGTATGGCACGCACCCAGCCACACGTATATATTGATTTTTGCCATGCCAGAAATGCCGTGCATCCCCTTCGTGGTCTGTGCTTGCTTTGAAGGGCTCTCTGGGCATTAACTAGCGAAAAGACTTGTCCTGTTGTCGCTAAGGACTTCATTCCTTTGCACGTAGCTTAGATGAAGGAAAAACGCAAAACCAACCCACAGCCTTCCCTGCACCCACCGTCCACACCCCACTAGCATTTGGCAAATGATAAAATATTAAAGCCTTGTTTTTTTAATGCTGTGCTCAGTTACCACGTTGCCCTTTTCTTTGGAAAGGAAATGCAGTTGGGGAGGCATATGGAGGTGCTTGTTCTTCTTGTTGCCATGGGTATGTACGTCTGCAGTGTCCTCAAACATGCCGCTCGGAGCGCCCGCTTTTGGCTTGAAGGTCCACTCAGCTCCACCGCTGCCGCACACTGGCCAGGGGTGCTAGGTCTGTATTGCTGGTGCCCTCCCTCTCCAGGAGGCCTCTTACATTCTTTTAGGATATTTTTCTGTGTCAGCTGTATAATTTGAAGGTTAATTTGGCTGTTACTACACTATTACTATTGGTATGATAGTATTACAAGGGCTTATTGCAGTTGCTCCAGGATTGATATTTCTTCAGGTACATCTTTGCCAGAAAGCAGGGATTCAGCCTGGCTTAGGGGCACTGAAGCTCTGTTTTACCTAGCGTAAGCCTAAAGCACCCGCCACCTCCGAAAAGGTATTTGAGGTGTGCGGGAACGGCTCGGCAAGAACCAGAGTGACTCTGCAGACGTGGCGTGTCCAAAACTGGGACCTCCTGAAGGACCTCTTGAAGTGAGTGTGGGGCTCTTGGGGAATAACTGGCTATAAGGGCTGAGTGGGTGATATGGGTAGAGCCGTATTGCAAGCATTTATCGTGTTTGACACCATCTTGCATAAGAAAAAGTGGGAAAAGACCCATGGGGGCTGTCATGTCTTTTAATTTGTTCCCTGAACCAGTCTAGGACAAATTGGTGTGTTGGCATAGGAAACCTTAGGCTGTCCCTGCTTATTTTGCTCCTTGTCGTAACTACCTTATGGTTAAATTTAAAAGACGTCAGTCTCCAGATAGCACAGCTGAACGTTTTTTTCCTTTAGTACTGCACATGAAAGAGAAGTGCAGACCTTCTTCCAGCTCCGCAGTAGAGTTCAATGAGAGAGAGGTTTGGAGTCGATGCATTTATTAGTAACATGAGGGCAGAGGAATGTGCACAGATGCATCGCCAGCTCCACTCTTTAAACTGCCATTTCCCCCCTTGATTTAGGTTGCTCTCACTCTTTCGGTGCTAATACAGGAAAGTCCCAGCATGGGATGATGAGATCAAGTGCATATTGGTAGCAAATGCAATTTGTAAAGCGTTGGTTGTATAAATGACATTGTGCATAAAAGAAATGTTGCAACACAACCGTACTAATGCAGCCATGTGACACCGATTTAATGCGTTTCCCCCATTAAGCTGCTTGTTCAAGACATCTTTCGACCGTTTTGAGTACAGCAGTGGTGTGTAAGGCCTCTGTTTTCTGATTATTACTCATTTTGCAGCTAACAGATGTCAGTGTCTATTTGTCCCTTATGCAAAAGTCCCTGTAAAGTTCAATAGGGATTAAATTTGTCAGGCGCTATAGAAACATAACAGGATTCCATGGAAATTACTCTGCAATCCTATAGAATGTAATAGATAATCTCCTCGTCTCTGGAGGTATTTTAACTCTTGCATAATTGTGGACCAGAATAGAAAGTCTCCATTAAATTCAACGAGATGGTTCAAAAAATCCTATAGGAAAATGATCATTTTCTATTAAAATCGGTAGGACTTTTTCATCAGCACGTCGGTATTCATCGGGAGGTTTTATTCGTTTGCCAATCGTACTAAAAAGTGTTTTGTCAGGAGGCTGATACTTGCTTTGTTCTAGGGAACAGTGATTTGTGCATAAATGATGCTTGTGTCCAATGCTCATATAATTTATGGCGAGGCACTAAATTCCCTTTCAGAATAACTGGCACAGGATGAGGCTTTAAGCCCTGCAGGGAGGAAAAAAATTTTGCTGGGGATTTGGAGAAGGTATCTGCCTGCGAAGACACCTCGGCATGCTGCTATTATGTTATACAGGTCGTCAGCAGCCGAACAGCAGACCACAGGCAGGGTGTTGTGTGCACGCACGGATGTGCCACGGACGCAAGCTTTTCTCTGTCATCTCTCTGGCTCCAGCGCTGCTTATCTGAAGTGTTCAGCCCAGGATGCTGCAAATTAATGTTGGATTGAAGCTCTGCTTCTGTTAAACTGCCCGTGGCTGGTTTGAATGGCTCTGCTGCCTCTTGCGTCCTCAGCATGGCTTTTTATGGTGTGGCCTGGGTAGCGCACAGCGTTGGCTTCGCTCAAATCCAGGACTTTGCTCTTGGAAGTCATTGCCTCTGCCTCGTTGCTGGTGGAGCTCAGCCAACGCGCGGGATGGAGCAGTTAATTACGGAGGGAAGGCTCTGCTTGGCGGGGCTGGCGGGTGAAAAGCCACCCCTGAAAGGCTCATCTTCCTTTTCTCCAGGCTCGGAAGGTGCTGCTGTGCGTTTCGATGAAGGCAAAGCACCCAAGTCACAGGACCATTAGCAAAATGCTTCCCGCGAACCATCTGCTGTGTCTGGGTGGCGTCTCGGGGCACTGCTTGAGCCCCGCGCCGTACCGAGAGGCAACCTCACGAGGGAGCTTGCTCAAAGGTGGGGACACGGGCAGCGTGGGCATGGGCAGAGCTATGCCCATAGCCGCTCCTGGGGGCTGACTCAGAGAGGGGAGCACCGTCTCTGCAGCAGACTGGCACGGCAGCGTGATTGCTCTTTTCATGGTCCATTGTGTCCGAGGACGAGTCATCTTGGAGAAAGGAATTGCTCCCTCCTTGGGAGGAATTTACAAAGAATTTCCTCGAGGAAGGTTACTTTGTTTTGGCAAGAGGCAGTGAGAAGGACCTTCTTATAAGGATGGCAAATCAACTTGTCAGCTGAGTGCCGGCGCTACGTCGGTGCCATTGCAGAGAGGGGACAGCGTCCTGCACCGCGGTCGCGCTGGCCGGCGCACACCTGCCCTCAGCAAAGTGCGACTGGCCCCGTGCTAAGGGATGGTGCAGGTCCCGGTTTTATTCTGATGTGGCCCAAAGTGTGCCTGAGCCTGAGTGAGGGCTTACACTCAGTGTGTGCATGGGAAAAGTTTGGGGCAGATTCTGGGGCTTTGGCCTGTATGTGAAACACAGGGCACAGATGTATCCCTCCCTGCGGTGGGAAGCAGGTCAGGGAGAAAGGTTTGCATAGCAGAGATGGGATCAGCCGATAAAGTTGAGACGGTCCGCAGCCAGGAGAAATTTAATGCCACAAGGTAAAGGTCAGGATGTGCCTCTTGATGGGGTGATGCACAGAGACCAGGAGCCACGTCCGATTTTAAGTGCCTGCATTCCTTTGCACTTGCCCTGTGCAAACGTGCGCAAAGCGAAGACTATGAAAATCAATTGACACAACATATGTAATGGTCTCATTTACTGGCGAATAGAAATCTGTGTAAATCTGGCATTAAACATGAGTTTACACTGCTCCCCTTCCTGGGAGAGCAATGATTGACGGCGCTGTGTAAATGACATGAAGATGCCGGTAGAAGCTGGGAAACATTTACCCTTCTGAGATGCGTGTGTACATTGGAGAATTGCCTTGGCTCACTCTGAGCTTAAACACATCTGGAGGGATCACTTCTTGCACAGTGCCTTGCTGTTTCTTACAATTAATTCCTTTGCGTGGAAGAAGCGGTGCACAGAGAAGCAGTCCTGTCTTGAACAAATTATAACCGGTGTTTTCTTTCCTCCCAAGCTACGCTTGTTCCCTCCTAGAAGGTGATGGAGCAAAAGCTCCTGCAAAACCTTTGCGTAGCAGCAGCTTTAGAAACTCCGGAAGCTGGGAGGCTGCACGGACGCGTAGGGGCTGGCTTCTCTTGCTGTGCCCGTCAGCCAGATAGTCCGAGCAAAAATCCAATAACAGCCATTTGAGATTAAATTCTGAGCGCTTGAGTAATCTAAAGCCAGCAAGGAGTCAGTGTCTCAGCAGTCAATCGAATGGTCTGGGCTGTCATCTTATTCGAGGGAGAGAGAAACTTTGATTTAACCGAAGACCCTTAATTTTCCAACAAGGAGGCGAAGCAATAATGATTCCCGACTCCCACTGGCTGTTACCATTCCACGAAACCTTCAGCTTCTAAAATTTGTGACTATCTTCAGGGTTTGGACTTCTCAGGAAATTCTCTTTGACAAGAGGATCCGTACAAATCAATTAATGGAAGTAGGGGTGGAGAGCGGTAGGCGGCATGGGTGTTTGCTGGGGAAAGTACCGGAGCAAACTCCCTGGGGTTTAAAGACAAAAGAGTTGCTATTAGGAATGACCGTGGAGAACAGTATAGAAAGGAAAAAAACAACCCCAAAACCCTAGAACTCGGTAGAAAACCCTGCTGAAGTTCCTCCCAGCCCCGGTGACCCGAGTTTCATAGCTCCCCCCCTCCACCGTTGCAGAGCTCTGGATTGAACTCCGTGTTCCTGCGTGCCCTGGCAGCACCTCCGTCCCCGCCTGGTCCTCGGGGCACATGCTGTGTTAAATCGCTGCTGTCGAAATGTTAACTGATCACAGCCTTCCAAAATGACTGGAAATTAATTGCGAGCTTAAATATTGCCTTGGCCTTTAAGTCTGCTCCATACTGAGTGAAGTAAAGGTTTTGTCTCATCAGAAAGACACCTTTCTGAAGACGGGGGAAGTTGTTCTTTTTCCCGCTGGAATCCATTTTCCTTTTAATTGCTTTGCGCAGAGCCCCGGCCCCATGTCAAACATGAGAATCGGCCGTGGGCCTTGGATTTATTTAACTATGCATTTATTTATTTTATCGCAAATTCCCATTGCCTGGCTGAGGATGATTTTTGTCACCCTCGGAGGTGGGCTTTAAAAATAAGCCCCGGTGTCCTCTCTGCTATTTTTTCCCCCCATGCTTGTGAACCGAAAGGGCAGTCAGCAAAGAGGTGTGAATTAGATTTTGGTGTCGTGGCGCAGGAGCTCCGGCTGTGCCGCCTTCCCCCTTCAATGCAATCCTTCCAGAGCTGCTCGCTAGCACATCTCACCTCCTTCGCCGCTATTCTTCTCGCATTTATTGCCTTCATTTCCATAGCACATACGGCACCCGGGCTGCATTCTCATACACAGCTCTCCCCTGTAATGAGTGACCTAGATAGTGCTTTCTTTTCGGACAAAGCGATAAACAATAGCTTCCCTAACAATGTGCTTGGCTGCTAATTCACGCTGAGTAGGGCTTGGACTTAGCATTAGAGAATTATTCACTTGGAGCCAGATTATCTAAGGTACTCTGATGCCCCCTATTACCATAGTATCTGAGCGCCTTGCAGCTTGTGAAGATGCTTATTTTCATGTTAACCCTATGGTGTTATTCTTTTTTTTCCCCCTTTTTTTTTTTAAGGCTGGGAACTGAAGTATCAGGAGTGTGAGGAAAGCTCTAGGCACAGCGCCCGGAGAGGCTGTTGTGGTAGGAAGAGCACTGAGTCTATTTCAAATAGTTGTGCTGGAATGAAGTATGAAGGCTGTAGGGTACCAATGTCAGGACTATTCTGTGCTGCGCTCCTGCCATTCAGACCCCATCCGAACAATCTTCCCTCTGCTAGGAAAAGCTGAGGTCCGCCTCCCCGTCTGACGTAAATCGATGGAGCCCAGCTCCATTGCCGTTGATGCAATCGCTCCCCACATCTGTAAAACTCTCTTAGATGTTTCGGCAGGCTCCGGGGTCCTTTAAACCACGTCCTCCTTCCTGATGTGAAATCACCCGTTCGTTTGACCCGGCTCGTTGTCAGTCCGTGCACCTGGAGGCTTGCTTCCCCTACCTTTGCCGTGTTGCAGGGACGATAATTTACTGTACCGTGCTGCTTCCTTTATCTCCATTTATACTCGCTTAATGTGGTTGGGAATCCACAAATTCCCTTTTACGCTCTTCTGAACGTAACCTACTAAACCGTTATCGTGGTTTGGGGAGTAGTAATTCTTTCTGTTATATGGCGCTCTCTTTATTTTTTCTTATATAATTTTTCCGTTAAGAAAAGATCATTAATCCATGTTTCTGAGCCTTCCCATCAATCCATAATTGAATCATATAAAAAAGACTTGATTTTACATCCGTATAAGAAAGAATTCAATTCTCCGTAATGCCTGCAGATTTATAAGTCTTAATCTCCAGATTTCTCTTAATTTTTTTTTTTCCTAATACCCTAGCTTGTCTGGAGTTATCTAAATTAATTGTGAACTTGAATATACTTTGATCTGAGGAGATCAGTTATCTTTTCCGTAGAGGAGATGCCAACAGCTTAACAGGCCCATCTCGCAGGGAAAACAAAACCAATTCTAATAGCTACCTAACCTTGGTGTGTTGGGAAGCACCCCTCCCAGGCATCTTCAAAAGATGCTCGCTTAATTATCGCATTTTAAGCGCCATATTGCACTGCGGGGCTTTCCCCTCTTAAGCCTCGGCTCTGCTATCACCTCCTCCTTTAAAAGTACAAAGGGAGCACATCGTGCCTTGCTAGCTCGGTGGGCCGGGAGGAGAAACGCTGCCTTTCCAGCCCCGGCTCTGCCACTAGGCTCGCTTTTAAGCTTCGGCTGAGTTATTGCTATCGCCTGGTTCAAGGCATCTTCTCTTTTTAACAGCAGCGGCCCCCCGCGGAGCGCAGAGCCCAAACTTTGGCTTGCATTGGGTGAGTTATACCTGTTGGGGCGGACACCAAGTGCTGCTCTGAGCCCTGATTTTGGATGAACGCAGCTTAGCAGCTATCGGCGCAGTCTTAGTACACCCAGACAGAGGGGTTTGCCGTGCCACTGCGCTGATGCGAAAGGGAGAGAGCGACCAGGTGCTTTGCACTCGAGCGTATCTGTAAGTCTTGGAGCCCTCTGCCAGCCTTCTCTTGAGCTGAGAAACAGCGCTGGGCTTTTTATCCTGACATCGAGGTGGAGCCGGAGCATCTGCGTGTGTAAGGCGTGCGGGGAGGCTATGGCTCTCGCTGATTTAATAGCGCCCCTAAAAAATAAGATTTTTGGAGTGACAGAAAGTGTCCAGTGCCGTCAGGCTCAAGCGCCTTGATGACTCAAGAGGCCCCTGTTTTCAAGCTGAAGAGCGACGGCTAAGGCAGCCTTTGCCCTCGGCGTCTCGGGGAGATCCCACCTCAGAGCCGGCTACTTCGCCTTCTCCTTCCTCCTCCTCTCTGCAGCAGAGGAGGAAGGCAAAGACAGGTTATTGTGCTGTCTCTGCAGACAGTAAATCCCAGCCAGGGTGTCCAATTTAAGAGCACTGTTTGGAGCCCTGACAGTGGCACACGTGTGGGAAATTGCTCTGAATTCCTCCAGCCTCCACTGCGTTTAACTCCTGGGAAAGGTGTTTAGAAAAGCAATGCATCTTATATTTCTTCTAAGTTTCTTGTTCCGGGAAGAAGAGCAAAAGCCAAGCTTTTGCTGTACGTGCACTTACCAGCTTCCATCCCTGTCTTCTCTTGTAGGCTTACAGTCCCATCTGTTAGAGATTTCTTGCAATGATGTGCTTTTTTCTCTGTTTCCATGCCATGCCCGCGCCGCAGATTCATCCTCTTTACGTGAGATGTGAGGATCTGTTAGCAGGTCTCCTGCTGTGTCTCCTGGCTGTCCGTCTCTCTTCCCAGACGTGCCCATTCCCTTTGCCTCCCTTCCCTCCTTGGCCGTCGAGGGAGGGCTGGTGTAGGTTTTTCGGGGTGTGCAGGAGCGCGGGGATCATAGGTTAGTGGGGTTGGTCAGTCCCCTGGAGCCATGGCTCTGCAGTCTGCTGCCCTGAAAGGGAGCACCAAAGCAGGATGAAAACCCTGGGCAGGTTTCCCATCCTGGTGCCCGTGGGGAGGTTGTGTGTTTGGCTGTGGTTACCCGCATAGCCTAACTATCCCGTTGGCTCCCAGTAACGTTAGGAAGCTCCCAGTTACTAAGGAAGCTCCTAGGGCTGTCGGAGCACTGGAGATAAAACGGCTGCAGACAGATTTGTGCTCCTTTTTATTTTATTCATTACTTTTTTCTCCCTCCCTCCCTCTGCTCTCCTAGTTCCTTTCTGAGTTTCAGATGGATTATCCAGATTGCAAAGCCCAAACCCTCGCCTGCCTGCCAAGGTCCTTCTGTTCCCTTCCAGTTCATTCCTTAAAGCAAACGGTGCAGCCCCCTCTGTTCACAGCGCGAGGCCGGAGGGTTTGCACGGGTGCTGCAGCCAAGGCGGAGGAACAGCTCTGTGCCTGCAGGTAGCGTGGGTGTCGGGGCTGTGGGTCGCCTCTGGGACACCCGTGTGTCCCGCCGAGGTCTCTGCTGGTGGGTGAGGGCTTGTTTGGCTGCAGAAAGAGGCCAGGGCTTTGCAGGAGCCACTGGCACGGTTTTGCAGGTGGCTTCTTGCCTCGCTCCCTCCCCGGGAGGGATGCCTCGCGCAGGGGCTGCTGCTTCCCCCAGCGCGGCCTCAGGGTTTCTCCCCAGGCGTGCTCACCATGCCCGTGGCAGGGTCACCCCCGGAGTGTTTCTGCCTGCCTGCCTTCCTTCCCCGAGCTTGCTTTCCCCATCCTCATGCCCTTTTTGGAGAGCTTTAGTAAACAAGCTGGCTTTGGGCGGTGTTTGTCAAGGTAGAAAGGGAAGGGAATGAAGGAGCGAAAGGATGCCCATCTCATCGCTGCCAAAGTCACCTTATGTCCCCTTGTCCGTACGGACGACGAGGTGCCCTGAGCAGAGGCTGTCCGGACCCCCCCATCACACAGGGGGCCCGTCAGGGCTGCGGCGAGGATGACGCCAGTAGTGATTTCTCCTCAGTGTTACTTGGGAAATTGCAGGATGGGAGACGGTAAGTGCTGCTGCAGTGAGAGAAAAAGGAAAAAAAAGAGTGGTTTTCATTACTTTCCCCTTTATTTTGGAGATAGACTCAGGAATTTGAAAATGTACTCCTTCCCTTGAGGGGTTTGCTCTCCAGCTCACTCTTTGACTTAGCAGAAAGGGGATGTTTTCCTCTCTTGGAAGGGAACAGACGTGACCATTTTCTTTCTGTATTGATTAAAACCAACAAACATCCTCGAGTGATCCTGCGCTTTGTTAGGTGGAGGGAGAGAACGAAATCCAGGTCTTTGTTTGCTCATCAGCATCGTGGGGCTTTGCCCTGTGCTGTCTGCAGCGCTGGGAGGGAAGAGCACTTAATCACTGCCGCCAGTGGGGTCCACCATAAAGGGCATCTGCTCAGCCTGTGTTTAAAAAAAATAAATTACTTTCCTGGCTGAGGTCAGAGGGGGGAAAAAAAAGCAGTGTGATCTACTGACTAGGTGGCCAGACTGTGGATATAAGCCATGGTTTTCAGTCTCAGGACGCTGGGCAGGTCACTTTGCTCTTTGCGTGCCTCGGTTTCCCCATCAGCAAAGCCCGACGTGTTCATTTCAGCGCTTGCATTTTTTTGTGTGCAATGCTTTGTACCCGGGGATGGATATGTAGGCAGAAATGCACCTGAAATGCATAATACGTACATATATGTGCGTCAGAGAATAACATCATTTCACTCCATGCATATTAAATTCAAGGTGATGTCCCCAAGGTGACGTTACCGTTGCAGTGAGCCAGATTCAGGGCCCCAGCCCAAGGGATGCGATTTAGGACTCTATATAGGTGAACACAGATGTTAAATACTTTCTCGTGATTATACAGCCCTGGCTTGCTGGTGTTTGCAGCGGATGACGGATGACTACTGAACAGCTGAGATTCTTTGAAATGTTCTGCTTGCTGTCAAGCCCTGTCTTTTTGCCTGTCTATCCATCTTCTGAAAATAACCGTGTTCCGCAGTCCTCTTGCACACGTGTTCGGCGGGCTCCGTGGGGAGAGCCTGGAGTGGGATGGCTGCGGGACTGCAAGGATTAAATTATTAAAAGCGGCATTTGTGATGCTCTTTCCTTCTGAGGGTCTCAGAGCAATTTGCTGAGGTCTCCTCTACCTCCTTTATACATGGGGAAAGCAAGGTAGAGCCTGAAACCGTGCAGCAGGTGAGGAGCGATCTGGAAATGGAGCCCAACAGTTCTCCTGTCCAGGGCTCCTTCCTAGGACTGAGAAGAGCAAAGCGTGCTTCAGAGTAGACAGAAGAGGCGTGTGGTGGGCTCTGGAGGGAGGCTGGAAGCTGCAAGATGACAAAGTCAGTCATCGTATCTAAGCGGTGGTGTTGGCTCCATCCTCCACTCCTGCTGCGTTTCTCTTGTTTGTATTACCCCTCTGGGAGTCCGGCTAAGGATGGAAGAAATTGCCTGGAAAAGCCATCGGCCCACTTCTAATTCTCTTCTGAATTGCTGTTTCAGGCTCCAAGGGTTTATATTAAGCCTGCAACTTTGGAATAACAATTCTGTTTTCCATCACGGGCTGGTTCTTCCAGCTCCAAAGGCTCTTGTGGCACCCCTACGTCCAGCCGTCACCCAGGGCTTTTGGGCTTCATTTCCCACTCAGGCTGTATGGGGAAGGTTTTTCAAGCCTTGAGACCTGGGTTTGCCCGCTGCTGGCTGCCTCCGCTTTCCTGTTGCACCCCCGAGCAGCTCCGCGCCGGCAGCAGCTACGTTTGCTGGAGACCAGAGCTGAGGCGAAGCATAAAGCGGGTGATAGAGAGGAGCAACGCTCCTCAGCTCTGCTACACGCAAGCCCCTCAAGACATGCAGCTGCCCCGCAATTAGGTAATAAACCAACTGCAAATGGAGATATTAATATTAAATTATAATGAGGAAAGTACCAGCCTTGGCTTCCTAAACCGCTGGGTACTTTTAATTATAGGGTTGGTGCTTTGGTTTGTTGTTTTGGGGTTTGTTTCCTGTTTGTGCTTTATTTGGGCAACTTTGCGTCAGCAAAGCTGTGCAAGAGAGTGTCTCCGTGCTCTTGTTTGTTTACCAAAAATTGTAAATATGTGGAGTTTGTAGGAATCATTATTCTCCCTTAGAAAGCCTCTGTTTTTCAAAGGGGTAGGAAGAGCTGGGGTCTCAGCTAGGGACAAGAGTGGGTGTCTGCAGCACGCCCCATCACTCTCCCCTCGCTTGGTCTTTCAACGGGAGGTATTGAGGCTCACCTTCCTCGCTCCGGGTGACGTCTGCGGTTTAATTAGCAACTGCCGCTTCCCTTGCAGGAAAGTCCTGTAGAGTTTCGTGGCAATGATACTAATGAATGTCTGTGGAAATCGTTCCTGGAACATATGGCGATGAATATTTCTGTTGGGTTCGTTGTTGCGGTCCCACCGAATGCTGTGACAGGGAGATGTTTCCCCGTTTTGCTTTGAAAGTCAAACACTCGGTGCGGTCTGTGATACGTCTGCAGGATTTTTCCATAAAGATGAAAGCTGTGAGAGAAAAGAGGAATGATTGTTGATCCTTAATTATTGTTTTGCTTTAATGACAGGAAGCCTTGGGCACCAAAGAACTAAGTCTTTGCCTCCCGGTCCCCTCCTTAGCCCCAAATACAGGAACCTTGGGGTTGTCTCTCATTCTCAGAGCTGCCATGAGCCCCGCGCCCATCACAGGTGATCCAAGGTATAGTTTTGGCCCTGTTGTGGTCTGAGTTTTGGCGCGAATCATTCCACGTGCCGCCTGTTTTACTCTTTCCCTCCAAACCCCGTCGCAGAGCAGAAACACCAGCGCAGTAGGATTTGCCCTGTTGTGCCGGCACGGCACGGGGAGAGCTGTTTCCATGCGAACGGCTGCCGTCTCCTGTCATTGCCGTCATATTCTTTTGTCCAGAAGATAAACTGCAGAGTTTTGCTGCACTGTAATCAAGGTCTGATCTAAACCTAAGGGGAAACCGAGGGGTCCTTCAAAGGCGAGAAGCGGTGACAGCGGGCAGGCTGCTTGCCTTTGACCCCGGCGCGTAGGGCTCCTTCTTTTTCTCTGTTATCCTGCTGGTCACAATGTACTTCTGCCTGTTGGGCGAGCGTGAGAGGGGTGTGCAGGAGCCGGGGCACGTCCCACTGTTTTGCACTATCCCAGGTCTCACTGTAGGTAAAGCCGCATCCCTGGCGATGCCAAAGCTCGGCAGCGTGCGTTGTGAGGGCAAAGGAAAGGCTTTCCTGTGCCTTTTGGGGCTGGTGAGCGGCGGAGGGTCTCGTTTGGAAACACTGCAATGGGAAGCTTGTTCTGGAGACGCGAGTTTCTTCTGAGCTGGTGTTGAACGCTCGGCCCCGGGAGCACCAAGTGGTGCAGTGCAGACGCACTAACCGAGATGCTGGCCTCTATAACCCAAATACTTAACTCCAGCAGCCCCGTATGATGTCCCTGCAAGTCAAAAGCTCCACCAGCCTGGGTTAAAGACCCATCATCTGTTGGCTGGTGATGCCTGTGCGGCTTGCAGAGCATGGTGGGCATATTCAGACCTGTAATTGCAGCCTGACGGGGGATCCTCTCGCTCCTCTTTTGATGTCTCTGTGCTGAGGTGCCCAGCTTGCTTAAAAGCACTTTGCAGAGGAGCGGCTCTTCCCTGTGCACCAAGCCCGCTTCTGAAAGATGTTGCGTAAGCTTCTTGGCGAGCGAGTAACTTTTGTATTTAGACCGTAATTGGCTTTAAATTCCAAAGGTCCATTGCTAATGATATTCAGAGCAGTTTAATTAAAGGGGCACTGTCAAGTACTTCCTTTATAGTTTTTCTTCCGTGTGTGCTCTCGGTTGTAATACCCTTTCTTTTTTTGCAAGCTTGAAGGTAATAATTAAAGTAATTCTCTGCTGATTTTGTCCTTTTCTATTTGGCAAACTTTGATCCATTATTATTTTTTAATGGAGACGAGATTAACATGGCCACTTTTGTTCCGCGACCGTTTTGGTTCAATACGGCGCCTTATTATGCTGAGATCTCGCCTCAGTCGCGCCGGTGGCATCGCTTGGAGATGGCATTGATGCAGCTTTGGGGAGGGTTGCTAAGGCAGCCACAGGAGCTCGTGCTCCACCTGAAGAGTCTCTGAGCTGCCTTATACACTGCTGGGAAGAACCTGAATCTTTGGTGAAAGGTGGGATGTTGAATTCCTCAAAGCGAGACGAAGACAAGTCTCTCCTTACCCTGCTAGGAAAGCCCGTCTTTGTACACGTAATGGTGTTTTCCAAGAATAGAAATGTATTTGCAAGGTGCCAGCTCGTGAAAGAAGCAAGCTCCTGTTCTAAGTTACAGAACCGCTTGGTTCTAAGCTGTCTCTTTGCACTTTTCAACTCCAGAGTTAAATTTGGGATAAATAATTTGTGTAGGACTTCAGCCACCCCGGTTTCCCTGCCTGTTAGAGGGGAATAACCAGGGCTGAAGGATCGCAGCTGACTCTGAAGTCAGGGGCTTTTGCAGCAGCTCAGCGCTCTTCCCTTCCCGCATGTCTCCTCCGTAGGAAGAGCTGAGGGATGCTCGTGCTGTCCGTGGCCTTTTCCCCGAAAATGCTGCCTGGAGGAAAGCGGTGCTGCGTGGTGCGAACACCAACTCGCTAAGGGAGTGGGCGGGATGGAGCAGGAATGTTTTGCCTGGGTTTCAGGCAGTCATGTGCCTCCACTTAGCCTTGGGATCCCGTGAGGCACGTCTTGAGGGAAGCAGCGACAGACCAAAATTCCTCTGCGTTCACCAGCCGCTGCGCAAAGCCGCTCTGTCTTCCTTAGAGCAGCCAAGCGTGGAGAGTGCTTCTTAGATCCGAGAGGAAAAGGCAATAACCATTTTAAGAAAGAGATTCACAGTGGGTCAAATTTTAAACCACGAGTGTGTTTCCACATGGCAGCCTCTGCCAATAATTGCTTGTAATTCCTTTCCCTTCGGTGCTGCGTTTGCCCTCTCTCTTTTACGGGAGCTGCTGTCCCCTGTCCGCCCCGTTCGGCTTTCTCCCCACCTTGTGCTCAGCGGCAGCACGTTTGCAGCAGGGTGGTTTTTGTTTTTTTTTTTTCAAACACTATAAATTGCTGGATTGCATCTAGAGGGATAAAGGTTTCCTGCTTCCCGTCCCCCGCATCAAATTATTTGGCAGCTGGTTATTGCAGCAGCAGTGAATTCACACAAGGTTCGTGTTGAGGTGTAGCTCGGGTCTGAGCTGCTGGAACCAGCAGCTTTTTTTCTCCAGGCAGCGAATGGAGGTGCTAAGTGATGTGTCGGAGGGGAGGTCAGGGCTTTCTGGAGGGACCTGGGCAGTGCTACGCAGAGACAGCATGCGCAGGGAAGGGCCCTGTACGTTCGTGCGTTGCAAGTGAGCACAGAAATCCTGACTCTGGTCATGCCGTGGAGAGTATTTATGTGCAGGTGAGGAGGCTGCGTGTGCCTGCGCTGGGACAGAAGCCGGCTGGGCTTTGCATCGGGCTGCAAACACCCGCTCCACCCCTGGGGTGCAGCACCCTGTCTGGATCCAGCGCTGGGAGTTTTGGGGCTGCTTCGGCTTGGAGGCACTGCCAGCCGCAGCCGTGCTCCGGGAAGCCCTGATGACAACCTACCTCTGTCCTCCGCCAAGTCGGCAGCCCTCGAAGCCGTGCTCTCGTGTAGCCCATTAAGGCTGGCTTCCGTGTTCCCTGGTGAATCAATTTCTCTGTCTTTAAACGGTACCTTCCTTGTGCTAATTGTACAATAGGACTGCTAATGAATGTCTCAATTATTTAATGTTTGAATCGAGTAATTATTTTCTTGAGGTAGCAAATTGAAGTTTTCAGGAGGAAAAATACCATCTTTCCCCCCCCCC
>VZSC01015107.1:63251-163555 GCA_013398225.1 Steatornis caripensis | reverse complement strand
AAGTTTTCAGGAAGAAAAATCCCCTCTTTCCCCCCCCCCCCTTCTTCTGCTGCTACGTAATTAAGTAATTGTATAGCCAGTGATTTAATAGCTACAAGATCAGGAGTGACATATTTTATTCATTTTAAGCAGAAGCGTTTCTCATTTCTCCTCTTTCTCTCTAGGAGAAGCCCTGGTCACCCTCTGGGAAGACAGGGAAACCAGCTGCAAAGCTTTACCGCTGCCTCTGTGGCGTTTCTATCAGCATTTAAAGATTTTTCCGTTCTGTACTGAGCCGTCTCTCGCGCCGGTGCTTTCCCGGGGCATCCGTGGAAGGCCGTCTCAGAGGGACGCTCTGTGGGTTTGCTGCACGTCCCCTCCGCGGGCTTCTGTCCCATCCTTCCTGCGTGCGCGTGGGCTGCGCCTAATGCACTTTATCTAATGCTCTTGCATTTTTTTGGTGTGTAGTTGGAGGGAGGGGAGCAGCCCGGATGCTGAGTATCGTTTCACCGGGAGCTGTTTCTGCAGTCAGTGATTGCAAGAACCCCCCAGGCAGTGCCCCGGTCAGGGGATACCTCCCTTCGGAGGAGATACCCACCGTCGGCGCGGAGCGTTTGTCACACATCATCCCCGTCTCGCCGTCGACGAGAGATGCCGAGCGACAGTCACGCTTGCGAAAACCTCTCTGCTCTTTTTAAATAAATAAAGAAGTTAATCACTGGGGAATTACCGTGCTCAGACGTTGAGACGTTCTGGGGATGAAAAGAAGTGTCTAAGGAACAGGCATATTTAGTGTCGACTGAGCGTGTATCCGAATTACCCGTGTTTGCTTGCGTGTTAGCCGTGCATGGGTATCAGTGGCGAACATGAGAAGGGCTGGGTGGTCGCCTGTACAAATAATTCATCTTCCCTGCTTGTTTTTCTTCCGCTGGTGGATTGACCATGGTTTCTTCAGAGCCGCTTGCTGTAGCTGGGTAATTTTTGCTAGCGAGACTTGATCCGTAGCCTGTTTGTCAGTAGTTGCTTGGGAGTAGAGACTTTTTGCAGCCATAAAATGACCTGATAAAAAATGAATGCTGTGTCATATTCTTGTTCTCCTGCCACAGAGTCCCAGGCAGGCTGTGATTGCTCCCTCCTTGGATGAATGCAACGTTAAGCTCTGCTCCTGGCGTGAGCATTCGTGACCGTGAAGCCGAAATGGGCTTTCTTGGCACGATCCCCCAGGTTTCGGGCGAGTTCCCAACAGCCAACTGATTGGCGAGAGTGCTGGCAGAGGAGGAGCACAAATGTGCCGTGAATAGGCATCGGAGGGAATTCATTAACGTGACTTAATTAACAAATTCTAAGTGGCAGCGCTCCGGGGAGGAGCAGGGCCCGACCCATCCAGGTCCCAGTGAGCGTCCCGCCAGCCGGATGGGTGTAAGAGATGCACGCACACGCGTGCCTTCTGGAAAAAGCCACTTCTGCAGGATTTAGGTGTTGGATCTGCACGGACACGTCCCCGCGCGGCCGTCCCGCTTGGCGCCGTGTCGCTGCTGGGAGTGACAGAGCCGCTGTCTCCTGTGACAGGGTTAAACTCCTGTGATGGTGAGTGATTACTCGCCGGATGACAAATGAGCAGAGGGCTGCTGTGCCATTGCAACTAGTTTTTCAAGGGCTTGGTCTGTTGTTAAAGAAATAGTGACTTGCTTGCGATTATTTAGTTAAAACTTTGTGTCGGGGGCTGCCGCTTCTGCAGCGTCACACGTCTCTCTTCAGCCACAGCTTCAGGCGTCCCGCTGTGTTTGGAGCCTCCTCGGGTGAGCCTTGGTGGCCTTGCCGTAACATCAGCCGCTTTGAAGCCCTGAGGATTACGCAGCCCTTAGGTGTGGTGGCCCCCCTTTAAAACCAAACAGGAGCAGTGGTGATGTCTTCACAATCTTTCCTGTGCATTTTAAATGTTGCTTTCTGGTGTCCTTATTGAACACGCACATTGTAATTAAGAAGAATTTCCTGTACTCCTTTGGGGCTCCTGAGAAATTTGAGAGCTGGAGGGTTTTGCATGTTATGTTAACATGCTTGTTAGAAAGGGATAGGTCTCCTCGGTGGAGCTACACAGACCCCAGGCACCAGCTGGGGCAGGTGTAACGTTGGAGGACCTTTGGGAAGCGCAGGCGTGGGGTGGATTCGGGCGTGCGGGAGGGACTGCGGGTGTTTGCCAGTGCTGTGCAAGGAGAAGGAGGAGGGGATGTCGGGGTCCTTTGCTTCAGGCCACGTGCACAGCAGGCCTTCTCATATCAGTTTAAATTGTCCTTCAGCCTGGGCACGGGTCTGTGTGCCTCTACCCAGATGAGTTTAGCTGTTCAGTTTGGTGGCCGCGGGCGCAGCCGTAGTGCTGGCTGCCGTGGGTTGCGCTGACCAGAACGCAAGAGCCATGCTGGTGACGTTTGCTTCCCAAAGCCTCCTGAGAGTTTTGCTGTTGGTGGGTCAGGATACGGCCCATCCAGGTGCTCGCTGGAGCTTACTGGCCCTCTGGGTTGAAACCCACGAGCTGTACTGGTATTCTGCAGCCCAGCCAGGGGACTGCAAACATCCTGCTGGCTGCTGCTGGGCCAAGCACTGGGCTGGTGCTGTGGATCTTTTCTTTAGCTGGAAGCTTTCAAAGCCAGGCACCGTAGGCAGATTTCAACTGAAAGCTCAGCAGCATTACTGGTGCCTTGGGAGGAGGAAGGGTCTGGGTTTTTTCCTGATATATCAGCTTGCTTGGGGTTTTTTTTTGCTTTCTTTTTAGTTCAGCTTTGCTCAGCAGATATTGATAATGTCAGGAGCTAGCCAAGGGTTAGATAGCCAAGAGAAACTTGGTGAGTCTTCACCCGGGACTAGGCTGCCCTTTCCCTTTGTAGTTCTGCTGCGGCGGCACAGCTGTGTGCAGCTGTGCTTCTGCACCGCGCCTTGCGTACGGCCTGCGAGAGCCCCCGGCGTGTCCCCAGCACGGCTTCCCTGCCGCTGCGCTGTGGCGGGGAGGAAGCTTGGATTTATGCGTCGTGACTTCCCACGCCCGCTTCTGCAACTAGTAGACAGCCTTGCCTCTTAGCTATGCGTTACCGCGTCGTCGACGCCTCCCCGAGCATCTCTGCTGCCGTCAGCGCTGGGTCAGTTACTGGGTGTCCCCAGCAATAACCGTTACCAGACGTTTACGTGTCTTGAGATGTCATCGCCAGGGCTCCATTTCTTATGCCTCACTTCGTAAGGAGCGCTTGTATTTTGCAAAGTTAACCTCCCTCCCTAAATCGTAAGCATGTCTCAGTTAAATAACTTTTTGGAGTTGCCTTTAAAGGCCCGCTTCTTGGGTTCGTTTCTGTTTCTTCCCAAAGGTGAAAGCTCCAGGAGTCCCTGGTTGTCTTAATTTCACCTTGAGTGTTTTTTGGCTGCAAACTCGTGGCGTTTGGTGTTGCGGAGATGACAAAATCTAAGATTTCACTCGTGAAGGTTTCACTCGGCTGAAAATCCCTGTTGAATGAGGAGCGTGGGATCAGACCCTTCGTTTAGATCGGTGGTTCAGGAAAAAAAAAAAAAAAGAAGAGAGAGAGATGAACTCTGAGCCTGTGAAGAAAACCTGGTCGGGGGATAAGGGAGGAGGGGGAGAGCTGAGTTAATGGAAGAGAGATATCTCCAGCCTGGAAATGGATGAAGGGAAAGGAAACGTATCGCGCCTCGTCCTCCTGGGATTAATTTTGAATATCAAACGCTTGATCTTGAGCCATTCCGCAGGCAGCCGGTCGTGTTTCTGTGGAGGCTGTATTTTGAAAAGAATTTTTCTGATGCTTTAAAACAGAGGAAAGCAAAGCAAATGACCTTATCCTGCTTTGCATTGTGTCACACTCGATGATATTCTTTTGCAGTTCTTGCAGATAGCTTGACACATCGAGGCAGACAGCCCCTTATTATTAAATCTGTTTGCAAATGTGCTCAGATTGCCCTTCACATGCACCCTCGGTATGAGCGGTGGCAGACCGTGGCTGCGCATGGCGGGTCCCCATAAACACGCGCCGAGCTGCCTCCCCTTCTCCCCGCCTCCCGACTGAGGCTGTCAACACTTTGGGAATGAATAAAGTGTCCTACTGGAAAAGGAAAGTGTTTCCTTCCCCCCGGCTGGTATGGTAGCGGGGTGGACGGAAGGGTTCCTTCCCGTAACGCCTTCTTCCCGTGGGTCCTCCTCATCCTCCCGCGTGGCTCTTCGGACTCTGCAGCCGAGATGCTGCCCTTATTAATCTGCCCGTGCAGCCATCCTATAAACAGCACTGAATAACCCAGTCCCTTTTAAGCTGTGTCATGTCTCCCTCCGGGTCAGATCAGGCTAGCGGCGCTTTTTCATTTTGCTGCCCGTCAAAGCTGAATCAATAGTGCCTCGCGCTGCTGAGCCTTGCTATTGCCGCCGGCGGCCGTTCTTCTCCTGCAGGCTGTGAGGAGCGTGCTTCCCTGCGAAAGGCCACCTTGTTGGCTCCGGTTGGCATCCTTCCCGAGTAAATCCGCTGTGCGGAGCGCCTGCGTTGTTGTCGGCATCACTTGATTTGCCTCCAGCGGCCGTCGCGGCGGTGATGCCTCTGATGCTTGGCGTCGTCCTGAGCTAAGGGGAAAAGTCCTCCCAAGGGACAATTAAGGGAAAATTTTCTTTCCTAAGTCCAGGCCACTGGTAATTGGCTTCAGACCTCCACAAGGAGCTGTTGTTAAACAAATACCAGGCTGCCCAAAACCACAAACTGGGGGGAGACTCCCAGGGGTTTCGCTTTGGCCTCCATTCGGATCCTAATAGATTTTTATCGTACAGGCCGGTCTTTGGGCTTCGATATTCGTGCTCGTGCCTGATGCTACTGCAAAACCTGGTAATGTCTGTGCATCGCTGGTGGCTTGTGGCGGGGGCTCCCGGAGCAGCTTGGGCGTTTCTGCTGAGACGTCTTCTACTGCTTCCAAATTTGTTGGCTTTCAGTGTCAGTGAATATGCACTTTTCATTACGGGAGGATGAATAAAAGGCACCACTTAACCTTGGGTTTTTGTTCTGCAGTCTGTTTTTCTCTTTTCTTATCCTCCTCTTGAATGATACACCCACAATTTTTTCATTTGGTATGGAAATGTGTTTAGGGTCAGAATTTTTTCTCTTTTTCTCCTATGCTTTGTATCTACATCGTCTATCCGATACTGCAGAAGATACTGGAAGCTGAGAATGTTGTTTTCTTCCACGACAGCATCACAATATTTTCAGTTATTGTTCTCTCTCCCTTTCTCACTATGTCTTGCTTTCTTGGCTACTGTTGTCTCTTGATCAGATGTTTTTGTTAAGTTGTCCAGGGTGATGTGTAGTTTTTTTTCCTTTCCCTGAGTGGTTACAATTAAGTTAGAATCCATCAGTGTGTATGAGTTGTTGGAAATGTTGCTTTTGATAGGCATTACCTTGTACTTGTCTGTATTAAATTTCAGCTGTCATTGTTTTCTTAATTGCCTGTGTTAGATAATGTTGAATTTCCCACAGTCCTCTCCTCCTGACTAAAATGAATAGCATTTCTATCACAAATGCTTCAAACTTGGCACCTTTTTTTCCCCATGCCATTTCAAACTTCACCCCGGCTTGGCTGATTTAATCTGCTATCAACTTCTCATCTTTCTAGTCAGTGCTTTCTTTCCTTTCCGTCTCTCTGTCCATTTGCCGCTCTGCCGTCAGTGCTGCCCGCGCTGTTTTCGCCGCATTAGGAGGCGTTATGCACACCTCGGGTTTATCCGGGATAGGTAAGGGAAGCTCCAGTTTCCTGAAGGTGCAAGGATGAAGATGCAGCACAGGCGGTGTGAACTCTGGGACATGGGTTTGGGTTGTTAAACTCATGGTTTTCTCAGCCGTGGTGGCTTGAAGCTAGCTAACGTGCATGTCATCCTACGTCCTCCTTGCCACGGAGACGTCATACTTGGGATCTGGCTGATACAGGGGTGGGAGAGCCGTGACTCAGGAGGTCTGGCTTTTATTTTTCGCTCTCCCACGTCCCCGCTTTGTATGGCTTTTGACAAGCTGCTGCTCTTCTCCAGCTGCCGTCTGGTATGTGTGCTTTGCGCTCCGGATTCCGTGTTCAAATGACATCCCTTCACAAGGCATCTGCAGGAAGATGGTTTTCATCTTCCTAGCCTGCTGCTTCTTCAGGGCTACTGGTTATTATTAATTAAGACATTTTTGAAGGCCCAATAAAGTATACCTGCTTTTCTTGAAGGTATTGTTGCCTTCCTCAAAGGACTCGTAATAGATTCGAGAGGTGTGACTTTATTTTCTAAAAGCCATGCTGTTTGCCATGTCATGTTCATCTAGGTAGTTTATTACAACTTTCAAACCACTAATTTAACAAGTTTACTTAATGCCTTTGAAGTCTGGAACTATCTGTTCACTACCAAAGGAAGGAACGATCATTTCCATGCCAGCAAAAATTACAGAGGGAAATTGTGTGATAATTTTAGTCTTAATTTAGTTTTCAATCTATTAAAGTTTCTTCATATTTTTAAGTGACATGAAAGGATCTGCTCTTTTCTGTGTTACCCAAAATTTTCTACTGCAGCAAACGAAACCATTTAGTAACATTGCATTTGTGAGAAACCTGGTAGAGCTTTTCTCCCTTCGTAACACCTCTTTGAAGAGGAACAGGATGGCACGCTAGCTGTTTGGCAGACCAGACCTTCAGAAGGGGCTGGAGGACCATAAAGAGCCGGAGAGACCCCTGGCATTTGCTCTTGAGGCACGTGAAAGCACGCAGAGAGAGTTTATGGACCCATCTGCAGGAGGAGGGCGGCAAGCTGGCCAGTTTGACAAAGCTCGGTTGAATCCTTCCTAGTCAGGATAGATCCAAAGTTAATTGCTGGGAGGTATGCTGGAATTTTTATCACTGCATTTATATTTTATGGAACCATCTGGTCCCATTAAAGCTTTGAAAGTCAGGTTAGGTTGTATTGCGTTTTCCCAGGAACTGAGAGGAAGAGGAGCAAGAGTAGGTGAGGTGTGGGGATGAAGCACGTTTCGTGGCAAACCGAGCCCCGATAAACTCGACAGATCATCAGGGTGAGAGGAATGATAGAGATTTTGAGCGCAGCATTTAAATCCTGAGTGGTAATGGGGCTTCATGCTGTGTCTCCCCTGAAGGTAACTGGTTTTCTAGCTGTAATGTTCCTGTCCAGTGAAACACCATCAGCATCTTCTCCTCTGGGGTTACTCAGAGAGAAGGAGACCTTGGTAACTCTTTGTGAAAGCAGCCGTGGCAACATGAAAAATGGCTCAACCAGAAGGTGAATGCCCTTCCCAGGCTGACGCTGTGATGATTTGCTCCAGGACATTAACGTCTCCAGCTGGGTCCCATCGATGGCGCCATCCCGGTGGGGTGTACAAAGCAGTCCAGCAACCTCATTTCCCACCCTACTTCCCCTCTCTCATCAGCCTTTGCAAAGCCAGCTAAATCGCTGCCATCCGGAGAGGAGCTGCAGCCCCAGCACAGGCATCCTTGCTACTTGGGTTGCCGCTCTTGTGCTCTGGTGATGCTGGCGATGCCAATCCTGACACCAAAGCAGCTGCAGAGTTATCAAAACTTGGAGCTTTCCTCTTCTGGTTTTGATGTTTGCTTGCTTGGGCAAGGCTCTTGGAGCCTGCCCATCCGTTCACTGTCCTGCATGTTGCCTTTCCAGGGCTATGGCCCAGAAAAACGTGAGTGGAGGAGCACGTATGGACTAAATTGCCTTCTGCTTGACAGTGCTGGTGGCTTTCCTGGAGCTGACCTGGCTCACAGCGAGCTCCGGTGGCTGTCTCGGTGTGCTTGGCTGGGACACGGTCCTGCTGTGCCGACTTCAGATGCGAGCGGTTACTGTGCGAATCATCTGCTTTGCAGCGTGTTCCCAACACGTGTGGTGGTGGGAAAGGAATTTGTGGGTAGTTTGGTTTTTAGTGAGCACCTCGGGTGTCATGATAATTCGACAACAGAAACATTTTTCTTTCAGCTGCAAACAAAACTTGCTCTTCCTAGCTGGATGCCATGATCCCCTGCGGTTTCGAAAGGCACAAAACAAAACTTTTATTGACTTCTTCCAGAGAATAGCTTGCATTTTCTCTGTAAACGCTCCTGCAATCCCCAGTGATTTTTTCAAACACTCCTAACCCGAGTCCACCGCTCGCTTCTGCATGAGGATCGTTCAGCACCAGGGTACGGTGAGTCCTTGCTCTCCAAGGGACTGGGAACGAGTGTTTGAGAAGCCCCTTGAGAAGCAGGCAAAGGTGCCAGCAGAGGCACCCGCCAGTCCCTTGGCAGAGGGAGGCTTTTGCAAACCAGGGGCACTGCCTCTTTGCAGTTTCGTGGTGGTAACTTGGCCTGGCTTATCTTGGTCACGGTTTTCCCTCTTGCCCCGGAGTACTTTGGAGCTGCTGATAACGCTGTGGCTTTGAGGCAGCTGCTCTCGAGTGGGGCTGTCCGTGTTAGATTGGAGCGAATAATTCATGTCAGCAATTTATTCATTGAATTTGTCAGTCTCAGGCTTGGGGTATGTCTGCTGGGCAAGTTGCTATTTCCTTCAATTTATTAGTCATGGAGTAATATGCTAATAGACATTGAAACTTATACGTTTGAAAGTGTTTGTAATTCAGANGGGGCACTGCCTCTTTGCAGTTTCGTGGTGGTAACTTGGCCTGGCTTATCTTGGTCACGGTTTTCCCTCTTGCCCCGGAGTACTTTGGAGCTGCTGATAACGCTGTGGCTTTGAGGCAGCTGCTCTCGAGTGGGGCTGTCCGTGTTAGATTGGAGCGAATAATTCATGTCAGCAATTTATTCATTGAATTTGTCAGTCTCAGGCTTGGGGTATGTCTGCTGGGCAAGTTGCTATTTCCTTCAATTTATTAGTCATGGAGTAATATGCTAATAGACATTGAAACTTATACGTTTGAAAGCGTTTGTAATTCAGAAAGCTGGGCTGGCTGGCGAGCTCAGCATGGCAGATGTGGGCTGGTGTCCTCCCCACTGGTAGGGCTGCCCTGAATTTTTGGGAAAAAGCATCCTTTGGAGGGATGCACGCTGGCAGTCTGCAGGATTATGTACCCGGGTGTTTGCAGGAGGTCAGTGCTGGAGGTGTCGCAAACGGGGGAAGCCGTTTGCTGATCGAACCTTCTTTCAGCCCTGCTCTCTCTCAAGCACGTGAGGGGCTCTGGGAAAAAGAGGGGCTAAAGCTGTTTATAGCCTTAAAACAGTGTATGCACAGGGCTTTTCATTCACCCTCTGCTCCTCAAAAACCAGGGGAATTGGAGCTCCTGTTATTATTTAAGTGGCTTTCCAGCTGCTCCTTCTCATCCTGTCATCTCGCTGCCCACCGTTGATTAATGACCGGACTGTCCGTTCCAGCGCTTCCCTCTCTGCTTCACTTAATTCCCTTCCCACCCCTGCCCCCTTTCTCCCCTCCTCCTATTTTTTTTTCCCCTCACACAAACTGCTGATCTAAATGTTCAAAATAAATTATACTGAATAATGGATGAAGACAGCTGCATAATTTATCATGCCACAGGGTGAGGCAAAGGCAAGCGTGCTCTTCCTCTGCTTTGTGCCCCCTGTGCCATCCCGTGCCATCCCGTGCCCTTTCTCTGGGCAAACCAAGGAGGTGGTGGCACCGGGTTTGCTGGTGGCCGCCCTTTAGATCCCTCAGAGAAGGGATTTAGCATCGCAGGATCGCGCACAATGGAGTGTAGCGACCATTGGAGACTCGAGATGCTGATGCGCAGCCCATCAGAGCTGGTCCCTGCTTCCTGGGGCAGAGATAACGGGGATTAATGAGCCCATGACATTCTCCTCCCTCTGCCTTTTTGGAGCAGGATTGTGCTGCTGGAAGAGGGTTTAAAATCAGATGGCAGGGAGTGGGCTTCTCGGTTTTGGGGTCTTGCTTTGCCCCGAGTGTAAGCGTGAGAAAGTAAGTCCTCCGAAGTCCTGATGTTAGTTAGCGTGGTTCATTTTGGCAAGTTGAGGCAATTTCTTCTGACTTTAATGTTATATTCAGAAACTCATTCCATAAGGATATCAGATATAATATGTTGAAATGAAGTACTTCAACCTTATCAAAAATAACATTTTGATAATTTTTCTCTGAAAATGTCAACACAATCAATAGGTTCTTCCAAATGTTTTGATTTCATTAAATTGCACAGATTGTTCTGCTGGAATGTTTTAACCCACACTAAATATCCTTTTTTCCATATTGGGATGAACTTAGATAACAAGGTTGCCTTCTACAAAGCCACACGGTGATCAAGTAGAGCTTTTTAGCAGCCGCCCTCCATGTTCCTCAGTAAAAGGATGAAAGAGCGGTGGAGATGACTGAGACGGTGAGGGAAAGAGAAAACCATGGACAGAGAGATATCATTTTTATGTATCCAGGTTTATTATCCCATCCGTTTGCCTCTGTCTTCTTCTGATGTCTTGTCCATCAGCTGGTAAAACCTAATTCTGTAAGAAATAAATACAACTTGAGTAAATTAAGTGAAAAGACTGCACAGAACCCAATTATTCTTTGTCCCCTGGACGCCTGGGAACAGAGTTCATTTCCCTGTAATGAACAACGCGGTGAGTGACAGCCTGGCGAAGTGAGCCGTGGCTCAGAGCTGCTTTCAGCCAGGGGCAAACATGGGGCTATGGAGTAGTTAGGAAGGGTTATGTCTGTGTGGATGGAGATATGGGGACCCAGGGTCTTCCCGTGGGATACTCCGGCTCGTGGCAGCACGTGTTGCCTCCTTGGCCAGCCCTGGATGGCTTCCTGAGACAGGTCACGTTTAACAAATGGTTTTCATAGTAAAAATTGGAGCAGCAGAGATGGTTAAAGGTGCCCAAGTGTTTCTGTTCTTACTCTCCTGGTTTCGTTTGCTTGAAGGTCTTGGCTTCAAGGCTGGTGCCGTGCAGGAGGGAGGTTTGGGAGGACCTGCCTTGCAGACTACGGGAAAGAATACAGAGAGATGTGAAAGCGAATGTGTACGGGAGCTAGAAAGTGGTGCGGCCAAGGAATTGACCTGGGACACAGGACTCATCCCTGCTCTGTCGCAGCCTTGACTGCGTGACCTACAGCAAATGGTTTTACAGTCTGCTTCTCTCTTCCCCAGCGGTGTGTCATTTTGCTCACACTTCTCTGATTGCAGGCAGGTTTGGTAAAAGATTTTGTTCCTCTGTGTGTGTATTGCACTTTGCACAAAAGCGTCTCGTTCCAGCTGTTGCTGTAATACGTGGAGTGTGCTTTGTAAGGAGAAGGAGCGTACCAGAATAAGGCAGGAGGGAACCCACGCTGAAACCCTCCGCTTGTTTTTTGTTCTGTGTGCGCACATGCAGCGGTCCGTGTTTGTAAGACTGAAACTGAGAGCTTGCTTGATTCAAATTGAAGCGTGCGCATACGTCAGCATTAAGAGTTCTGTAGGTTTCAAAACCGAGGGGAGCGGAGGGGGTGCCGGTCTCGTGTAACACCGGAGTCGGTGCGGTTGCTGTGATGCTGGTGACTGCGGAGTTGATTGTGTATGTCGTTACCATAAATACGATGAGGATGAGTGAAGGATCTTGCCCGTTCCCTTTGCCTTTTTGGATGTATAGACCCTTATATACAGCTTCCTGAATGTTCCTCCAAATCCACAGGGATTATCCGGGACACTGGCCTTGACGGGCTATTGCCCTCCAAGCCTCTGAGGCGCATACCTGGTCCCTGCTGTGTGCTCGCTTTAAGTCAGGGATGCCTGCGGCAAGTCTGAGCCAGCACAGCTTGTTTGCAGGAGTCGTTGCGGTGCATCGGGTAATAACTGCACGAGAGAAGGAACTTGCAGTGCTTTATTATGCGTAATATCCAGCCGGTGAAAGACAGCTGCTGCTGCTCTGTGGAGTGTTATATACCCATAATCAATATCAGGGAGGAGGAACTGTTGGGCAACCTGTTCCCTATTATGGGCACTTAAGCAATGCTTGGGTTGACAAAGAACCTTGTACCAACTGCAGGCAGCACATGTTCAACATGCTCCTCATATATCAGGGAGCGATCCAGCCAAATGCCCAGATGCTCTTGACAGCTAACTTTGGAGAGGAGCAAGTGGCAAAGCAGCCTTTTCAGCCCGGTGAGCTTCCTTTTCCTTTGGATACTCGGTGATCCGCTTTGCGTGAGCCATCGTGGCTCGGGGCAGGGAGGCTGCTGGTCGTATGTAGTTAAGTCAAAAAATATCAACTAAGCAGGTGACTGGAGTGGTGTGATCTGATGTCAGGTGTGAAGGACCGGGAGCCAGGACTGCTGGGCTGTTCTTCTGGCACTGCTGCTGATTCATTTTGACTTTGAGCAAGCCATTTAATCGCTCAGTAATTAATCCTATTCATACAGCTGAAGTGAGTACTGCTACGTACACGAGCTCTCGCTGCAGGCACACAGTGGCCATTCAAAAAAATCACAGGAACACCTATAATAGAAGAGAAGGTGTTTGATTTCAAAGCGTCCTGTCCTGCCGCTTGAATCCTTCCCATCACGTACCTGTTAAGCGGCTGTGGCAGGTCTCGGAACAGCTCTGCTTCCTTACTGCGGGGAGGAGTGATGCCCACTGGCCGGAGCTGGGAAATCCATCGCCTACAAATGGCAAATAAGTGTCAACAAAGCTTGAAGGGAGCCTGGGAGGGATGGTGCTAGGAAACGGCAGATAATTTGTGCTGGTTTAGAATTTATCTTCTCCCTGGCCCTTTGGTTTGAAGCTGGGATACCAGCCTCAGAACCCCAGCGCCTGTGCTAACGTGACCTCCCGCTCTCCTAATCCCTGCACCGTTTAACCACGGAGCCGCTGAAGTCAATCAGAGCGAAGTGTTTGCAAGCAGGGCCGGCGCCTTGTGCTGACTGTTTTTATTAGCTCAATACAAACTGCAGCAGAGGGCTTATTGATTCCAGTGATCCATTGCCATCAGTAACATCATTTGTAAACTTTTGGGGACGTGGGAGTGGTAGCAAAGCCTCCTGTATGATCCGAGTCGCTCAGGCATTCAAATTACTTTTACCAAGAGGAGTATTTACTCTCTGAGACTTGACTCCAGGCTTCGCTGGTGGGTTAGAAAGGGCCTGGCAAGCCAAGAGCTGCGAACCCCATCATTGCCCACAACCCCAGCCACGTGGGTTTGCCGTCGGGCTGGAGGCCGTGCACATACTGCTTAACCTCTGTGTCGCATGGGAAAATGTGAGACCTCTTACATTTCCATCTGCCCTGCCTTGAACTAATGCTCTCCGGAGACGCTTTCTTGTGCTCACGATAAGAGAAATTAAAGATCTTTGGACCTTTAGCTGCAGGGCTTTGCTCAAATTCCCCTGTACTCGTTCTTGCTCCTGGCACACCCCTGTAATTGTACTGTGTCTCTCTGTCTGTTTGTGCATATATATCGTTTATCAATCTGCTACCGAGTGGCCCCCTTTGTTGAATAAAGCCGCTGTTTGGTAGTCTGTTAAGCACGTTTCTTTGACCAGATGCAGCACCACTGTCCCATCAGGGAAGAGTTTCCCCTGTTTGGCTGTGGTGGACATGGACAAAGCGTGAGAGAGTTTGGGGCTCTTGGCAACAATGGAAACGTCTGCGGTTCTGCATGCGCACACAATGGCTTTGGGGAAGCTGGGATAAGCATCTTGTTGCTTTAGCTTTTGAAAACGACACGTCTCTATCGCTTGGAGGAGTTTCTCTGCTAAACAGCGGCAGTAGATCCACTGGGTACTCTGGGGGAGCGACGGGCTTAACCCAGAGTCAGGACAGTTTATCTGGGATTTACAAACCCACCTGGGAGCTGTGGGTATGTGCTTGGAACAGGAATTTAATACCCAAGTTCCCCCAGATGGCTTAGAAAGTTTTGTTGCGTGCTTTCCAGAAGAAGGTTTTACAAAAACCTGGAAAACCGCTAGAAAATGTGTTTTGCCAGAATAAGAGGGAATTTGGGCTGACTGGCTTTTAGCTTATTAGCAGCTATAGCGTGTTGTGGCTTCACAGAGGATGCAATCGTGAAATAAAACTCTTAACCGTCCCCTTCAGTGCAACTTTTACCTACGATGTCAGTTTGTCCGGTGCAATTGAACAACACATAAATCCACGTGTATTTTTTTTCTTGCTGCGTCTGACGAGTAAAACTGTCTAGATGATGGGGCAATATGGACTTTTAGAGAAACTAAATTGCATTTAGGAAAAGAAAAGGAAGAAACGGAAAGCCAAGGTGGTACCAGCGGTACAGCCTGTGAGTCGGCTTTGCCAGAGGAAACGATCCGGGCTACTGACTCATCCTTAGTATACACACATCGCCTTCCCTTCCGCGCCGGCTCCCCAGAGCCACACTTCCAGGTCATTTCCATAGTCTTCTCTTCAAATATACTTTCCTCTGCCTCTCCCTCGGTCAGAGGTGGTGATGTCTGATGGAGTAATTGCTCTGGGGATTACGCCGGACTCCGAAATGGGCTGGGAGCCATCTGACACTCTCTTGCCTCTGGTCCTGCCCTCCACAGGGAAATTTTAAGCATGTTGGAGCGATGGCTTTGCAGAAATCCCCAGCTGACGGGACATGTGTTTGGGCTGACTGCCTGGTCTGGAATTCATTAGGAACTTTTGTGTTTGCAGCTGTCTCTTGGATTATATCTTTATTGATCCTGCCTGCCCATGGCCAATGGGAAATATGAGGAAATGATGAAGCTCTTCTGAAGGGCAGTTCATAATCTTGCTCAAACAAAGCCAGGCCCCCAGAGGGAAATATGAATGGCCTGTGTGTAGCCTATTTTGAGATGATATGGCTATCACATCTTGTTCCCCTTGTTTTACTGGGATGACATTCAATTACCCCTGCCCAACAGCAGCTCCCCGTAAGGGTTGTTGAGACAGCTAATCACTCGCCCCAGTTCCTCCAAATGAGAGATACAAGCCAGGTGCAAGCCAGTCTGGGGCTGAGAGGGTCAGTGGGACCAGCAGCAGTTTTAGGACTCTGCAGTGGTCCCCAAAAGACCTGGTGTCTCAAGCGGTTCATGGAGCTGGAGGTCAGCCTCGGCCCCAGCTCTGCCACGGCTTTGCTGCTTGACCATGGGCAAGTCGCTTCATTTTGTGGCAGGGTTTGAGCAAAACGCCGTGGATGCTGGCTAGCAGGTCGAGGAGATGGCAAGTAAAGCCAGACTTTCTTCCTCCTTACCCGTCAGCGGTGGGTGGCCCTTCCTGAGTCTTGCAGCTCAGGGGCGTGTAGGAGGACGAGGTGGTTGCTCTGTGGAGTGCGATGAGTTATTTGGGCTCCGCTGACCTCCCTGCGGGGGCTGCCAGCCTGGGTGTCAGCCGTGCGAGGGTCAGCGTCTTCTGCAGGGGAGCGTCTCTGCAGCCCGCGTTGGTTTGCGTGCGCACGGGTAGACCTCGGCAGAGCTGTCGGCAGGTAACAGCTTTCACTTGCTGTTAGCCTGGGCTGGGTTTGTGCAGGCACCCCAGAGAGGGAAAGGCCCAGCAGCCCCGTATTGCCGCCTGACAGCACCTTCCTGTTTGTATACCCAAGCAAGGAGACAACTTACGAGACAACCGCACTTAGCCCCTGCCAAAGCCAAGCGCTGCGTAAGTCCCTGATGTACTTAGAGCAACACACTGTCTTGCTGCGCCTGCTTTGGAGAAACCTTGCTAATCCTTCCTGAAAAGCCCAAAGGGGGATCCAAAGCAGCTTTTCATTAGCCAGACAAGCCCTACAAGTTCCCCAGCAAAATACATACAACGGGAGGGATGCTGCCGTCTGCCTCTGCGCAGCAGGCTGAGTGACGGGGGAGCGCGTGCGGAGGCAAGGGGAGAGACGCGGCGTTTGTGCTGGGAGCGGCGCGTGCGTGGGGAGAGGGCTGCACGTGCGAGCATCGCACCAGGAAGGTGCCGGGGGCTTTGCGTTGCAGGGAGGGGGAGAAGCAGCGGGGTTCCTCCGTGGGACTGCGACGTCTTTGGGGCATCCCCTGGGGCTGCACACCTCGGTGATGCTCTTTTCCCCCTGGAACCTGTCCAGGCTCGTTCCTGGACTTCCTAATGATGGTTACCCCTCGCTGCTGCCCGCAGGCAGGGCTGCCTGGCGCGTTTCTCTATGCACGTGCAAACAAGCTATCCCTGACGCAGCGCCTTTATGGCAGAATAACTATATCCATTGGATTGGGCTGTACTGTTTCTTGCTGAGCCAGTACAACTAGTACAGGAACTGCGTGTAAACAAGTCCAAAGTGCATGGAAAGCACTTATTTAGACTTCCTACTGCATTAGCGAAGGGATGGGAATTCATTTCTCAATGAGGCTAGCCGAGCCAATGTTGTTTGTGGTATATATCCGAGGACCCGGAGCAGACGAGTGCGAGCTGCAAGGCCATTAACAAAGCTGTACACATGTAAATACTCCGCTGCTTGCTTTCATGCGTACCTGCTGTGTACCAGTCCCCGAGCTGCTGTCTCTGCTTTCCCCTCCTCTCTCCGAGCTGATAGACCCTCGAGCGGCAGCAGGTTAGATTGCAGCCCGCTCGGGACCAGGCTAATAGGTGATGCTAACAGGTTGTCAGCTCTGTGGCTGTAAGAGGATGCATTTCCCAGGCTGTGGTAGCTAAATCCAGATGGACGTGACTTGCATGTCCACAATTCCCCTCTCAAGTTGCAAGACTTGCAGTAGCGGAGGGAGTGCTCTCGTGATATCTGCAGGCATGGCAGAAAATCATTTTCGGTGGTGGAAAGTGACTTTGCTGTATGGATAAAATCTTGTGAAATTACTCTGGGGTAAGAACAATTTGTTTCAGTCTCCATCTCCTGAGATACTGATGTTGGAAACGTCCGGACTTGCCGGGCCTGCTCTGTGTGCACCCATTTAAATGCTGGTTTGGGAGGTGTTTTGTTGTTTTGCATGGGTGTGCTTATGGCCTCGGGGACAAGAGTTCCACTAAAGCAGATAAAGGACTTCTAAGCATGCAGGCTTTCTCTGTGGAATGGCCAGCACCTGCTGAGGCGTTGTGGTGTGATTAAAAAGAACAAATCCTTCCGAGGCCAGGAGAACACCTGGGTGAAGTTAAACCCCATGCTGAAGGACTGTGTATGCGTGTGCACATGCGCAGATGTACGCATGTGTGCATATAGACCGCTATATGGAGATACAGGCATAGATTTACAGGTGTCAGACCTGCCCGCTGGGTGCGAAGGGGCTCTCCGAGGGCCCCCACGGCGAGATGAAGTCAAGAGCAGTGTTAATTTAGATGGCTTTCCTTCCCGTTCCAGGGCTGTTACTGCGGTGCTGTCGGTGTGTGATAAAAGACCTTTAAGTGCTGGGGGAAATCAGATAATCTTACGCAAACGCGGATGCGTCTGGACCGCGATTATCCTGATGAAACTGGTGATTCAGCTCTGACTCCGTGCGTCTCCTCGCCTTTGCTTAAGGTGTTTTTCGCCAGTCCGTGGGTTGATAGATTGACACCCGAGTGCCTTTGTTGTCGGGAGCTTGCCATTAGGCCTGTGCATTGCTCAGAATTTAGACTAACCTGCGCTTTTCTGGCTGGGGGATATTTTGGGAAAGATTTATGAATTTTATTAGGTGGACCCGAGTAGTGATAATGAAGGCTCCAGGATGGTAAAAAGTATTTATCTTGAAGAACAGGAAAATATGATGAACCTTGACATCTCTCCGGCTCTAGAGGCAGCCTGTGAACTCTTTAGTGCTGGAAAATCACTTGGAGAACATGCCAGGGGTGGTGTTCCCTGTACTCTGTTGTGCCTCCTCTCTTACACCCTCTCCTGGCTTGGCAGGGCTGAAAAAGAGAGCAAAAAGATTTTTCTGGGCTAAGGGAGCTCCAGCCCTCCTTCCTCCCCTCCCCATCAGCTCTGCCTGTGCCCATGGTCCTTGGTCCGGGTAGCATGAGTGGTGCTGATGCTCTGGGGTACCTGAGTGCCTTAGATGCTCTGGCAGCCCCCAGGCATCAGGGGTACGGGTCCAGTTGGGTGTACCCAATGGCTCCCAGTACCAAACACCTCAGAGAAAGGCGCACAGAGCCCAGTATAACAAGGCGCACAGAGCCTGGGAAGGATTTTCTCTGCGAATCTCAGTCAGTCAGTGATTGACTTCTGCGCCAAAGCGTAAGGGTTTGCATGCCCGATGCTTTTTTCTCTCTCCTAATATGATGATGAGCTTCCTTATGGGTCTCCTCCATCTCTAATTTCTGTGAAGCTCTATTTCTGCTGCTCTGTCATCGCAGAGCTCAAACCAGGCTTGTCAGAGGCAAGAGGGATAAAAAGCCACAGACCTCTCTTGTTAGAGACATGCTTCTGTGGGTTTCCTGAGGGCTCGGGGACTGCGCTACCGGCGCTCTCAGAGAAGCAAATGCACTTTGTACAAACCATTTAACCTCACTGTGCCTCTGTTTACCCTTTCAAAAAGGTGTAATACCCGCAGAGATACTGTGTGGATCAATTACTGTTTCTGTATTCTGAGACCCCTGGATAAAAGGGCAGAGAATAATTCTGCTGCTCTGGCTCAAGTACTGTTTTCATTAAGATTAACACCCCTCAGTAAACAGAACCGTTACAGCCATATTAGGTGTTTAATAAGTAATATGTAGTTGATATCCATCACGTTGTCTTTTCGTAGCGAGCTGTTGGGTAGCGCACAGTAGCCGGCCTGTGGAAGCAAAGCAGCCTGCTCTAATTGCTCTTCACGACGTATTTGATTAGCGGTGCCTAGGGTTACATGAGGCTGATTGGGCGGACCTCACCAAAATTCCTCGTTAGAGGTACGTGAACTCAACTCTGCCTTGCGGTGAGCCTCCTAAGTCTGGAGGGAGGCAGCTCAGGGCCGGCGGGGTGCTTGGGGAACGGGCAGAGGAATGACACATTCTCCTGCACTTGGCATCTCTAAAAAAACCCAAAAAAGCAGGTGCTGTGTTTTCCCGTTGCCTGTAGGCGGTATCTGCGCGTACTTGACACGTAGTTATGACATCAGGGCTGCTTTAAATGGAGTGCTCTTGTGGCCAGGCTCCACCAGAAATGAGGAGCCAAGAAAGGAGAGTGGAGCTGCGCTCCCACTGCCCCATCACTGAACTCTGTGGGCATGGCAGAGTTCACAAGGGAAAGATTTCTTGGTCTTGTAGCATCAACTACTCTTTAAATTTACCTTCTTTTTTGCTGGTTGACGTGCTTCCAGGCCCTTCCAGGCTGGGACCTCTCAAATACTCCTGCTCCTCACTTGCAGGGACTGTCCTACAGCCTTGACTGTGTGAATAGGTCTCCGTCTCTCCGCATATCTGGGTTTTTCTTGCTTAGACTTGGCTGGAAAAAGCTATGTAGCTGAAGAAAAATTGAGTTTTAAAAGCCAACAGCCAGAACAGGGTCCTCAGCTGGGTCAAGCGCAAGTGCATGGAGCTGTGCTGATTTACACCGCCTGAAGTTCTGGCCCATAATCTTTTGTGATCTATCATAAATATTATGTTGATTTAAAATGAAGAGGTCTGTCTCAAACTCGGCTGAGCTTTCCGTCTAAGTAGCACAACCTTTGGAAACCTGCTCCCATTTTGTCCTTGCTGCCTGTGCAGACATAACTCTTAGCTTGATGCTGATGACTTGGAGACAGAAGGGGTTTTCCTTGCCTGCAGTTTTGCTTAAACTTGGAGGCTTTTCCTTCCCAGTGGGCTAGACTGGGAGGCAAGCAGACCCTTGCCTTGGGCTGCTGGCTACCGCAGCCAGCTTACTGATGCCATCTGATAGCCGTTTCCCTCGCCTCTGGAAAAAGCAGTGCCGGTGCTCGGTGACCAGTTATGCCGATGCCAGTTATTGATGGTGGCTGTTAGGTGCTGATATTGTTGTGTGCAGCCTGGGAAGAGATGGGAACATTATGGCTGCGATCTGCAGCATGCACGGAATTATCTGCCTTGGCAACTTGAGCGGCTTTCAGCTGAGACTGACATTTGAATAGTATATATGAAAGCCAGTTAAGTTGCTGAGAAATTACCTTAGTTTGAGAGCATGCTCTGACCCTGTATGGGTGCAGTAGACCCATCTCCGTCTTGAATATTGGGTGGCATTCCTAATTGTGGGGTGGAGGCTGCTGAAGACGGCTGCGTCCTTTGGCTCGCTGCGGAGCGGCAGAGGACGCCTCTGCTGCACTTGAAGGCAGGCGTGAAATGACAGTGCCTGTAAGCCTTTGGCTGCGGGTTCCTTCCCCGGGGAGGTCTGTACTGAGATATCACTGACTCAGAGTACTGCTCTCCACTAAGTCCCAAGGAAATCCCATTCTGCCCACCAGCCAGAAAGGGAGTCTGTGGGATTTCTACCAGCCTGGAAATAATGGGAGAGTAACACCAATTAAGAGGACAGGCTCAGCTTGTCTCCTGCTGCTCAGCGGAGAAGATCAAGGCAGGTTTGTCGCCGTTTGAAGACCGGCCTTTGAGGAAATTGCCAGTGAAGATGTTCTGAAATCGCTCCAAACCTTGTAAGTTGCTGCTGCTACGAATACAAATCGGTTGAGTGGAGCTTTGTCTGAAGAGGAGTCGGCAGGGAGCCTTCCCCGCTGCCTGGTGAAGGGCGAAGGAGCCGGCTCGCCACGGGGTGCCTGTGGGAGCCGAGTCCCAGGGTGATGTGCCGGCAGGAGAGGGCTAGAGCTGGTGGGAGCGGGGGCGAAGAGGCAGGAGGTTGAAGCAAGAGGGCACGGGACCAGAGCAGCAAAAGCGTGGCAGCTGTTTGCCTTGAGCTGGGGGATGCAAACAGAAGAGAGGCGTTTTCTCCCTGGGATTGCCTCCCTCCTTCTAACCCGCATGTTCGGGAGCCAGGTGAGGGCTGGGCAAGGCAGATGGGGTGGTACAGCCGCATCCCTGTTAGCTATGTGCTCAGGCAGCCTTGTCCCCAGGCTGGTAGGTGAATACGGAGCCAGTGTTCAGCGTGGCAAAGGCTCTCTGGGAGCGGAAGAGGAGAGATCTAAGATGTACGATCTCCATCACGTCAGTGCCCCTTCAGTGGTGGTCCCTGAGTGTGTTTTGGCTTTCGGGGCGATAGCAGAGCATAAGCAGCCTGACACAGTGTCCCTCGCTGGGCCTCTCTGTTGCTATGTTGAGGGATGGAGCACGTGGGTGAAACCCCTTTTTTTTTTTTCCTAAACACAAAGACCCAGCAGGCACGGCTGTCCCTGGGCCACCAAACCATCTTGCCACCTTCTCTATCGCACGAGCTGCAAGGTGCCAGCAAGGGGCCGCTCGGGCAGTGTGCCAGCCTGCAGCCCCTGCAGTTTGCAGCCTCCTGGCGCCTAGACGGGGATGCCCAGAGCTCCTCGGGTTGATCTTTCAGTGCCCCAGCAAACTCCTGCCAGCCCCTGGGGCAGCAGTAAGCCCAAATCCTCCAACCCAGGGCCTGGCGTTGGTCTTCACCAGGTTTTGGCTGCTCTGAAGCAAGGCATTGCATCTCACGGGCAGCTTTATCGGATCTCCCTTTGATTCTAACCAAGCCGTGCTGGGTTAAGCTATTTTGAGTTTCTGTGTTAACTCGTGGCCCTGGGCTTTGACAGAGGGCAATGCTCACGGAGAGCAAGAGCGGTGCCCGTCGTTTGCCCGAAAAGGATGCAGTGCCCGTGCGTTGGTGGCTGGGCTGTCTGCACCTCTGACCTGGTGATTTGTTTAAACCCTCGTTACGGAGTTCGCCCCTCCGTAAGCCAAGCCCAAAAGATGGCTCCAGCAATCTGCAGGGCTGAATTAAACATGTGCTGTTGCTTCTTGCAGGCTCTCGCTAGTTTTTGTGCAAGGAGGGAGGAGGGAGAGCTCAAACAGATGGCCCAAGTACCAATCTCACTGTCTCTTACCTTCTTACTAAATAAATCAGTGGTGCAGGGAGAAATTGGGGGTGTGCAGTGCGCTCTCAGGATGTGCGCTTTCCAGGCAAGGCTGGGCTGTCCGAGGCTGCTGGGGTCAGTGTGGATGTTACTCGTAAACCCTCTTGTCTTGAGATACTGGTTAACATATGCAGCTTTTGATCAGACTGTCGTTATTGGGAGACTCAGCAGGGATGGAGAGCATTGTATCTTTTTTTCCTTGCTCCGTGTTCATTTACTTCGGTCATTTCTTTTCCCTCATGAGACTCTGGCTCCGGTGCAGCATCTGGGTTTTCAGTGAGGTCCGTCTTTATTTTACAGTCGCAACAGGCGTTCGGCTTTCCAGCTGTGCAAAATAACAACACCCCCCTCTCCTCCCATTTTAGAGGACAAGTTTTCTTCTTACAGTGGTGCTGGGTGCTGTCAGTGAGAGCGATACGTGGGGAAAGGCGGGATCAGAGAGACAGTCTCGGCCATGTTGGGAAAGTACTAGAAAAGGTTTCTTCTATCAAACATGTCCATCTCCCGAGGAAGTTGGTGGCCCTGCCATCCGCGGGTCTGGGAGTGGCAGATGGATGCAGCCACCACATCCGTGGTTTGAGGGCTTCAGCCAAGGACGTGAAGTCAGGCTTGGCCAAGTCCCATGGAGGCCCGCTCCGGCCGGGCAGGGCAGAACACAGAGCCCGGCTGCCTCCCTTCCCGGCCAGCCCTGCCGTGTGGAGCCTGCCGGCTTGTCCGGCGTGGGACTGCGGAGGGGAGTGGGAGGCAGAGGTGATGCAGGGAGGGACAGCAGCCGCTGATGGAACGGAAAATGCTGACATAAATTAATCAAATGAGGCATCTCGCAAGATTGAATTAGATCCTGATTTATGACTGCAGTGCTGCTGCTTCTGCAGTTCCTATGCGCCGTGTGTATTCCTCACCGCCTGATTTATGGGGAGAAATAACCTCACCCCCTGCTGAGAAGGGGCCCCTATGGAAAGAGTGGGTGGATGGACGGACGGACGGACGGCCAGGTGGATGGTGTTACAAGCTGGGCTAATACCAGCCATCACATCATGTCGTTCCTCAGGACTTCACCTATCCAGCTGCTGTATAAACTCAGTTTCTAGACACTTCAGATGCGTTGCAAAGCTCTTGAAACAGTGATGCCTGGAACAGGAGCGAGCCGTTAGTCTTGCATCTTGCTTATCCTCTGGCACCTCAGTGCCACCAAGAAAGCCCCTGCCAGCACCTTCCTGCCACCGGCTTCCCCCAGGCTGCTGTAGAAAGGTGTTTCCAACCCCTTTAGATTGGGCTGGTTTGTAAGAAAGTCTGGTTTCTCTTCTGGGAGATGTTGCTACTCTCCAGGATCCAAATCCCTTCCTTTCTACTTCACTCTGAGAGCTCCAGTAGCTACTGCCTTCCATATGGTGCCTGTAAAGGACAGCATGATTTGTCTGGATGTGTCCAAGGCATTTGCACGCTGTATGAGGCAGCAGGTCGTCGGAGGGTGAAGTGGGCTGAGCACGAGCAACTTCTCATCCTTTGCATTCACAGAGGAGCTTGAAGGAGCGTGATGTCAAGGCGGCTTTGGAGATATTTATGGGGACCTCGCTCCCCATGCGGAGGGAGCAAGAGGAGTTAAAGGGATTAGGTGAAAATTGAGCGCTTTGGCAATGGACGAGCTCAGAGTACGAAGCCGATGGTGACACTGGAGCAGGTTGCCCAGAGAAGCCGTGGCTGCCCCCTCCCTGGAAGTGTTCAAGGCCAGGTTGGACGGGGCTTTGGGCAACCTGGTCTGGTGGAAAGTGTCCCTGCTCATGGCGGGGGGGGTTGGAACTGGGTGGTCTTTAAGGCCATTTCCGACCCAAACCGTTCTGTGATTCTGTGATTACTGATGAGCAGGGAAGGGAAGGGCTGTGGATGGCACGGAAAATAGAAATATAGTAGGGATGAGTTGGAGGAGGAGGAACCTGAGGAGAAATATAGAGTCCACCGAGCAGGTGAGGACAGGGATCTGGGGAGAAATGAGTAAGGTGCTACCTACCTGGGGGCTGTCTTGTTTGCCTACCATCCATGTAGGATTCGTTCAGCTTCTTGGAAGAGCATTTTCCAAAGAGCCAGCCCCTTCCCTGGCAGTGAGTGTCTCTCTGTGCGGTGGCTGGGGTGGAGAACCAGAGGACTCGGCTTCAGCAGGAGGGCAGCAGCCCACAGCCTTGTTTGCTGCGATGTTCCCTGGGTACCTGGCTTCAGAGATGAAGAATAGAAACAGATCTTCTATCTTCCTGCAGTGTATTGATTTTTTGCTCCCTGCTCTGGCCTTTTGCTCGTCCTTTTCAGCAGCCGGCGGTGGAGTGAAATATAAGGTTTGAAAAACTAAAAATACAAAAAGTGACAGCTTCATCGCTCCAAGTGATGGTATTTCAAGGGGAAGCGTGACCTGAAAAAACCAGAGACGACGCTGTCCTGGCCTGCCTCCGCTGACCTGACGAGAAGGGAGCAGTGAACAGAAGGGGGCTCAGGGCTGGGGTGCCGAGCCGTGTCGCTGCGGTGCTTTGAGCAACCCTGCCCCTTCCGCAGAGGTGTCTCTGGATCCTTTGGAGGTTGGGGAATGGAAAGGGATGTCTGCAGTCCCAGGACACGGGATGTGCTGTTCTTGTCCCTGCCACAGGTTTGCGCGGGACGCACCGGGTGGCTGTGCCCCCGTGTCCCCATCTGAGAATGAAGGTGGCTCTGGGTACCTCGGCTGATGGGAGCTGGGGTAAACCTAACGCCTGTTGCTGTACGTCTTGCACCGCTGTACCTGGAGTATGTTTTAAGGCTATTTGCAGGCTTTTGAGTGGTTGCTAATTAGCGACTGCCGCAGCTCGCTGCAACGCGGCAGCCTGCCTTCGGTCGGAGACTGCCCAGCAGGGTTTAAATTACTTGTCATTTGCCTTGTTTTGCTTGGCCATTTGAATGGTTGACTCTCTCCTAATTGGCGTCGTAACCACTGGGGTGATACGCTCAGAGGTTCGTGATTGGATTCCTTGTTTTTGTGGCTGAGGCGGGGGGAAGCTTGGCAGATGCCGCAGAAATTAAGCAATGGAATTTAATTCCTCTGTGTCATTTGAGAGACAGGCAGTGCAGAAACAAGAAATCCCTTGGGTGTTCCATGTTAGGATGAACTCAGCCTGGGATTTGGATGGTGCAGGCAGAGGTTAGGCGTGAGGGAGCTTCGTCCTTTCCATCCTCCCTCGGTGCTGTGGGCTCCTGGGCTTTGGGAAGGCTGTGCAAAGGCGGAGGGCTGGAGGAGCCATGCGGCTGGCGTGCTTGGGCTGTACCGGCAGAGATGGGTGGTTCTGGGAGGTGTTTCAGGGCGGTAGGTGGGTTAATCTGTGCAAAGTATTACACAGGCCAGGATTAGAGCAAGCACAAAAACTGCCCCGGTGCCGTAGCAAGCATCACAAGGGCTGTACGTACGGGCTGGCTTGCTCCGGCCCCAGGCTGCCAGCCTCCTAACTCTGGCTTTGTTGGTGGGCTCCCGATCTGAAGGTAAAAGCATGGAGCCTGAGGGGTTTAGGATCCACACGAGCCCTCGGTAGTTTCTGTGCCCCAACCCGCAGCCGAGCTCAGCGGTGCAACGTTCCTCTTATTAAATCCGATGGCGATGAATGGGACATGACACCTGCGTATATGATTCAAATCGAGTCATCCCATTACACGGTGTAAATCAATAAACAAAATGTAGCCGTTGACAGCATTTACAGTTCCCCCTATTACTGCCAGCCAGCCCATTTTCTGTGCATGAAAGAGGCATTTACACCCCATTTAACTGTGCTTTGATGCGGGATCCTGTTCCTGGGAAGAGTGGAGGCTTTGACAGGTCACATTAGGAGAAGGGGAGATCTACAGCGCTCATTTGCAGAGACCTGAGCCAAGGACTGTGAAACATATCTTCCCCTGTTTGTGCTGTCCATCACCCTAATTGAGGATGCGCGGGGTCGGGAAACAGAGCTCGGACAGGAGATGGGGTGATGCCCAATGGTTCACGTCCCCAGGAGAGAGGGAAACGTTGTGTTTCTCCTTCTGTCCTGCCTGGGGAAAAGTCTTTCTCTCGAGCTGAGTGACAGGGAGAGAAAGGACGAGGGAGACGCAGGCTGGGACGTGCACCGAGAGGCATCGCTCTTGGAACACCTCAACTGTCCGACTTGATTTTATTTAATGGGCTTTGCAATCTGGTGATTAATCTGGTAATCAGAGCAAATGCTACAGTAACGGCTGGCAATAAAAATATAACCTAAAGTAGATACAAACCCTCTTTTTCGTCTCTCTTTCTTTTTTTTTTCCTCGCTGAGAAATTGTCAGTTGACATCTCTCGCCTTTATGAGAGACGGCAGGAGGGAGAGGGAGATGCACGCGATAGGAAAAACAGGTCCTTGCTGCATCTCGCCAGGGCTCGGAAAACTTCCCAGCTCCTCGCTGGTGCCACGAGGCCGAGCTCTTCCTCCACCCTGAATTCAGGCATTGAGCACCAATTCCTACAAGTGTTTTTTGGGGTGTGGGCACGGGCAGGGATCTGATCAGCTGCCCTCGGAACTGAAAATTGGTAGGTTGGTCTCGTTTCCTGGAACTCCACCAAATCTCCGAATTATTCCAAAAAGGACGAGAAAGGCCTCCGTGCCTGCCTGCCTTTGTTGTTGGTTGGTGGTGTTGGTGTTTTGCCACGTGGATGAAAAGGGCGGTTGGTGACCAAGAGGGAGAGACGTGGTTGGAAAACAGCAAACGGGAGCGGGGATTTTGCAAACCGGACTGCTCGAACATCGTTTTGGCAGCACCGGGACATAAATCCAGGCGTGGTTTTCACATCCCCCATCACATTTTCCTGCAGATTTCCACCAAAAAATGTCCCCTAAGCCCTGAAACGCAGCTTGGCGAGAGACAGCACTGGTGTTGATTCTGGAGGAGCAGTGTTCCCATATGCTTTGCTTAGTCCAGATCTGCTTCCAGTAAATATCCTCGGCAGCCGGTACTGAAGTTTGACTCTGCCAGTCACCCTCATCTAAGACTCGCATTTATTTATCCTTTGCAATTCCCCTGACGAATGTCCGGGGCGCCTTTAGTCCTTTCTTTCCCCTCAGACTTGATGAGTTTCAACCCAAAAAAGCTTCACGTCGGCGTGACAGTGCCCACAAACTCATTAAAGCTCCTGGAAGGTGACCCGGCCCTTCTGCGGCAGATAGCGATGAAGCTGTCGGCGTGTTTACCTGCTGGTGCGGGATGCTTTTGCACCCTCTGGCACCGAGCACCGTCATTAGCGTTGCCTGATTTCACTTTGCCACCTTGGGAAAGATGTTTCTTAATGCCTCCGTGTCCTGCGTGCCCTCCTCTACCCTTCTCCGGGCGGCTGAGCACCGCGTTTTAACTTTGAAGGAAGTGCACCCTTCTTATGTGTGTCTCCCATCTTTCCTTGGCTGTCTGTCACCTTTGCTGCCAAATTTCCTGGACTGTGAAATGAAGCTTTTATTATCTTCCGAGAAGGGGAAGGAGGGGGGGGAACAGAAATTAAATTAGTGAAATTAAAAAGATGATGATGATGACGACTGTAACCTAACTTCAGCCCTTTTCATTACGCCTCACGTAGCGAGACAGCAGGCTGTGTTCCGGGGCTTCTGCTTGGATTGCTGTAAAGAACCAAACTTTTACTTTCAAATTAACCTGTCACATCATATATTTATAAAGGAATTGAAGGCAGGAGAATGAGGGTCCCAGATATTCCCACGCATCAATTAGGGGGAAAATTAATTACAATTTACTGGCATTACCACATTAGAGCTCCCTTGATTAGAGAGCAGATCGGTTTGTGCTGTGGAAAAAGTTAAAATAGGGGGTGCAGAGGGAGGGAGGGAGGCCCCGGGGCTGGCTCTGCGGGCGGGCACCCCCTTGAGAGCAGCCCCTCGGGGCTGGTGCTCCCCTCAGAAGAGCTGTTTTGGGCTGCGAGGGTGTTGGACGCTCTGAAAATTGTTCGTTAGACCTTGACAGAGCCCGTGGCTTGGGGTTGGGGTATTGCCAGTGCTGGCGTGGGGAAAAAGCTCGTCCTCCTTGTCGACACCTCTCGCCCCATCCTGGTGCTGCATCCCCGGGCTGATGAGATCCCTGCTTGAACCCATTGCCAGGGAGTCCCAGAGGGCCGTGAGATCTTCTGTGTGTTTATTCTGGGGGCTAGTGAATATTTAATGTGCTTAAATTAATGCTGGAAGGAGCTCCCGGGCCGTGGTTCCCCCAGTGTCTGCTCACGTGGCTGCTGAACGGGACCCGCCGCCGCTCAGCAGAGACCCGGGGAGATGGCTGCAAAGCTGCTTGTCGATGGGAAAGCCAATATCGTCCCGTGGCTAACGGCCGGGCCGTGAGCAATTTGCTGCCGCAATAAAAGGTTGCGGCACGGGCAGAGGCCATGGGGCGAGGGGAGGCACAGACAGCACCCTGCCGGGGACGGTTCAATCCAATACCGCTTGGTTTTGCACCCTCGGGTAGCTTTGTGCCGTGGGGGCGATGGCTGTGGAGGAGGAAGGTCGGAGGGGGCTTTGGTGGAGCCTGGGAGGGAGGGGAGGCAGATTGTGTGCTGCGGGGGGAGGGAAGGGTTTCACAAAACTTTGGGTAAGTTTGGGAGCAGATGAGCCTGGCACGTGGCCACCCTGCAAAGCCTGTTGTGGGGCTTTTTAATATTCCTGGCATCAGCCGCGAGTGAAGATGAAGTTCATAGGCTCGGAAAGCCCAGATTTGGAGGTCCAATCTCAGGCAGCAATGCAGAATACTGATGTGCCAAATGAATCCGGACTGTGAATGTAATTATGTGTGGCTGGAGCTCACCCGGAGATGCAGAGTTAGCGTCCCTGGGAGCCGAGGGCAGCGTGCCTACAGGGCTTTGCCTGGCAATTTTACGTCCAGATAGAAGAGTGCCCTGTGTGAGAGTGCCTGTTTCCAGGAATACTTCATATTTGCCCTGGGAAGGTCAGATCAGGTGCTCGGAGAAATGGGCCAACTACTGGGACCGGACCCAGACAGCCCATTTTTTTCCCCCCTTGCAGAACAAGGGCTCTTCACGGCCAGGGTGTGCCACCTCTTATCAAGGACATGGCAGCCGTGGCACCAGGTGCCAGGGCCAGCGTGGGAGGGGAGGGAGAGCCCAGGGCTGCTGTCTCGCTCCCCGTGTGCCCGTGCTGGGGTGGTGGTGGGCAGGATCCAGCTCTGAGCTGCTGCAGCGCTTGGAGCCGCACAGGCTGGGGAGGTGGGAGCTGCCTGGGATGGGTACGCGGGGCAAGGGGCTGCTTTTCAAGTGAGATCCAGCTGTGGAATCTCCTGCTTCCCACTGAGAGCCTAAATCCTGCTCCCCAGGAAACAGCTGTGCCCCTAGAGTGAACAAAACCCTCTCACCCGTGGGGTACTACCTCAAGAAGGGGCTTCTTAAGCCAAACACCTTTCCTTCCCTGTTTCCTAACCTGGTGGCCCTTGTTTTCACCGTGGCTTACACACAGTCCATCCCCGTTCCTCCAGCGAGGGGAAGGGCAGTGCAGGAGGTCGAGGTCACGAGCAAAACGGTTTGTGTCCACCATCCTTCTGTGTCCCTGCCCCGGTGTGGGTTGTCCGGGGGCTTGCGCTCCCTTGGGTGCACCCTGTGGGTGCGAGCACCTCCTTCCCGGAGGTCCTCGCCAGTGCGTGCCGTAGCGGGTGCCTGGGGTGTGAAGGGTGCTGTGCCCTCCGGGAACCTGTCACCCCATCCCCTTTAGTGACCAGCACTTGCTGCTGCCAGGGGAAGCTGCCGCGCGGCTGCGTGGGCAGTCAGGAGAGCTCTCCGCAGCAGCTCTGGGCTGATTTACACCGGTGAAGGATCCGGCCCGCGAGGGTGGGAGAGGCGCCGGGGTTAGGGACCCTGAAAGCGCAAACATCCCTCTGACAAGCTGTTTGAAGCAGAGTTGATCAGAGAAGGTGACAGCCCTGCCACGTCTGGGAACAGTTTCTGTGTCCTCCTTGCTGACAGGAGGAGTTTGATTCCTTTAATATTTGATGCGTTCTGTCTTTTGCAATGTTTGTTTTTGGCGTTGTGGGTTTTGGCTTTTTTCTTTTTTTCTTTTTTTTCTTTTTTTAACCTATGCTGCTCCTCAGAAACAGCTTCCCGTTTGCAGTGTGGATGGGGGCTCTCTGGAGAGGCCAGGCAGGGGAAGGGGAGGCAGTGCGATAGCAGATGCGATGCTCAGGTGGCTGGAAACTCTGCCTGGCCTGTGAGGTTTCTGCTGCTTCTCCCCATCCCCCTCCATCCACCGTTCCAGCTGGAGTTCGGTGGTTGCATCCTTCCCGTGTGCAAGAGGAGGCAAGGGACCTGCGCGGCACCACCCGTGCCCACGTGCCACCGCGCCAGGGTGCAGGCGAGCCCTGTCCTGTTTGTACCTGCGTGCGGCCACCCCTCCCTGCCCACCCCCGGGAAACGCAGGGGCCGAGCAGGCTTCGGTGCTGGGGGAGGATCTGGCTGCCCCGCGAGCCCCCTTGGACCTGTCCTCGCAAGGCCTCTGGCCAGGTGACAGCGCACGAGGTGACATTGCGAAGCCTTCGGTGGCTCCCGGGCAGAGCTGACGTCGGGGATGTTGCCGCTCAGAGAATGGCGTTTGCAAAGCCTCTTGCGTCACTGGGATGTTAATAAGGCTTTTGATCTTCCTCCTGCGCCCGGTCCCCTGATCCCCTCCCGTGTCACTCTGCTTGAAGACGGGGGTGGCAGAGGGGGGGGGACAACCTCTGGGGAAACTCTTGGACCATCTTGCTTCAGGTCGCTTTTTCCCAGCCCGGCCCCTGCTCCTGCAGGATAACGAGCTGCTGGCAGCTCCGTCAGAGCGTTTCCAGCAGCTGGGTGCCCTTGGGCTCAGCGCGGCAGCTGTGGCCAAGTGCCGGTGCAGAAGTCCCACCTGCGGGGAGATGTTGCCCCGCGCCGGCCCCCGCCGTACCCGTTGCTGCCGCAGATGGGCAAAGCTCCCACCTGGAGAGCAAAATTTCCCGCAGTTGGGACGACTTCTGCTCCCCTGCTGGCTTCCTTCCCTCTCCTGGCACGTCCCTGCAGAGGCAAACGTTCACGTATCTTGAAATGCTGAGCTGAAACTGGCTCTACAAGAGGAGAGGGCAGGGGAAGCGTGTGCTGAAGTCACTCGGGAAGGTTTCGGGATTCTGTGCGCAAGGCGAGCATCAGTTTAAGTCATGCAGGGCCTGGAGAGCCTCTGCAGGCAGCAGGACAGGGTGGCCAGGGCTGCTGGGCTTTTCAGATGGGCTCCCGCAGCAGGGCTGAGCTGGGCAATGCGTTCCCCTTCGAAAGGGGAGCTTTGCTCAGCAGGGTGCTGCCCGTACGCCTGGTGGGAAGGCAGGAGCAAGACCCCAGAGATGATGAGCGAAGGCTCTCCCAGGCTCAGCGCTGGCAGGGTTGAGCTCTCTTCCGTACAAAGGCTTCCTCCTGTTGACATAAATTTAAGTGGGTGCCGCAATTACTGCAGGCTCTGACATCTGAAACGAGCGGAGCCACCCTTGCTGTAATTCATTGCCACTCTGATTACAAGGCAGAGCAGGGAAAAGTCAAACTATCAGACAAAGCAAAAAGAGAAAGGGAAAAGTCGTGCCTCGCCGTTTGAGGTCGGGTTGTTGCCGGGGCAGGACGGCAGGCAGCGCTGCTCTTACGCCCTTGCCACGCTCGAGGAATGTTGTCCGGGCTCAGGTTTGAAGGTCTGTCACCGTGGGCACGGTGGGATGGAGGGATTCGTCCCTGCAGGATTTGGAGGTGTGGGTGCTGCCATGAGACAGGCCGAAGCGGAACAAATCAAGGGCGCGCACTTGTGGGCGTTCGCCCGGGCGCATCTCTTCTAAGCTGTTTCTGGAGGAGTGGGGCTGACTTGGGAGGTACTTGGGCTGGATGAGATTACTGCCGCTTGGCTCCAGGTCAGCCATACAAATCTCGCTTTCTGGTTGCTCGCTGAGAGCCAGGCATGATGTGCCTGACAGCCTAGCTGTGGCTTGAGCCTCCTGAGCTAAGGAGCACAAATTCCCTCATTTCCTACTCCAAGCGTCTGAGCTGTTGGCCATCTCTGCCCGAGGATGCTGGACAACCAAACTCCAGCTCCTACCCGCCGTCAGTGCACTTTGGAAACTCTCTGCCTGCGTTTCCTAGGGGGTTTTGCTCCTGCCCGCTGGCTGGGAGGAGGAGGAGGAGGAGGAGGAGGAGGAGGAGGGCCGTGCTGCTCCTTTGTGCCCCCGCTGCATCTCCCCGCATCCCGCCAGGACGCGTGGGCAGGGAGCAGCAGGGCGACCTCGGTAGCCATCGCTCCTCTCCTGCTCTTCTCTCCCTCCTCCTTTTCCTCCTCCCAAGGTGCATTTCTACATCTGTCGAACGCGGCAGCGTGCCAGCTCGGTTAATTACAGTCTGCTTACCTGAATTCCCCTGTGCAATTCCGTCCGGATGACGGTGTCCTTCACTGGCTGGCCTTAAAGAAGCACAGGTGGCAGGAGGGCTGCGGGAGCCCTCTGCCTTCGGGGTGTAAATGTGGGTTTCTTGATGCTCAGAGCTCCCCTGAAGCAGCAGCAGGGCAGTTGTGTTAGCTATCCCGAAAGGCTTTCAGACCCGGTCCCGTGCCCGTTCCCTCACCGTGTGGCTCCAGCATGGGTCCGGCATCCGTCTGTGCAGGAGAGCAGCCGTGAGGGGTGGTGGCAAACGTGGTACTTGGGAGCAGAGCTGGAAGCCGTGAGCATCGTAGGAGGTGAATGAATGCACTTCAGAGCTGCTCTGATGGTTAAGTGGACACTTTTTTTTCTTATTGGCGCAACAGATAAGTTACTAATGCATGCGCTCTCAAGCGGTGTGTGTGATTTGCATGGATACAATGGAGCAAGATTTTCATTATTTGGCAGGGTGCTGCTTCATCAAGGGCTGCCGAAGGGAACCCGGGGATGATTTCGTGCGCTATTTGTTGTTCTTCATTAGCTGCCGGCCGCTTTGTCCCCCCTCAGCTCAGCGCCTCCCCACAGTATCATTAGCAAAAGAGAAGCATTTCCTGTGTATCTTGTTGGATGGTAAAGTTACCAACATTCACGGTTACTTTGCTTCGGTTGTGGGTCCTGGTTCAGGCTTTGCCGGAGGCAGCACGTGTGGTTAGCATTAACAAAAGCGCTCATCTACCGCGTGCCAGAAGAGATGCGAGTCTGACGTCTCGAGAAGAGGAGCCTGGGAGGCGTTTGGTGTGGGAGGTGCTCTCCCCGTCACCCCGTGCTCCATCTGTGGCCCCTTTCAGGCCAGCCAGGAGGAGGGCTAAAGGCAGAGGAAGGATGCCCTGAACCCCCCAAATCTCGCACTCATCCCACTCTGTCCTCCAGCTCAGGCGATCCCCAGGTGCTCCGGGGAAGTGGCGTGCTGACAGCCAGCCTGCGATACCTGCAGACCCTGCTTAGCGCCACGCAGGTGCCTGGCCATCGTTGATCATTCATCCTCTAAAGCAGCTTTTCTTTGCTCCGACTCGTTTTTTCCCGTTCTCTCTCTGGAAGCCGATGTAATCTCTTTCCTTATTGACACTCACCGCAGAGCTTCGTTGAGAGTAGTGCCCAGGGGTGACGCTGGCAGCTCGGGAGCTGGGCCGTGGGTTACTGAAGCCCCGTTATTTGCCATTGCAATTCCTGCCGGCTCACGAGCTGGGTGAGAGCGGTGTCCTGCGCTGGGACCGCAGCAGGGATCCTTGATAATGCAAATTGCTTGGTAAGGGGTTTCCCTTCCTCTGGCATCCGTGCTTATAAACAGCAGAGGTTTTGGGAAGCTCCTGTTCTCTCCCCGCTGGGAATCAGTCCCTTCTGTCCAGCTCTCCAGAGCTTTGGGGTTCACGGCTGCTGGCGACGGGGAGGATTTGATATTCAAGGCGTAGGGGCAGGAAAGCATAGCCTGAAGGCTGTCGGTCCAATCTCACCAGCCTTTGTGCCTTTATTTATCTGAAATCCCACAGAGCCATCCTTCGCTGCAGCTTGTATCAAAACTCATCTGACTGTGGCATGGGTTTTGCAAGGTGGTTTTTTTCCTTAAAGCCCTGGTTCCTGTGGTGGTGCAGGAGTCTCAGGCTGCCTTTGCCTTCTAACAAGAAAGTTTCACGGAGTGCCAGAGCTAAAGGAGACATGAGCCTTTGGAGGTGAAGCCGAGTTTTCAGTGGGAGGAGGCTGTGCTTCCAGGCAGGGGTTTATTGCCCGTAAGCAGCTGGCGTTCTCCTGTGCCACCGAGCTTGTCCGTGAGATGCTCTGAGCCAAGTCCAGCCCTGGTTGTTGCGCACGGTAATTGTGTAGGTGTCTGCATTTAAACTAGGTGTGAACCGGGGCCAAAAAGTGACTCCGCAAAGGAAGCAGCCTCGTCTTCTTTACCTGCTTCTCTTACCCCATATTCTGGCTTGGAAAGCTCAAGGAGATGGGGACCTGGCGTGCGAGGTGTGCGGGCTGGAGACCACCCAGGAGCCTGAATCTCCTTCTGGCCACTTTGACAAAGCAGCCCCTGGAAATGCTTGCGAGCTCTTGGCAGGTGAGGGAGCGCGCTGGGGTCCGGGCAGGACGCTGCCTGCATGGCCGAGCCAGGGAGAGAGGGTCGTGCGACAGCTCTCCGAGCTGGCTGGCCCTTCGGCATATGGTGCTGTTGTGCTTGGGTGCTTCGTTTTAAAGAATTATCAAAGAACCCATCCATCTGGGCCTCCTTGCCACTGCTGGCGCGGTGGGGTGCCGAGCAGATGGTTTGCAAACAAAACAGCTTCGGCTGACAAAGGGAAGAAGACCTGTCCAAAGCGGCGTGTGGCTGGAGCTCAGCCGCCGGCGCCGTGAGCGCAGAGCTCTTGCAGGAGCATCTTCCCCGTGATGTGGGCAGGCAGGCGCCGGGCAGGCAGGCCCCACAGCTCTTGCCCGTGTGTGCGTGCCCCTGCAAACCGCCTCACGACTACACTGCGAGGCCTTCGGTCGCGAACGCTGCCCCGGAGAGCTGGCTGTGTGCCGCTCGTCCCCGCTGCCTCGCTTCCCTGCCGCTGTGCGCACGCACAAACCCTGCCCCGCACGGCCTCGCGCCTCCTCGTGCTTGTGAGTGCGAGATGGTTTTGCAAGGGCTGGTGCTGAGCAGTTTAGGGAACGGCTGATCGGCTGCTTGCATTACCTGGGCGTTCTCTGAAAATCCTTCAGCCATCCGGTCGCTGACCCTGAGGTGTGACAAGCTCACAGCTCTCGCCAATAAAGTAGTGACTTGCTTTGAATAATATCTGACAATTACGTGCTGAGCCCCAGCATTATGCAATATTTATGCATGCATCTGGACTGTAAAACAGTGATTATCTAAAAGGAGTAATTGTTTGCAATCTTACACTGAATTTCTTTTCTTCTTTGGCCTCGGAGAGCCACCCTGTTAATCAGCAGCACACACGCCGCTCGTTAAACGCTTGCACTAAACCCAGACCTGCCATTAGCACAGCGGGGCTCCGTACGGTGTCTTGGTGCGGTGGCACGAGGCTTTGTGCGGCGCTGGGCTGGAGCACGCACGTTTCATTGCCTCAGGCTGTCTGATTGCTCGTGCCTGGGAAGCGAGGGGAGCTAAAGAGGGTCCGGCGCCCAGCGCCCGCTAGCTGGGCTTGCGTGGGAAGATGGGCTTTGACGTGACGAAGAGCACACTCGTGCCGTCGGCGAGAGGCGCCTGGGCAGAAGGGCTGAGCGAAGGCGCGCTGTTTGCGGGGCAGCGGCCAAGCCCCCCTGCCTTTCGCCCTCGCTTTCCCTCCCGGACACATGGGGCAGCTCGATCGCGCTGCCATGCCCTTGGAGCGAAGCAACGATTGAAATCTCTCTCTGTTCCTCGCCCCCTCCGCCACAGCAGCTGCCTTGTGCCTGCCTATATTTATTTATTTCCCGCCCCACACCTCTTCTTCCTTTTCCAAGCGTTGCTTGCTGTCAGCCCGGGCCGAGGAGGGAGTCCAAGCTGAAAAGACAAATGCAGGCTGTCAGATTGCAGAGGTGGGGTGGGAAGGAGAGGGCAGCGAGTCCTCCTGCCCTGCCGGCAGCGGGAGGAGGGGCTGCGTGGCCCACGGGAGCCGCCGTCACGCTGGGGCCACGCTTGTTTCTGCAGCACAGCAGCAGAGAGGCAAAGTCTATTTTGGGGAGGAAACAAGCTTTGCCATTCGTTTGGCGCTCTGCAGAGGCGGCGGGGCAGACAAAATGTTTTTGCAACTTGTGCTCCGTCACCAGCCGGCGACGGCGTGGTCGCAGCATTTGGCGCGGGATATATCCCAGCGTAATTCCCGCAGGGGTGCTTGGGTTTGAGGTGGAGGAAGGCTCAGGGGACCAGGAACCGCCCCGAGGTGGGAGCTCTCAGGCAGCAGAGACGAACAATGTGCCTGGTCAGCAAAACAGGCGGTGGAGCTGGAGAGGCCAGGATTACTGCTGCCACAGCTTGTTAACATAAACTAATACAGGCTGCTGCGTTGGACGCGGGGAGATAGGAGGGAGAAAAATGGGAAGCGTGTGCAAGAATAAGGGCCCTGATAATGAACCTGGCAATGAGAACGCAAAGCAAAACAAACCAGGAAGAAATGCTTTTGTTGCAGAGCCCAGGCTCTGTCTGCTCTGGCTTCTTGCTGGTTCTCCAAGACTTTCTTCGTGGCTGTGGTAGTGCTTTCCAGCAATGCTGCTGGAGTCCCCTCTTGGCCCCCAGAGCTGTGTGAAGAGAGAAACGTCCCATTTGGGGCCTCGCTGGCACCAACCCTCGTTCGGCAGGGGGGTCCCGCCGTCGCAGTACGGGCTTGAGCAGGGCGACGCTTCGTAGCACCCCCGGGGACTGGAGCTCACGGCAGGACACACGTTACCCATGGCCGGGATGGGTTCTGCACCCTTTCCAGCGTGTGCAGGACTAGTCGCCTGCTGCTAAAGCGGAAGAGCCAGCAGTGAATCGGCTTTGGCCGGTGCTTTGTGTTCCTGCGGCACAGAGCAGAGCAAGGTCTGTAGGGGCTCCCGAGAAATCGGGGCTGCAAGAGGGCAGGTGGTCTCCAGCCCCTCTTTTTTCGATATGGAAAGCATGGGAGGGAGTCCGCTGCAGCGTGTGGGAGCGGGCACCCACCCCAGCAGCGCAGGGCCAGCCCTTGCTGAAAGGCAGCGCTGGGTTTATGAAGTGTGCCTTCTTGCCTAAAGGGTCCTGGCTTATCACAGATCCCTCAGCCGTGGACAATTCATCTGTTTTTATGGTGATGACGGAAGAATCCAATCTGCAGCCTGTAGCTGGAAAGTTCAGAGCCACGCAAGGCTGGCTGGGGAGGAGAGCGGGTTTTATTGATGGTCTGGGCTCCTGGAGGTTGTGTGGGAGGAAGCTTGTTAATGGGTCCCTTGGGCCATTGCCTCCTGACTCTGCCATTTCTCCTTATTCATCCGCCTCAGCTCGTATGGTTTCTTTCCTTCTTTTTTTTTTTTTTTTCTTTCTTTTGGAGTAAATGTTGGTGCTTGCAAGGGCTTTGGAAAATGCAGCAGAAGCGAAGGATCTGGGGCTGACCCGGGCACCTCCCAGTCCTTTCCCTTTGCGGGAACTGCCCCATCCCTAGTGGCGTGTCCATCAGTGTCGGAGACCGCTGCAAAACATGGCTTGGGCTTCGTGTCACGGCTCTGACAACACAGAGCGATGGCCTTGCCTCCAAGGTGACCAGGGAGCTGTTGATGGGCAGCAGCCCCATCGGTCTCTGCTGTTGGTTCAAAGGGGTGGGAGGACGGTCGGTCGCTGCTCTTCCGCACGGCCAAAGCAGTCCTTGCAGAAACCATCCTGTAGCCTGGTGCTCCGTGGGGAGATTGGGATTGCCAGCGGTGGCCACGCTCTGCAACCTGAATTGTGCGTGCTTCTCGCGGGAAAGGCGATTGAGCCTCCCCTGATCGGCATCGCGGGGCGTGCGGATCAGGCTCCCGCTTTCTGGCCCCGTTTTGGTAGTTAATTGATAGTCGAAAATGTTTGACAAGCAAACAGCAAACAGAAATCAAACCCGCTCACGTGCACATTAACATTTCATGTTGCCTTTCTTGTTTGTTTGCTTTTAAATCACAAAACGCTGTGATACATTTTTAATCGAAAGCACTATTGGCTGTTTCCATCACTATTTCAATAACTTTCCTGATAAAAAAGAAGTTCAATACAGAAATGTAATGGCATCTTTTAGGAGACGGGCGATGGGTTTTTGACAACCATTTTCATTTCTACAAAGGACGTTTTTGTCAGGGAGAAATATGTTTAAGAACGCGCTTAGTTGACAAAACACTCTGAGCTCTCGGGATGCTCTTAGATGGCTCTCTGCACCTCGGCATGTCAGGGCGGTACACGATGGGCTTGTATTCAACCAGTGCCGCGCGTGGTGGCTGCGCCCAGGGCAGGGTCTTCAGTTTGTTTCTTTGCAACCACACGTTGCAACCCTCCTTAAGGCGCTCTCCGAAGAAAATCCTCCCTTTGGGCTAAAGCCAGTGCCTTGCACGTGGTTCTCTCCTCTTGAAAGCTGAACTAAGGTTCCCCCGCCCCCTTCCTTCCAAGGCAGGAGATAAAAGGCATGTTTGTGTGTATCTGCGTGTGTATGCAAGCGCGGTAAATAGTGGGTGGGGAATACTAATACAGGGCTAAACTCAGCCCTGGCGTGAATCTCAGCGAAGACATGTGTTGCGACGACTTTCCTCAGGGGGTTCTGGCCAAGGTAGATACCGAGTGTTCCCTGGAGGGCAGACGGAGGGAACGACAGCTCTTCTTTCCAAGACTGGTGTAATTAAAGAGTTATAATGTCCTTTAACTTCCCTGCCCTTGGCACTGTTGTGTACTGGTGTAGTTATTTGTTATTTTTTTTTAGCACTGATGAGTGGCTAATAGGCTTTATGCGGGGAGGCAGGAGGCCCAGAAATACGGCTCAGCATTGCAAACAGAGGAGATTATTCTGTTTCCCTGAGAGTGAGCATCCATCCATCCGTCTTCCCTGGCTGACTCTGTGGCCAGGCATGAGGTTAAAACCAGCGTCCTTCCTGCTGTCGGTTGACACGCTGAACTTTGTAAAGGGAAGCTTATTTTAATTTAATAGAAAAATACATTATACGTAATCCTCGCAATAAATTTCCCTCCGATCTGAAGCAGAATCTACCGGTGTAATGTGTCCGCCCAGCCCAGATACCTGCAGATTTGTGGCTGCATGGCTTAAATAATAACAATAACAATACCAATAGCAATAATATCCTTTGCTGCTGTCCTTGAGTGACAAAGATGATGGAAAATGAAGTTGTCGATAGCTGGAGATGACAATGTGAGTATCCTCTACCCATCTTCCAGGTTATTAGCAGATGTCAGTCACTGGAAGGAATCTAATCATTTCCAGACGCAGTGATGTCTCCGAGCATCAGCCGTGGTGCTGTGGCTGCAGAAAGCAAATGGTTTTCCTGGGCTCAATTCCCATTTCTGCTCAGACCTGTTAGAGAGGCTGTAACGGTGCAGATGTCCGTGGCCACATCTCATCGCCTGCTGTGGCGGGGGTCCTCACACCCTGCTCCTGGGGGTCACCCCAGCACGGGTACAACAACCTGTCGCTGTTGCGGAGTTGCACCACCGATCCGTTCATACCTTGCTCGGCTCACCACCCTTACCCAGTTTTCCATCCTTCATCCTTGATTAATGTGAGAAAGATGGTGATGGGGAGGCTGTAGCCGTTGGGAAGCGGGGAGCACAAAAGCGTCCCTGTGGACATGGCGTGCATTTCATGGGCTCTTCTGGAGCACGTCCTAGAGGGGAAAATTGCATTGCTCCCTTTGAATCAGCATCCTTGGTGGGTAGCGGGATAAACACGCAATAACGATCGCTTTTTGAATGAACGCACAACACGCGCGATGGGCGTCAGGGCTTGCTGCCGTGCGGAGGCTTGCTCCCTCGCGCCCGTCCCGGAGGGTCCGGCTGGTCCGGAGGAACGGGGGAACAGCACAAGTTCATTGTTTTCCAAGCAGGTGGTGCTCTGCGAGCTTAAAGTGAGCACCAGATGGGCAGAGATGATGAAAGAGGCATCGGCGTGAAAGGCTTCCCTCTAGGGTGTTAAATATTACATTCACTGAGCCCGCCAAACTGTTGAAACCAATAGAACTAATTAGAGAGCCGATGCCCGGGAAGGACGCACCTTGGCTAACAACTGAAAGAGATGCCAGATCATACAAAAACCTCCCTTTGTGTGCCTCAGCATCTCGTGTGAGCGTGGCGGGCAGGGCACACCATCTTTTCAGGGGTGGCACTGGAAAGGGAGTGCGTCCCAGGGCCCACCTTCCAGGGTGGATGAGGGCTGGGAAGCGGAGGGGCCAGCTGGCTCCTACGCAGCAGGGGGGTTTTGCCCCCTTCTCACCTGCTAAGCAGATTGAGAAGGCCTCACGGGTGTTTGCATGCCTTTGGAGGGCGACGCCGTGTCCTGTGCTCATGTGTGAGGTCTACGAGGAGCTTCCTTCCAGGGGAGGGGAGAAGGAGCAGGGCTTGCCGGGGTCGTAGGGGCTCTGAAAAGCGTGTTGAAGTCACTGTCGTGGGGCTGTCACCCTAATGACAGCGCAACGAGTGGCTGCTCCTCTTTTTCGGTGACAAGCCAGGCTTTGTAAGCAGAGAGACCTGGTGAACCCATCAGCACAGGCTGAGCACAGCGGACGTGTGGGTTTTGCTGGGTTTGAGGTCTTAACCCCAGGCTGTTGTGCACTGCTCTCCCTCAGTGCCTTCCCTGGGCTTGGTGGGGGGCAAGCGGGCACCGCCGGCACCGCGGCCCCCAGAAATCAATCTTTCCCCAGGTTTCCGTCTGTGCTGCGGAAGCTCCTGCCGCNGTGGGTAGCGGGATAAACACGCAATAACGATCGCTTTTTGAATGAACGCACAACACGCGCGATGGGCGTCAGGGCTTGCTGCCGTGCGGAGGCTTGCTCCCTCGCGCCCGTCCCGGAGGGTCCGGCTGGTCCGGAGGAACGGGGGAACAGCACAAGTTCATTGTTTTCCAAGCAGGTGGTGCTCTGCGAGCTTAAAGTGAGCACCAGATGGGCAGAGATGATGAAAGAGGCATCGGCGTGAAAGGCTTCCCTCTAGGGTGTTAAATATTACATTCACTGAGCCCGCCAAACTGTTGAAACCAATAGAACTAATTAGAGAGCCGATGCCCGGGAAGGACGCACCTTGGCTAACAACTGAAAGAGATGCCAGATCATACAAAAACCTCCCTTTGTGTGCCTCAGCATCTCGTGTGAGCGTGGCGGGCAGGGCACACCATCTTTTCAGGGGTGGCACTGGAAAGGGAGTGCGTCCCAGGGCCCACCTTCCAGGGTGGATGAGGGCTGGGAAGCGGAGGGGCCAGCTGGCTCCTACGCAGCAGGGGGGTTTTGCCCCCTTCTCACCTGCTAAGCAGATTGAGAAGGCCTCACGGGTGTTTGCATGCCTTTGGAGGGCGACGCCGTGTCCTGTGCTCATGTGTGAGGTCTACGAGGAGCTTCCTTCCAGGGGAGGGGAGAAGGAGCAGGGCTTGCCGGGGTCGTAGGGGCTCTGAAAAGCGTGTTGAAGTCACTGTCGTGGGGCTGTCACCCTAATGACAGCGCAACGAGTGGCTGCTCCTCTTTTTCGGTGACAAGCCAGGCTTTGTAAGCAGAGAGACCTGGTGAACCCATCAGCACAGGCTGAGCACAGCGGACGTGTGGGTTTTGCTGGGTTTGAGGTCTTAACCCCAGGCTGTTGTGCACTGCTCTCCCTCAGTGCCTTCCCTGGGCTTGGTGGGGGGCAAGCGGGCACCGCCGGCACCGCGGCCCCCAGAAATCAATCTTTCCCCAGGTTTCCGTCTGTGCTGCGGAAGCTCCTGCCGCGGTATGCGGGATTGCCGTCTCCGCGTCACGAGCAAGAATAAATCCATTACTGCGCCCTTGTCAGTCTGGGGTCCTATTCTCTTAATGGGCTTGTTAAGAGCGCGCGTGCCAACAGCTGCCCTGAAAGAGGGCAGAATTAGCCGAGCCAGCCCGTACCATCTGTGGCCTCGGTCGGAGCTGCTTCACGGCTTTGTGCTGCAAGTGCCCCTCTGCCTCTCCCTCCCTGGCANATCGGCGTGAAAGGCTTCCCTCTAGGGTGTTAAATATTACATTCACTGAGCCCGCCAAACTGTTGAAACCAATAGAACTAATTAGAGAGCCGATGCCCGGGAAGGACGCACCTTGGCTAACAACTGAAAGAGATGCCAGATCATACAAAAACCTCCCTTTGTGTGCCTCAGCATCTCGTGTGAGCGTGGCGGGCAGGGCACACCATCTTTTCAGGGGTGGCACTGGAAAGGGAGTGCGTCCCAGGGCCCACCTTCCAGGGTGGATGAGGGCTGGGAAGCGGAGGGGCCAGCTGGCTCCTACGCAGCAGGGGGGTTTTGCCCCCTTCTCACCTGCTAAGCAGATTGAGAAGGCCTCACGGGTGTTTGCATGCCTTTGGAGGGCGACGCCGTGTCCTGTGCTCATGTGTGAGGTCTACGAGGAGCTTCCTTCCAGGGGAGGGGAGAAGGAGCAGGGCTTGCCGGGGTCGTAGGGGCTCTGAAAAGCGTGTTGAAGTCACTGTCGTGGGGCTGTCACCCTAATGACAGCGCAACGAGTGGCTGCTCCTCTTTTTCGGTGACAAGCCAGGCTTTGTAAGCAGAGAGACCTGGTGAACCCATCAGCACAGGCTGAGCACAGCGGACGTGTGGGTTTTGCTGGGTTTGAGGTCTTAACCCCAGGCTGTTGTGCACTGCTCTCCCTCAGTGCCTTCCCTGGGCTTGGTGGGGGGCAAGCGGGCACCGCCGGCACCGCGGCCCCCAGAAATCAATCTTTCCCCAGGTTTCCGTCTGTGCTGCGGAAGCTCCTGCCGCGGTATGCGGGATTGCCGTCTCCGCGTCACGAGCAAGAATAAATCCATTACTGCGCCCTTGTCAGTCTGGGGTCCTATTCTCTTAATGGGCTTGTTAAGAGCGCGCGTGCCAACAGCTGCCCTGAAAGAGGGCAGAATTAGCCGAGCCAGCCCGTACCATCTGTGGCCTCGGTCGGAGCTGCTTCACGGCTTTGTGCTGCAAGTGCCCCTCTGCCTCTCCCTCCCTGGCAGCCCTTGCAATGGAAATAATAATAATAATAATAATAATAATCATAATAATAAAAGAAAAGGAATTAAGACAAGTAGGCAAACATAAAGATGAGTTGTTGCGTGGCGTCTGTGCAGATTCTGATCTCAATGTCAAGGGAGCATCATTCCGCCCTAATGGCATCTTTCCGTGAAAGCGCTTTGTAGCAGTCATAAATAAACATGCCGGCTGAAAGGCACGATAACATAAAAATGGAAACTGAGGCAGCCGGGATCTTTATTATTGAGCAGACAAAGCATCTGTGATTAGTAAGAACAGGGGAGAGGAGAGGGTAAAAATAAAAGGCAGCCGATTGTGTTGCTGCCTTGTCCGTGTCAAGAGGGGATCTGGCTGTGGTAGGTTGACAGGTTGTCTGGATAAATAATTTGGGGGCAGAACATACATTTCTGATGGAACTTTCTTTTTTACAGCCGAGATCAGGAGCTCCAGAGGTACTGTCAAGGACGGGCGAAGCTCTATAAATCAGGACAGGCTTTTTTGTCTGTCTGAAAAGTCTTATCTCGGAGTTCGTCCAGGCAATTTTTTGAGGTCTCTCTGGCTTCCTCCCTTCTCCTTATCAGAGCGCCACAGCTTTAAATGCAGATAGATACCCTCTAATGGAAGCACAAGCCAGAGCCCTCACTCCTTGTAAGTGCCAGCTCGTAATTTAGTTGTGCGCCCTTTGGCACCGACGCATCCATCAAGAAAAGCAGAGGCAGCATCGCCTCCCGGCACGCCAAGGAGCGCGGTGGCGGCGGGGGGCTCGGCCCCGGCAAGGGGGACCCCGGCTCGTGTCCTCCTTGCTCAGTGCGGGATGAGCCGTCTGTAAAACAGGCTGGGACTGGTGGGGTTGTTCTACCGTGCAGTGGTGTTGTGGGGATCTGAGTATCTGGTATCTGAGGGCGGAGATGGTCAGGGTGTAGAGCGGCGGTTTCGTGAGCAGCCGTTTCTCCGAATCTTTTAGCTTTTCTCTTGCTGTGTCTTTTTTGCCCCCGCTTTTTGTATTTAAACAAAATGAGCTGGGAAGGAGGGGCGGATTTTTGGCTGCCTGTGGTCCAGAGGGATGTCACGCACCCCAAATTGGAGCTCGCCAGGATGAAAACCGAAATGGAGTGGGTTTCTCCGCTGAGCGGTTTCATGGGGGAAGGTGTCCAGCACCCCTCCGTCTCCTAGAGCCCTACCCAAACCTCCTCTAACCTTTCAAAGTTCTCCTGCCACCACCCGTGCTCCATCTCGCCGCCTCCTCTAACGAACGGCGCACGGCTAATGGCGACACTTCACCATTCCCGACAGCTCCAGATTGTTAATTCCCTCCCGAATAGCGGTTTGCCTTCTGGCTAAAGCAGGTTGGTTGCGTCAGCCCGCGAGCTCCTCACCTGTGGGCATGTGAAGGGGGTTTAATAGGTTTCTTCTCTTTGCCCCACTGGGCTGTGACCGGGAGGGGAGACAGAGCCGCCTGAGTCGCTAATTGCTTTGGCCCTGCAACTCCCGAAAGATGAAAAAGATTAAAAGGGAAGGAAAACAGCTATTATATCTCTTTCTTGAAAAAACTTGCAGGATGAAAGGCTCATTAACATCATTAGTGTTTCATTAACCTCTAGCCAGACAAATAAGCTTGGAGGTAATTTAACAGTATAGGGAAAAGAAAGAAAATTAAAAATTACCCAGGTGTAGGTGACATTCTCCAGCTTACCTCGGCTGCGCGCTTTGCAGAGGTGCGGGCTCCGCTGCCTTGCCTGCCTGGGGCTTGGAGGGCTGCCAGCGGCGCCGCCTGCTCCGGAGGGCTGGAGGTAATCACGAGCGGGGAAAGTCATTGATTGTGACAAAATGGAATTCATTTGAACACAACAACGTCTGAAATCTTGAAAAGGAACACGGCTCCGCACAATGCCGACTTCGAGAAAAAAAGAAAATTAAAAAAAAAATAGGGGAGAGGAGAGGGGAAAAATATCAGTGACTGCAAAATGACCTTCTTTGTTTGAGTAAAATGCTTTCTCCCCTTGTTAATTTTTGTGGGGTTTGATTTGATTGCTATCTCTGCGCGAGTTTCTGTGCTCCACCCCCGCCCCGCTCATCCAAAGTCCATGCGCGTGTATGCACACACGGAGAGACNAATGACCTTCTTTGTTTGAGTAAAATGCTTTCTCCCCTTGTTAATTTTTGTGGGGTTTGATTTGATTGCTATCTCTGCGCGAGTTTCTGTGCTCCACCCCCGCCCCGCTCATCCAAAGTCCATGCGCGTGTATACACACACGGAGAGACGTATTTATACACATGCAAACGCGCGCTCTGGCTGCTGCTTTGTGCCAGCTTTGTGAGTCCAATTGTAGCTCATTGCCTCTCTCTCAATTGCCTTCCCTTTAGCAAGACCTTCTGGTACTAAAGGAACATTGTTCGTTCCTCTCCGAAGTCTAAAGGTGGATTGAAAATGTAAAGAAATTGCAGTGGTTTTTTTTTGCTTTTTGTTGTAGCATGTTCTGGTAGCTTCCAGGGTTGCCTAATTAATCTGGGTCGTCCACGAGCAGGCGATAAGAGGCAGTTTCTGCCTCGAAGAGAGTAGAGAATAAGGAAAACTAGCAAAGGGGAGATGTTTCTCCCCATCCGTCCCAAGCCCAGTTGCAGAGGGATGGGGGTGACTTGCCCAAGGTCACGCAGAGGAGATCATGTTGGAGCCGAGAGCTGAATGTGCTCCTCGTGGTTCCCAGCCCCGTATTTCCACTTGTTCTCCTGTCCCACAAACTTTCCTTCTCGCCTGTGCTGTATCCTGCAAGGTTTGCCTGGTTTTGCCTGTTTCTGTGTTATTTTTTGCTTTGTGGTGTTAGGACCAGCAGGTCTTCCGCTGTTATCCGTGGGGGTGGGAGGACGAGATCTCTGCTGCTTCCTTAGTTCTAATCCTGGCTCTCCTCTTTGCTCCATCTGCGGCTTTGAGTAAGTCGCCTAGATTCCATGGCTCCAATTTNATAAGGAAAACTAGCAAAGGGGAGATGTTTCTCCCCATCCGTCCCAAGCCCAGTTGCAGAGGGATGGGGGTGACTTGCCCAAGGTCACGCAGAGGAGATCATGTTGGAGCCGAGAGCTGAATGTGCTCCTCGTGGTTCCCAGCCCCGTATTTCCACTTGTTCTCCTGTCCCACAAACTTTCCTTCTCGCCTGTGCTGTATCCTGCAAGGTTTGCCTGGTTTTGCCTGTTTCTGTGTTATTTTTTGCTTTGTGGTGTTAGGACCAGCAGGTCTTCCGCTGTTATCCGTGGGGGTGGGAGGACGAGATCTCTGCTGCTTCCTTAGTTCTAATCCTGGCTCTCCTCTTTGCTCCATCTGCGGCTTTGAGTAAGTCGCCTAGATTCCATGGCTCCGATTTTCCCAGCCATAAAACGCAGATAACTCTCATGGTGGTGCTTGCATTAGTCCTTATAAATAACTTCAAGTGTGAAACGTCGTGTTAATGCAAAGTTTCCTGTCTTTACCCACGTTTGCCCCGGTGCTTACTGTGATGAGGAATCTCAGGAGAGTGGGTGGATGTTTGCTTGAGCAGAGGTTGTGATCGGGCTGTTGGCCGGCACAAGGAAGGGATGGGAGATGCGGAATAACGTTGCACCGCTAGCTCTGGCTCCTCGCACTTGTTTTCTGTAGCGCCTTGAACCGCTCAGGTGCTTAAAAAAGCTGCAGTCCTGCGTTGCAGGAACCTTCTGTCTAGTACCAGTCAGCCAGAGACCTCCGTGTTTCACAGGATCCCAAAGCGACCCGCAGGCACGAATAACCTTTACGTTGTGCTCTCCACTGCTTATGTAAACTCGGCTTCTGCTTGTTCCTCTTGTGCCGTGCCTGCGCTCTTATTCCCGCGAGGGTGCAGCGGTGGATAGAGGAGGTAAAATTTCCCGATGAGAAGAGGTCTCCCACGTGGGACGCGAAGGGAAAACAGCAACGCTAGTAGGACGGGAGCTAAGAGCTGGGTGTTTCTGTGCCTTGTGTCAGCCACAGCCTGCAAATCGGTGTCTGCGATGACAAGGACTGGATCCCTCTAACCTTGGCTAGATACTTGCTGCAGGCCAGCACTTGGGGCCGAATAGCGAGGCCTGCAGCTGCAGGTACAGATGTGGACCCCACTTGGCCGGATGTGCAGGCGACAAGTCCGGTTCTGTCTTTAGGCAGGGCAGACAAACCAGAAAAGGTCCGAGGAATGTCTTCAAGCGTCTCCACGTTAGCCTGTGTGGTACGAAACTCGGCTGAATTTCCTGGGCGACCTGACATTGAGGAGTCGAGCCGAGACTTCTGAAAAGGGGCAGTGATTTGGGGTGCTTGTCTGAGCAGGGCCCCGCGTGTGAGTAGTCACGAAGAGCTTTCTGAAAATTTGGGACCCTTTTCTGCGGGATGACCTTCTGAACAAGGCGGCGTTCAAAATCGGTTGGAGAAATCTTGGTCTGCTTTTGCCAAAGTGAAACAGTACAGACTGAAACACTGTAAAGATCATTTTTATTGCCATCTATCAGTGTTTCTATCTGTGTTTCTGTCCCGTCCTTTTGACAAGAGCATATGAGCAGCAAGGATTTATCCTTTCCAGCTAAATCTCTTTGAACCCGTGCAAGAAGCCCAGGGAACGATTTGACAAAAATATGTAGTTCACTGAAATTATTCAACCCTCAAGCGCACAGGTTTAGGTCAGTGTAAATTTGGAATAAATATTTGTTCTGGTTCTTATCTTAGCCAAGCTGATTTACCCAGCAGCAGCTGATAACTCCTTTCAAATTCACTGCAGAATCATCTTCCTCCAAATGCTTATTCCCCCCTTCTCCCTCATGTCCCTGCCTGGGTTTGTTATCGTGGGGTGGCACGTGCGGGCGCCAGATTGCTGATGAGCTCTGCAGGATCCTCGGCTCTGTGTTATTCCAAAAGGAAATATGTGCATGGAAATGTCTTTTTCTAATAGAATTTCATCAAGAAATTAGGTAAAGCTTCTCCAACTATTCTTTAAAAGCCCGGATTGGAAACAAACATATGATTTGCACAAAAAATAGTGCTTAGCTGGCTTATGATATCTTTTCACTTGTTCAACTTTTAAGCAGAGTTTTTTTTTTTCACCTAAGGCTAAACATTTCCTCCTTTGGCTACAGATCTCTTACTTGAGGTGGAGAGTGCTTTGGAGCAGAGTTGTTTACCCATCTCTGTTTCTATGGACAGACTTGAAACGAGGTGAAAACCAGGAGCTTCTCCTGTACCGACTTCTGCCGGCTCTCTGGCTGCGCCAGCCCTCCCCGGCCTTTTGCGTTTCCTGCATCTGCCCCTTGCTTTGTGCAGTGCAAGAGTATGAAGGGCAGCAAGGAGGGTGGTCTTGGAGCATCCCTGCCCGGCTGCATCCCTGCTGCATCCCTGCTGCATCCCGGCCCCCAGCACCCCTGCCGGGCTGCATCCCTGCCCGTGCCTGGGGAAGCAGCACCATCTCGTGTCGGTCTGGAGCTGGCACAGCCGGTGCCTGCACGCATTGCACCTCCCGAGGAACCCAGGCAAATGCTGGCAGTCCCTAACACCAACCCTTCCCCAGCTGCCTTATTCTGCGCACTCAGGACCTGGACCGCACTTTCCTCCTTCTATTTCCCCCTCCTGTTTTTCAAGGGCAGGGACCTCTGAAGCCTCCTGCTAACTGAGATCTCGAATGGCTCAAAAGTGCGTCTTGGATCCCGGGAAAGTAGGGGTGGGTCTGGCTCAGGACCTGCAGAGGTGCTGAGGTTTATTTGCTGCTCCTCAGCCTCCTTTTATAGCAGCCTATTTTATACCTGTCTGAAATAATAACTGCAAATAATATAATTAGGAGGCCTGTTCCTTTTGAGGTGTGGTTTTCAAGGGTATGTCAGACCCAGAATTTACAGCACTAAAGCGCAAGGTGTTACCACACGCCCTAAGGGAGTTTTAGCCTCTGTAGGGCTGCTGCCCCTGGGGGCCACGACACCCGGCGGCGGTGGCTTCAAAGGGTTTCTCATGAAACCAGGACTGGGGACAGAAGAAGGTCCGAAGAAGCTGGTTTTGATCAGCTGCGTTGAGTGGAGTGTTTCTAGTCCTGCGAGACGCTGGAAGGAAAAGCCAGCGCGCGGTAGCTCTTGCTGGCCAGCTATTGCATGCGTCGTGGTGGGGAGAGGCTGCGAAGAGCGGGACTTGCAGACGAAGGCCTGGAAACGGCAGGTCTGAGACTTTGCTGGGTAATGCGCCCCGTTTTAGAGACGCATACAGTTTTTCCCGTGTTGGAAACAGCTGAGTTCAAGCCGACACTGAGATGCTGCTGTCCGGAAACGATCAGCTCGGTCCCTGCTTGGGAATAATATCCTCTCAGGGGAAATTGAGGCACATTGTCTTTAAAACAGCAGTAACAGCAGCTATACCCTTTGTAAAGACGCTCTGGGCGCTGTGAATGCAAGCTTCATGCGGGTTTCTGATGGAAAACCTTGTGCCCCAGCTCTGGGAGCGCTGCGGTCCTGCCGAGGGTTTAAGCGGGAGCTTCCCATGCTCACGTGCAAGGAAGCAGAGGGCTGGGGTAGCTACAGGTGGAGCAATTAACGCTTCATGCTAAAAGGCTCCGGTAGCAGCTCTCGCTGTGACATGAGGCACGCGCCGGTTGTCACTTGCTGCCCGGGCGCAGACGGCTTTGCTGCTGTTTGCAGCTGCCTTGCGAGCAGATGTGTGGTTCCCTGCACGACCTCCCGGGGCAGAAATCCTATTAAGCATCTCCTGTAACCCAGGGGTGTTTTTGGGGTGCCCCCAAAAGTTTTTGAAACGCAAGACGTGGAGCAAGCAAGGTAAATGGAAGCTGCTTGCTGCACGGGATTGGAGACAGGGAGTTTTTCCAGGCAAGACTTTTTGCTGAAGAGCTGTGAAAAAAAAAATCAAAGAAAACGTTTGGAGAAACAAGATGCTACAACCTCCTTCCCACCAGCAAGTGTGTTTTGTTTGTCTTGTTCAAACTGACACATTTGCGTTTGAAATGCACCAGCAAATATATATATATATTTAGAGATAGAGCCCTAGAAGATGATTGTAGTTTCAGCAAAAAGACTAAAATAGCCTCATGTTTCTGCCTGTGTCTTTCCATTCTGGCTAGTGAGGAGTCTGTTATTGGCACAAGGCTACCTGGAAAAATCCCAGACTGAGAGCATCGATCAGCATACTCGAGTTTCATATTTATGGGGGCCAGCTTGGGTAGATGAAGAATAAATGAATAAATATAATTCCCTCTACTACCACACGCTTTTCTTCATTGTGGCATTGTTAGATAGCAAATACTTTTCTCCTGCATCTTCTCAAATTGTGTTATGTGAATCATGTTGTCTGAAGGCTTAATTGGCGGTGGGGCTGCAGGAAGGGGGGTGGTGAGGAGTTTGTAGCTCAGGGCAGAGTTAGGATTACGGGGTGGGACGCAGAGCAGCTCTGAGTGACACAGGGGCTGCTTTGAACGGCGACTTCGGGGGCTCTTTGGAGCGATCCAGCAGCCAGCTCTGCTAATGCATCGGGGAAAGAAACTGCCTGAGCAATGCAGAAACTGTCCGAGCAATGCAGAAACTGTCCGAGCAATGCAGAAACTCTCTGTACAATGAAGTTTCCTTGCCGAAGACCCTTCCCAGGAGCTCTCCTGTGCCTCCCAGCGCCCGAGACCTGCTCGAGGGATGGGGCAGGACCTCCGTGGGTCCCCGATGCCGGGGACAGCGTCAGGGAGATGGCAGCTGGCTGCAGAACGCCTGCGGCGGCGTTTCGCTGCCGGAGGGCCCTAGGGCGGGAGNAGGAGCTCTCCTGTGCCTCCCAGCGCCCAAGACCTGCTCGAGGGATGGGGCAGGACCTCCGTGGGTCCCCGATGCCGGGGACAGCGTCAGGGAGATGGCAGCTGGCTGCAGAACGCCTGCGGCGGCGTTTCGCTGCTGGAGGGCCCTAGGGCGGGAGCCGAATTGGGGCTGGATATTGAAATTGAAAGTTGGCTTTTTGAAAGGCACAACAGTCTTTGCTTGCTGCAGAGCTAATTACTATGCAAATTCATGCTAATAAACTCTGCCTTGCATGTTGTTGAGAAGCTGCCTTTCCCGGTTAACATACCAGTAATGAGAGGTAGATTTGTAATTCAGATGCCGGTGGTAATATCCTAAATTACTCTGCGCTATAATGGACTTTATTTCTTTCTCCCCTCAGCTCCCCCCCCCCCCCCCCGGTCCAAATGTCAATGCAAATCAGTTACAACTTTGCATATTTATTGCAGATGTATTTATTGTTGATACAGGGGTGAGACCCTCAGCTAAACAGCTCCCTCCGGCACCGCCGCGGTGCCGGGCGGCTCATGGTGTGGTTTTACCTGGCCGCCGCCGGCCGTTGCACGCTCCCGCGGTGCTCGGAGGGCGTTGGGATGCTTTGCATCCCTCCAGCCTCCCCCTGCTCCAACTCTCACACCGGCTTCGGAAAGGGAAGTTTTGTGACTTTAGTTCCAAAGAGTTTACGGCTTCGGTCTCCTCCACGCTGGCAACGCCGAGCAGAGGGGAGACCCTGACTTGCTGCTTTACTTTGCAGCAGTGCCTTGCCGGAGGCAAAGCCCCAGTAGTGTTTGGCATGGGGGGGCTCTGCTGGCTGCAGGGAGGGAGAACAGCATCGTCCGCTGGACCCGGCATCTCCCCTCCATCCCGTTTTTTTTTCCCAAGGAACAGCTCCGAAGTGGGGAGAGTATATGGTATTTTTTTTTTTATTGATTAATTCCTTTCCTTAGCATCTTAGCATGTGTTTTTACATGGCTGCTTATTCCCTGAGTTGGTAGAGATAACCGAGGAAGCACGGATCGTTTCCAGACTAAGCTAGGATTTAGGCCTAAAGCTAGCGAACTGAGGCTTAGATTAGATGGCATCAGTCCTCTGTAATCTTGTTTCTCTAAGATTTTGGCCCAACTTCGGCATCTTAATCAATGGAAAATCATGCAAGTCAGCTGTGCTTGACGTTTCCGTCTCCGTTGGGCCGCTTCTGAGCCAGAAATACCCTTCTGTTACCCGGTGTCCAGTGTAGCAAAAATGTAAGCACAGGTTTCTTTCTGGAGCCGTGAACCTGTGATCAGAAAAATCTTGATTTGAGACCATCTGACAGGGAATGAAAAGCAAACGCATCCCTGCGTTGCGCTGTGGGCAACCAGCGGTAAACAACAGCCACGCTCTCACCGTTTGGGGTGAACGGAGATGTCCTGCTCCTTGCCGGGGTTTGGCTTCCGTTTGGAGCAATAGGGGAGCGGCGCCAAAAGAATAATAATAAAAAAATTGTATTACTTCAGATTTTTGTGGGTTTTGGGGTTTTCGGCTTTACAGTTTTCCTAGTTTTCCCTAGGAAACCCTGCCAGAGGAGCAGGGACCCTTCCAGGGTATTGCTCTCCTCTCGCTGAGCTNCCTGCTCCTTGCCGGGGTTTGGCTTCCATTTGGAGCAATAGGGGAGCGGCGCCAAAAGAATAATAATAAAAAAATTGTATTACTTCAGATTTTTGTGGGTTTTGGGGTTTTCGGCTTTACAGTTTTCCTAGTTTTCCCTAGGAAACTCTGCCAGAGGAGCAGGGACCCTTCCAAGGTATTGCTCTCCTCTCGCTGAGCGGCACAAATGGTAAGGAACAGCGTTATGTCCTGGGGGGTTTAAGCCCGGTGTGGGCTTGGGTCCTGCTTGTCCTGGCTTTCTGCTTGCTCTGAGGTATGTTTTCATTTTCTCTTTACCTTGCTGCAGAAGAGGCAGCTCCAAAGCTTGGGAGTATTCATGGCTCTCCAAATCCTTTGCATCGGTATGGACAAATTGGCAATGCCTTGAAAACTGGCTTTTGGGGGAATACTCCCTGCTCTGGCTCTTGGGGCGATTGTTTGGAGAAGGAGGCATTGCACACGTGCTGTGTGTGGGTCGCGCAACGCTTGCGGATGATGCGTTTCCTTCCCTGGGTTTGCCTTGGTTTTGGGTCGGAGCACGTTAAAATAGCACGAGGGGCCGGGGAGGCTGCTCTGGGGTGAGACCTTGAGCGCGTGTGCCAGCAGAGACAGAAGCTGGAGTGCCTCCAGGCCTGCCCGAATCAAACGCAGAGGTTTTTGAAGCCTTTGAACATTTTTACTTTGCTTCTATTTGCATTCTGGCTTCTGCGCTGCGAGAAACCAGCCGGGCTGAGGAGAGGGGGAGAAACTTTTGAAAGGGACTAGGAAATGCTCTGCAGCCCTGCTCTTCCTCCCCGCTGTGGTCTCCCTGCACGGCACAGGCACACGAGGGATGGCTGCTAGATGCTACGTACATGATGTTTGCTCTGCATCAATGTCTTGCGATTTTTTTCCAAGGCCATACTAAAATTGTCAGAGTCATCCATTCCAGCCTCAAAATATCGATGAGTCACTGAGGAGCAAAAGGGTGCAGAGCCAGAACACTGTGTGCAGCCTGTGGTGGGTAATTTAAGACAGAGAGTAGCCTTGAAGGCTGGGCGTTATTCTCANCATTCTGGCTTCTGCGCTGCGAGAAACCAGCCGGGCTGAGGAGAGGGGGAGAAACTTTTGAAAGGGACTAGGAAATGCTCTGCAGCCCTGCTCTTCCTCCCCGCTGTGGTCTCCCTGCACGGCACAGGCACGCGAGGGATGGCTGCTAGATGCTACGTACATGATATTTGCTCTGCATCAACGTCTTGCGATTTTTTTCCAAGGCCATACTAAAATTGTCAGAGTCATCCATTCCAGCCTCAAAATATCGATGAGTCACTGAGGAGCAAAAGGGTGCAGAGCCAGAACACTGTGTGCAGCCTGTGGTGGGTAATTTAAGACAGAGAGTAGCCTTGAAGGCTGGGCATTATTCTCAGCCCCAAATTTGCTTGCGTGCTCCCCGCACAGCCCCTCTGCCGTGCCCTGGCCTTGCGCCTGTGCCGTGCATCCTCGTACACCACGTGCACCACGCGCATCCTTGCCCACCTCGTGCGTGCTGGCGCCGTGCACGCTGGCGTGCTCGTGGTGGGGATGCCAAGCGTTGCTTTGCGCTGAGCGGGGACCAAAGCGTGTGTGGTAGCGAGATGCCAGACCCGAGGAGGAGCGTGGGGCTGCGTGCGGGTGGGCTGCGTGGCGGGGAGCTGGGAGCGCTGTGCAGTGCTGCAGCTCTTCCACACGGTGCTGACAAAACTCCACGGCAGATGGAGAAGCTGAGGGATCATCGCTGCTTTCCACAGGTCCGCGTTGTCCCCGCCACCCTCCGTAGTGCTGCTGTAGTTTCCCCCATCCCATACGTGGCGGGAGGCTGGCAGTGCCCACCCTGCGGCCAGGGCAGTATTGACCTTGACCCCAGGGATGCAGTACGGAGGAGCGGCTCGGCTGGATGTTTAGGCTGCGGCTCTCAGCTCCCGGATTGCTGCAGGGTCTGGAGACCCCCGGGGCATCACGCCCCCATTGCTCTTCTCCAAGCCGTGGAGTCAGCGTGGACAAGGCAGAGGGTGCTTCCTCTCGGTTTCAGGTCAGAAGCTGAGGCTCAAGGGGCACACGCGCGCTCCGAGGACCGCTCGTGTGCTGCAAGCTCGGCGGGGCTTGGGGACGGTAATTTCCCGTGTTCGTGGGGTGGCAGCAGCAGGGGTGGAATCTTCCCTCCTAGCTACGTGTGCTGTGGCTTGACCCAAGAGCCAGCCTCCCGCCCAGCGTGTGCAGCAGTTTCTTAATTGCTTTCTTAACTTTGTTACTCTTCTTCTGTTGGCAGTGCCCCGAAGCAAGGAGTCCCGCAGGTGCATTAGCTCTTGCATGCCAAAATTAGCTTCTTTTATTTAATTTTAAATAAACGTAGCTTCCTTTGAGTGCCTCCCAGCATCTGCTGCGGAAAGGGGCAGAGGGAACGCGCAGTTAATTTTGCATGTGCCGTTCCTTAAAGAACCGTGTATTATTCGGCCTTCTGAAAGTTTTTAATGTTTCTTGCGGCTGTCCTTTGTGACCGTGTGCAAGTCAGGCTCTGTGGCTACAAAACGAGGATATGAATACTTCATCTCTCCCGACATATGTCTGTCTGGGCTGGTTAGAGCCGACACTTCTCAGGGCGGGTGTACGGGCTGTGGTGCACGCTACTGTCGTGCAGCTCTCTGAGCCGGGTTTAGAGGTGTTTGAGCCCTGTCTGTGTCCGGCTGAGCCCCAGGACTGGTTTTACCTGGGCAGAAGTGCAAGGTGGGGGCGTGAATGTGTGCGGAGATCCCTTCTCTGCCACAAGTTCCCCATATGGCCTTGGGCAAGTCACTCAGTGTACTCACGCCTCTGCGCCTCGCTGGTTGGGATCACGATGGGGTGGCACTGGGATGGTAACTGGAGTAGTTTGGCACGGAGAGGGCAGGGAAGGATCTCAGAAGAGCGTGGGCCGGGAGGGAGAAGGGCTGGTGGGCCTTCTTGCTGAGTTTATTAAGCTGACGTGCGCGCGCGTGTTTTGCATAGGGTGCTAAAATAATTTGTGGAGAGCTTCTCCCTTTCGGCAGAGGAGGTGGTCAAGAGGAGCGAATAAATCTTTAAAAGAATAATGTTTTCAAAATCAGACTCCTTGTCCTCGAGCCCTTTGATGTATGAGAGCAATAGTAGGTAGGACACTTAGTGAAATATACATGAGATCTGCCTGGAAGAGAATAGCAGAGTGGAGAAAATATTAGTGTTTACATCAAAACTCAATTGGAGCACTCGTTTCAAGATGATAGTTTATTATATTGAATGCAATTTAGTCCCACAAGGATGTTTCTTCTGCAGGTGACATGCCGGCTCGCTCCCCCTCTCCTCCCCCTCGCCGTACCTGGGTGCTGCCGTCCCCGCCGAGTGATTCATTCCCTCCCTCGCTGCAATCTCGGGATGGCTGGGAAGGGAAGGGGAGGAAATCATCGCTTTTTGGCAGCTTTTCCGCTTGTGAGGGGCCCGGAGCTGGCGTCGGCTAGGGATGTCTCGACCCCAGGCTGGGCGGCATGTGTTAGGAGATGAGAAGATGCAGAGGGAAGAAATTTCCGGGGACGTGGAGAGCTGGTTTTCAGGCCATCAGACCCTCCTCGCTGTCCTGCTGCTTTCAAAACCAAGCTGGCACCCAGTATAGCTATGATTAGTGGATGGGAGAGGTTTACTCCTGCTCTGAGCACTGCTGGGAGCTTCACATCTCTTTGCTGAGCCTGGGCTTGAGCAGATCAGCAGCGGTCTGTGTTTGCCCGTCTCCAGGTAGCTTAATATTGCACCGAGGGGAGGGCTGGGGAGAAGAAAGGTGTGCAGGAGATGCTCCAGGGGCCCATNAGTATAGCTATGATTAGTGGATGGGAGAGGTTTACTCCTGCTCTGAGCACTGCTGGGAGCTTCACATCTCTTTGCTGAGCCTGGGCTTGAGCAGATCAGCAGCGGTCTGTGTTTGCCCGTCTCCAGGTAGCTTAATATTGCACCGAGGGGGGGGCTGGGGAGAAGAAAGGTGTGCAGGAGTCAGATGCTCCAGGGGTCCAGGGGGATGGGGACACGGAGGGCAGTGTTTCCAGATAGGTGTCCCATAGAGACCTGCCTCGTCTGCTCCAGCTGCGGCAGATGCGAGGGTCTGCAGTGCTGCTAGGTGCGTTTAATACACTTTTATTTGCAGTGGGTGCGCAACGTGACTTTTATCGGCTAGGTGCACAGCAGCAGGCGGCAGGAATCCTTGGGAGGGCCGTGGACCCTAGAGGGCTTGCCTGACGATTTCCTCCGTCCTGTGCGGGTACCTGTCGCAGCTCGGGTGCCATGGGGCAGCCTGGCTGTGCGGGGTGCCTGGCATCGCCCCACGGCGCTGTGTGAAGCCCTGAGCATCCGTGGCAGCACAGCTGGGCCGGGAGTGTCTTAAGTGTCCAGCTTAGCCAAGGTGGTGAATATTTTAGTGCCTCCGGGCACGTGGCGCAGCAGAAGCGTATCGTTTTGTTTACTCTTCTTTTTCTCAATGCACTTTCCTCCTGGCTGTGAAGAGCTGTGTCAGAAATCCCTCCCGCCTAGTGCATTTTTTGCCGGTATATTAACCGGTCTGGATGGTGGGGATCTAACTTGCTCTTGAATAACAGTAGCCGTGATCCGTGCGCGTTTCCTGTTGGTGGGATTACCCAGGGCTGGGGCTGTCAGGGCCAGCAAGCGTGATTTGCTTTGCAGGCGGAGGATGAAGGCCCTTAGTTATTAGTTCTGCGGACGGCTGCGTGCACGGGGGCAGGACAGGCTGCCCCTGGGACGGGAGCCCCGTCCTACATGGGTGCGCTCCCGAAAGCACGAGGTCTGAGCTCTCTTCTCTCCCCCCCTTCTTTGTTTCCTGATGTGCAATTAGTTTTATGAATGTAAATTACAGAGGGAGCAGGAGAGAGGGAGGTGGGTGTGAGATTTAAAAAACAGAACAAAGCCCAACTATTAATTTATTCCGGTGCAAGTGGCTTTTGTAACCGTGTTTCTCTCAGCGGCCCCGGGGTGGAAGGAGGGAGGCGGTGGTGTAGGCAGTGGGCAGCAAACGGGAAGCGAGGATGAGATTTTCAAAGTCACCTGGGAGACGGGGATGCTCAGTTCCCATTAATTTTAATAAGAAGAGGACATCTGTCTCGCAGCTGACTTTGAGAATATCAGCCCAAACTTTGTCTAATCCTCAGTTCTTTCTCCACCTGTTGCTACCTTGCAACAATGCTTTGATGGCATTTGGCAATGAAAGTAGGGTTTAGGCATGTGGGCACTTCCTGACTGGCTGCAGTGATGGATTTATAGAGCCCTTGTTAAAGGGAGAACACAGCTTTTTCGTGGTTTCAGACATGCGGTAAGGCAGCGCAGAGAACGCCTCTTGTTTTCTCCCATGATCAAGAGATCAGCCACCATCTCACTAAGAGAGGGTCAAGAATATCTCAGACAGATCTTTAATTTATTCTCGAAACCTCCGAGAAGAGAAATAATCCACGTTCTCCCCAGGTAACTCATTCTTGCTAGCGATACGGGCTTCCTTGGGAACCGGCATCCCAGCCCGGACCCCCCTGCTGTTCCAGCCCCCCAGCTCCCTTGCAGCCGTGCGGTGGCTTGTATTTACCTGGTGATTGACTGCCTGTTTGCACACCCTGCGCCGCAGAACCGCTGTCTATCCGGCATTTGATTTCTTCATCCGAAGTGTATTACTTTGCAGTTGTCTTTATTGAATTTCATCTCACTGATTTTTTTTTTTTTTCCAGCTGTTTGTCTAACTTCTCACGAGTGTTTTGAATTCTGAGCCTCGCTTCTGGAGCACGCTGGGGTCCTCCCAGCCCAGGCTCCTCTCTGTAAGGTCTCAGACGCTTTCTGCTTTGTTATCGCCATCACTGCTGAAATATAAAGCAAATAGGCTCCGGCCCAGGGCAGGCAAGAGGAACCCATTTGAGATGCCCTCCCCAGTGACGGGGAGATGCTCGGCACCTATTCCCTACGTCGGTTGACCTTCCCGCCCCCGGCGCTGCCCAAGCTGTCTTCCCAACTTCACTCGTAGGGGATGTCACGCGGGATGATGTCAGGCACTTTAATGAAGTCAAGGTATATCGCATCTGCTGCCCCCCTCCTCGATCCATGAGACCAATTACACCGTCAAAAAAGGAAATTAAGTTGGTTTGACATGATTTGCTATTGACAAATCCTCAGTGGCTGTTTCTTATCACTCTATTATCTCCTCAGTGCTCCCAAAATTGATTGCCGTGTAATTGGGCCGCGTGTCTCGCGGAGGATAGGGCAAAATGTGCACAACCCCTCGGGCAGCCAGGCAAGTGGAGGCAAAAAGCGATTTCCTCCTCGACTTTAATGTTTTCGGCTCCGTGCGTTGCCGCTGCTGAGGAGTTTGATGGGTGCACCGGGCAGGGTCCTCCTGCCCTCGTGCAATGGGCGCCTTTGGTAGACGTGTTGGTTGTTTCCATTTTGACGGTGTCAGAAAAGGGCTTCGCGCTTGGTTATTTAGAGATTTACGGGATCTCAGGGGAAGCTCAGCATTGATCCAATTTATCCCGTTGACTCCCGGGTCCCTGGAGACCGTCAGCAGATATCGAGTCAGCCGGTTCGGCAGCTCCGCGCCTGCCCCCCGCTGCGGTCTCCCTCCGCTGGCTCCCGTGTTTACTCTTCTTACGAGCGCCACGATTTAGTTTTATGACCAAACAATCAATTCTCCATCAGGAGCTCGGGAATGGCTACTGATGTGTTTCCGATAAATAGTACGTCAAGGAAAATATATATATGGTCTTGTCCCGTCTCCATCTCGTTTCCTTCTGCGCCGCACCCACCTTTTGCAAACGTCTCCAGGAGGCAGAAACGGAGACGCAGCATTCGTTCGAGGCATCGAGCGTTAGGAGCGAGGGGATATCGATTCCCCTGGGATAGGAGGGACCGTGGAGAGGAAATTCGTGTAACAGAGTCACTGTCGAGGCTTGCTGGTCACCTGTGAGGCTGCAGAGATGGGGAGCGTGCGTCGAGCACGCCGTGGGTTTGCAAACAGCAATTGCTCCGAAGTCAGGAATGAGATGCATTTCAGGGAAAATAACTGGAGGCTGATGTTAATAATTAAGCTTTCTAATGAGAGCATTAGTTTTTCTCCGGTAGATGGATTCAGCCTTTCCTGTCCTGGCGTTTTTATGTATAAACCGAACTCAATTTTCCATCTGCCTTTGTTGCTCAGGACAAAACACAGCATGGGCAGCAATTCCTCCTCTTGCCTTCCATGGTGGACAGGACAGAAGAGGATGGCAACAATTATATTTAATGTACTCCTGCTCCACGGGAGTTTGCTCCTGCCTCTGCGAGCCTCCGGTTTCCTCGTCTGTAAAATGGACGCTAGGGATCCTGCAGCTGGGTGGATTTTGTTGAAAAAAAAAAGTATTTTCCGAAAGCAGTCTGGGTTTCATTGAGATTTAAATTTGTGATGGTAGGAAGGGACTGGAAACAGGAGCATCTATTATGCCCCACTTTTTTTTTCTTTCCTGGGGAAAATCCAAGCGAAGACATTTTGTTTGAAATTGGCACATCAAAACATTGCAAATGCGGTTTGGTACAGCGCACCGGCCTGATGAAACAAAGGGAAAAAAAGTCCCCGTTTCTGAATTTCAGTGTTGTGGAACTGATGATTCTGGAGAAAAAAAACCTTTCAACTTCTCACCCTATCTCAAGATGAAAACAAATGTTGAACTACTGAGATTTCCCAGAGGAAGGAAATTCTGCTTTCCTAACACCTCTAACACTTACTTTTTGTTGTAAATAATTTTGAGCTCTACAGATGAAAAGCTCTTGGTAGATGCAAAATATTGCTGCTTTTTATTTTATTTATTATTCATCATGATAGTTCATGCCCAAAGAGGAATTCAGACTCTTTCTTTCTTAGCTGCTGGGACCTATGAAAATCACCCAGCTATGGAGCCTGAATGCTTGTAGTTCTGGAAGAAATGGGAAATTCATTAAAATTTCATCGTTTCTGGCTTAAAGTGTTTACTTTATTTGACCATCTCTGCTGGGGGATGTCTTCTGGCTCCCGAAGACCCAGTGGGCACTGCTTTACCAGGGCCAGCCACGTCGTACGTGCTCTTGGCATGTTGCAGGAGGGAGAGCGGAAAATGGGGAGGGGGGGCGATCCCCCGTGGGAACTGGGGTGCTCAGGCTGGGGGAGGAGGAGGCAGCTGACGAGCGTTGCTAACTGCCAAGGTTTGCCGGCAGCCGAGCCCCAGGCGACGGCGGCAGGACCGCTTCTTTTCCGATGCTGTGCCGCATGGATTTGCTTTGGCACGAGGCAGGCGCAGCACCTGCTCCCCGCCGGTCCCGGGGGGCACAGGTAGCTGGGAAGGGGGAATATTAAACGGACGACTGGCAAAGCGCCCGTGTGGCGGGGGAGGGAGGGAGCCTTCGATGAAGTTTCCCCAAATATGCAATTAATTTTGACTTAATAAGACATTTATTGTATAATAAACAACAACTGATTCATGAAAAAATATTTATTGAGGATTTATGGCTGGGTAATGAATTTGTAGCTCAGTTTGCCTTGACTAGATTTATTTACATAGCAGTTAAACCCCAATCAATAATATGCTTTTAATAATCACTATATTTAAGTGGTATTTCAACAATACACTGTAATTAGGCCATGAATTCTGCTGTAATTCTTTAGATTTAGTGTACTTTGGGGTTCCGAGTCTCTCCTTGATCGTGATGCAAGTGTTCCATTAACATTAATTAAGCGCGTGCCAATCAAGCAGAGAATAAACCTCACTCTGCGCGCTCCGTTGGTGAATAGCGATAGGGGAGCGGGAATGAAGCAGCTCAGGCTTTCCGGGGTAGACCGCAACTGTTTCGCTTCAGCATCCTTCACTGGCTTGTATAGCTGCAGATCAGCCGTCACCGGGATTAGCTCCTGGTAGAAGGGGATCCAGGGCAGAGGCCAGCGCTGCTGATGGGCGCGTTTTCATCCAGACTGTCTCGTGATTTGCGCCAAAATAGCACCTGGACAAGGCTACAGCTGCCTTTGGGATTGAACTGCTGGTCTGTACCCGTGGAGCTGTGACTACAGCTCAGGCCAGTGAAAAGTCGTCCCCAGGAGCTGGGTTTGCTGCACGCGTTTGCTCTGTCTCTGGGAAAGCCGCTCCTGAGCCGGATGGTCCATCGCAGGGGATGCGGGACCGTGATGCTCATCCCGCTCCCAGTGCGGACGGGACGTGGGTTTGTGTCGCGTGCAGGGAACGGTGCTGCTCTGTGGCCGTTTAGCTGCCGGTGCAAGGCGAGTGACTGCAAGGAGGTCTGGCGCTTTGCTTCCCTCTGCCCGAGATAATTTTAGCTTGTTTTTTTGGTTGGGTTTAGCATTCTGCTGGGCGCGCTGATAAACGTGAGCACGGAGTGGGTGCACTTCAGAGCATGATTCTGCAAAGTTTTGCTCTATTCTCAAGGCACTTGAAAGTCTTCCTAGATGAATTACCCTTTAAATCCACATTTTTCTCCTGCTCTTGGTCTGTCTGTCTGTCTAATCGCTCTTTGTCTGGGCGATTGTGCCTGCCGTCTCTGTCTGCAGCCGATGATATCGCTCCTGAGAAGGATATGGGTGTGTATATTTAGAAAATGTCTCCTGCATTCCTCTCCCGCAAGGGACACTTGAAATGGCTTTGGAAAAAAAAAGCCCAAAAATACGGCTTCTGCCTTATGAGAACAGGGCCCTAGGCAGGAGACACGCTGGGGAGCCGGCACGGTGGTGGGGCTGGTCGTGGAGGAGGTGATGCGCTGATGAATATTTACCGAACCTGGAGAAAATATTCAGTGCTAAGGACTTTTTCCTTTTTAATTTCGGTAAACCACCTCGTGGTGCGGTTAAAGTGCTGCTGCCGGCGGAGCACAGGAGGCAGGGAGCGGAGTACGGGCGGGCGGCTGCAGAGCCAGCCCCTCGTGATGAGATGGGGCAAAGAACTCAGCGGCGTCAAAAGCTCCACGTGAGAAACCCCATGCGAGCTTTCCCCGCAATGGCACGGAGTCGGGAAATTAAGCAAGACAGCAGACAGGGAAGAAAGATGTGACGTGTTATGGTAATCGCTATTCTTAATGGCTTTGACTGCAATGACCGGTCATTTCTTATCCTAACAAAGGCATGATAGCCATCCGGTGCTGATCGCAAAGCAAATCCCAAAGGTAGCTGCTCTTCTTGCTCTGCCACGGGTCTGAGCTGCCTTGTGCCTCAGCCCCAGGACGTAGCCGGTGTCAGGAGATAGCAGTGGCCGGTCCAGGGGTCGCGGTCCCGTGGGGAGCTGAGCCTGGCAAGCCCAGCGGGATTTTGCCGGAGAGAGAGGTCACCGCTTGCTCTCATCGGTCCGGCCGCCTCCGCTCCTGCTGCCTGTGACGTCCGAGGAATAGAAAGGCAAGGCAGGGCTGCTGCCATCCGTGTGTTACCAAACCCTTTCGAGCTAAATAGGATCCTGATGCTCCGCTATACAATTTGCACTGATTCCTCAGTAAATGCATGGCCTAAACCCAACAGGAGCGGGGGAAGAGGTGCCTGCTGCTTTTCGACCGGGCTTGATCCAGCGCAGAATAATTATGCTGACTGTTTCGCTCTGTGCCTGGCAGTTCAGGGCTTAGAAATCCCCCCCAAAAGAGACCTGCCTATAGAAACTTGACTCGGAGTCCAAAGCAAAGCTGCAACTGGCAGAAATGCAGATCTTCAGGCTCAATCAGATGCATAAAGACAGGCAGGCAAAACTGAGATGGGAATACGTTGCTTCAGCTGTGCACAGAAAGCTGCTGAAATTTTTCCATATCAGAGAGGTGCTTTACAAAAACGGATAGTCTGGCCTGGGGTTTGCAGGGAGGAAAACAACAGTGATGACGATAGCAGCAACAAAAAGCTCCCCCTGCTTTCCGCACTGGTGGGAATTGCTTGTTTATCCTGTACCAGTGACTTTTCTGAGCCAGCTTTCTGCATTTACAAGTCAAAAGCATCTGCCCCATTTGCCCTTGGTGCGTCACAAGCTCTAGCAGCCCGTGTCGGGGACGGTGTCTGCCAGCAACATCGCCGGCGGCGGCGAAGCTGTGCGCCCTGAGAGCCGGGCTGGGGATGCGTTGGGGCCCAGAGATGCCTGGAGAGCGGCCACGTTGTGGAAAGGCGCTGGCTGAAGCAGTTGTGGGCTTTTTTTTTTGTTTTTCGTTTTTGATGCAGAATGGTGATTTCATGCATTTCACCTCATTCCCTGCAATGTGCCTCTTGGCGATTTAACGAGCAGTTCAGCTACAGGGGGGAAGGTATCGGTCATGCTCTGAACTGTGCTGGAGATCTTCAAAATGAATCTGAGGAGGAGAGGAACACACACCCTTGCTCTGCAGGAGATTTGTAACTAGTCTTAGCCGTTCAGTCCGAGTGAGGGAGGTCGCGTTTCGTGAGGGGAAAACTTTGCTTCTACCAGCAATATCTTTCTCTCCAGACTCTCCGGTAAGGAATAACTCGCCCAGCTCGGACGTGCAGTCGGGAAGCCTGGCTGGCCCAGTGATGGCCACAAGAGGACTTTCGCCTTCGTGCTGCATTATAATTCCCCCGGCATTGCAGTAGCGATGGACACTCGGACATCGGTTGCATTAAACATAGGGTCAGTCATTTCCCTGCCTTCATTCTTTGTCTGTAATTCTGCATCTAATGGCAGCAATTAGTCACTGTCCGAGAAGGGATGAGCAAGCTCCTGGCTCATCCCAGCTCTCTGACGGATCTGCTCCTCCAGAGGGATGGAAAGGTCATTAGCAGAGGGTTAGTTATTGATTGGCTTGGGGGAGAGAGAGGGTCCGGAGGTGAAGCTCAGCACCTAGCTTAAGTGATGGGCCAGAGAAAGGAGAAGAAAAATAGGCTGGCAGCAGCCCCAGGGAGCCCACAGCCACCGTGCCACAGATGCAAAGGACAAACGCTTATTGATTGGAGGGGTGTTTTTGGAGGCAGGTTATTTCTTTTTCCTCCCTAAAGCGGGGACCAATTACGGCTTTTGACTGGCAGAGACAAATGCCAGAAGTACCGAGCCCGGATTCCCTAGGGTCATCCTGCTTCTCCTTACGGTGGGGTTGCAAACCCAACGTGCACCCCTTTTGCTGCCTGGAAGAAAGAAATGACGTCCCGAGACGGGAGGTGGGCCTGCTTTTCACATGCACTCCTCCGCAGGAGCAGCCCTGCCCCGTGGCTTGTGAAATGGCATGGAGCGAAACAAGTAAGGAATAAGTCGCTCTTGTCTAGGAAAAACATGAATCAAAGGAAAACCCCGAGCACAAGGCTGGCGAAGGAGGAGGGTGCTTTGGGCAGTGGCTGTGCTGGAGTGAGGAGAGAAGGATCCAGGGCCGATTCGATAATTCGATCGGCTTGTTTCTGGCACAGAGTTTAATTAAGTTGTGCAGCAGATAAATTAAGGCCATTGCCAAGTTCCTAGGAGGGATGTAGGAAGGAGCTTTATGGCGGGTGAAGGCCAGGCTCGTTTTGGAGTGCAGTCGTCTGGGAGGGGGGGAGGCTGTCCGATGGGCTGGCAGGCTCTTCTCCCCCACCTTGGCCATCGGTCACACCTCAGGGCCTGTTGAACACCCTCTGACCTCCGCTTCCATCACAGCCGTGTCAAAAAGAGGGATGAGGTTTTTTGACCGTGTCAACAGGGCTGATAAATCACAGCCTCCGGGCGCGGTGTCGTGGCACGCTGCGGCTCAGCATGGGATACCCTTGGTCTGTCTGGGTTGGGTTCCGTCCTCACTGCCCAGCTCTGAGGGTCCTCTGTGGAGACAGTCGTCCTAGAAAGACATCAGTAGTGATGCTTCGTGCTACCAAAGCTCTTCCTTAGGGTCTCAAAAGTTTCTCCTTACACCTTGTTCCTCCTCTCCTCTTACCTGGGCAGTAGAAGCTTTGTTTCCCAGAAGGGCAACAGGCTGTATTCGCCGATGAGTAGGCTCACTCCTGGAGGAGTGAAACCGTTTCTGTTTCTCCAGGTCAAGGGTTGCACATCAAGACACAGGGGCACAGTGGAGAGCAGGAGAGCTGGTAAGCCCGCTCAACCCTTGCAAGCAACACTGCCAAGAATCTCTTGATGCCCAGTCCCACTGGGATGGCTGACAGGTGGAAGCAGGGACGGCTTCGTGTGCAGGTGGGAAGAAGGGATATCTGCACCCTTTCCATGGCTCGTGTTGTCTCCACCCTGCAAGTGATGGAGCGCAACCCTCTTCTCTGTAGTGATTATGCTGTCCTCGGAGGCTTCTTTGACCTTCAGCACCAGATGGATAATGGTGCGGGCAGGCAGGAGGAAGGCTCGAGGAGCACTGCCTTCAATATGGCTTCGCCCTCCTGATTTATACAGGGGAGAGAGCGATGCTGATGTCTGCTACTGCTCATAGATTATCTTCATTCCAGCAGCAGTCAGGCAGACAGGAGAGGTAAACGGAGAGCTATCTGCCACCCTATCCGTCACCTTCCCTCCGGCAGCGGCGGTGGCTGCCACAGAGCCCTCTCTTCCGGGGGGAACTTTCCCTCTCCATCAAACACCGCAAAAAAAGTCAGATTCTGCAAACGCGTCCGTGCATCTCTGGAGAGCTTGTCATGGCTGCGTCTCTCCCAAGCCCCCCTGGATGGGAAGATGCTGGAGAGGAGCTGATAACCGTGGTGTCAGGGGAGGGAGCGGGAGTCAGGGTTGAGGGCTCTGTTCAACCCAGGGCGGTGCTGGGACTTGCGACTGTGTTTCACGGTCTCAGCATGGTAGTTCAACCACAGGAAGGTAAATCGAAGGCACTGGGGACCTTGTGTGATTTGATTTCTTGCATTGCTTGCCACTGCCCCGCCTTAGTTTCTGGAACTGGGATTAATCTTAATCTTGCTTACCTTCCTCCTAGGGGAGCGGGGCGGCTTGTTGTGTTCATGTCTGCAAAATGCTCTGAAATCCTCCGATAAAAGGTGCTGACAGAGCACCAAGGATTTCCAGCGTTCCTGGATTTAGATAAATAGATAGGCGGACAACGGGTGGGAAAGCAGCGGGGGCTGCAGAGGTGGTTTTATTGGCCGTGCTGCCGCACCACATCCTGCTCCGGCGGGGCTTGGTGTGCCGGGCTGGACCGACAGCGGGGTCCCTGTGAGATGCCCTGTACAAAGGGCGTGGAGAAGCCCATTTTTCAGAGCAGAAAGTAGAAAGTCTTGTGCTGGCACCAGGCGGGGGCATCTCAGGAGCAGGGGTGGGAAGCCTGAAGGCAAGTGATAGCTTTCTTCTCTCGCTGCCTCTGAGAACGCATGAATTATCCAGCCTTTGCCGCCCGGAGACTACGATCAAACCCAGACATGGAGAGCGCTGGCTTTGCTGCGGAGGCTGGGCAGATGGGGGATGCGCTACGAGCAGGCATGGTATGGGGCATGCAGACATGAAACCCAGCGCTTCCTCTTGGAAAGCATCGTGCGCTTTGGGTCTGAATTTAATTTTAATGCCTGCTTTTCTTAATTTTTTTTTTTTTTTTGGTAAAATAGTCATGCTTTAGATCTCTGTACTCTTTTTTTTTTTTTTTTTTTAAATCAGCTGTATGTAAAATGTGCCCAGTAGCCCAGCCAGCATGAGTTTACTCAGCGTGGAGCCAAAGCAGCACATGTGCAGAGAGCGCAAAGCCCAGCTCTGCAGGTTCCGGTGCAGCCGGTTTGCACCACGCGTTTTGGGTAGCTCCGAACGAAGTCCTTCCACCCAAACCTCCGCAGGCTGCTGGGAAGGTGGAAGAATGTATATCCCAGTCCTCCTTTTGCTCAGGAGGCCTCTGTTTCTGACACAAATCTGGTCAGCATCCCGTGGCCGAGCAGCCTGGGCTTTGGTGCATTCAAAATTGCCCTGCGGCGTAAGATGAGCAAAATTTGAATGCCTGGTGAGCAGCTATCCACGGAACAGGAGCAAGGGGATGTATTACTCCGGCTGGAAATAATTTCTATTGCTAGGGAAGAGAGGGGCCTGTTCTGAGCTATTGCACTGGATTGCTCGGTAATTTGCCTGGTGCAGGTGGGAGGACAGAGCCTTATTTCGGGAGAAAGCTCGAGTCAAATTGTTGTGGAAGAAACATAGTCAGAAAGAGCCAGGAAGCATAAAGATCAAAGTTGAAAATCATTTACATTTCATCAAGAACTTGTGGAAAAAGGACAAGAAAAAAAATCTGTCAGTTATGCTAGTTTTTTAGCAAGAGGAATATGATACAGACTAGGAGGCAAACATGCAGACATTGACGTTTCCCTGTCTTTTCAAAGGGGGAATTGACTGCTGAGCCGCAAGTGTTCCTTAAAGTGACATTTGCGGTCGCGTTGTGGAAATCCTCAGGCAGCACAAAGCCTTGTTCCGCACCCAGCCACGTGTCACTGCGAAGCCCGCGATGCTCTCGCGAGCGCTCTGACGGCAGAAACGCCCCACGGGATCCAGGGGTTGCGGTAGATGGCATTGAGGTTATCCTTATGGGTTGGTCGGGTTTTGGTCTGCTCCCAGTCTTTTAACCTCTAGATTTTGGGGCAGCGAGAGCCCTTAGCACCGGCACGAAGCAGTGGGTCCTCCAGTGCTGCCAGCGTGCAGCGGGAGAAGCAGACACAGGCTGCATCGTCGGGATGCGATTTGTCCTCTTGCCCAGCTCCTTTGAGCGTTTGCGGATCATTCCTCTATCTGTAGCATTTTAATGCCTTTATAAAATGTTTCCTAACGACAGAAAGATAATTTGGCTAATGCAGCTCTGCGCAATTAGGTTCCCTAGTTAACATCATGTTCCTGTGTCAGATGCCCTTTCATCTCCTAGCCTATTTTTCATACCCTCGGTAAATATGTTTAATAATCAATTGGCATATTATTAACGCACAATAACGATCTTACTAAATCGAAGCTCAATCTTTATTTGAGACACTTACAGTAAATATTGACTGTTCTGCAGAATTATGGCAGAGCCCTGAGCAGTCTGTTCCAATGGGAACTGGATCCATTTTTTAATACTAGTTATTGATTTTCGGTGAGGAAACCGCCTCGAGGCATCTGTGGTTTTTCCCCTCCCCTGTGAGCTGTTGGGAGGTGATGGACATGCACCAGGTAGATGATTTCCCTTTGCTCCATCTATAGTGCCATCGCTAGAGGTGGGCACGGCTAGTGGGCATTTCTCCACCTCCCTTTGGAGGTTTCCCCAAGGACAAGGTTGCTCCCACGCCCGCGGTGCTGGCAGGGGACAGGTATCGCCTGGCCCGCTCCTTGCCCTTGCCTGCCATGGTGCAGCTGAGCGAGAAGCGTGCTGCCACCCACCGAGGTGACAACTGCCTGCTGTGAAGATGCTAGTTTAATTTTCTGCCCTTAATTGCTGCTAAGGAACAAAAATAGGCTCGTTTGGTCATTTGATTAAGATTCCTGCCAGCTCCCATTTTCCTGCTGTCCTGTGACCTGTCCACACGAAGCCGGATGAGAAGCGACGCTCGCTTCTCGCCGCGCATCCCTAGATGACGTGCCACTGGCATGGCCACGTGGACGAGCCGGCTGACGTGTGGGTGACATGTTTACAGCCCTCTGAGAAGACCCACTCTCTTTCTCCATGCTCTCTGTGTCTCACCGATCCAGCCCTTTAATCAGGGCCAGCCTTCGAAGGACTTTTTTGCATGCTAATTCAGATGCACATCCCCGCGAGTGAGGGCAGTTGCCATGCTTGTGCTGTTATTTGGTCATAGTCCCACCAGCTCGATGTGGTAGGTTGCCTTCCCCAGAGGGGAGTGGGTTTTAGCTTTCCCCTAGTGCTTAGAAAAGCCGAGGGAAAAGAAGACATCTCCATTTTTCCCTCGAGTGGGAGAGGAGGGAGACAAATTAACCATGTCCCATGCAAGATCTGTCAGCGAACGCCTTGGAGGGAGCAGACAAAGTGGCTTTTCCCATGTTGTTATTTTGCAAGAGCTCTGTGTTCCTCCATGGAGAGAGGTTTGGAAGGGAAGATTGGCTCCCAGGGCTGTGATTTACTGCACGGCGTGTAGCGCACGTGGGGTTCGTTGGGAATAACTGCAGATCGTTCTTGTGGTGGGCCAGTGCGTCTGTTGAAGCTAGCAAGGGACAAGGAGCATGTTTGTGCTAGGTGTGTGTGCATGAATGCAGGGATAGCTGTCCACGCTGTGAATCCAGAGGAGCTCCCGGGTGTGGACAAGCCCTTAGAAATGGTTGTGACGCCCCATAAAGATGAGAGGTAATTCCCGGGCCGTGGGCTTGTCGCTGCGCTCACGCCTGGGGAAGGGCTGTGCCTTGGCCGTAGCTCATTGAGATGTGGAGTCCATTGGCGTGGCTGACTGTCTATGTATATTTATGTAGAAGACTTTGCGTCCCTGGAAGGTGCTGTTGCTTGTTATTTTGACTGATTACAGGAGAGTGACTGTACTACAATAGCAGGAGCCACTCATTAGCTTTGGCATAGCGAGAGAGAAATCAGCAACTCATTCCAGCCACATCCACCCCTGGAGGTGAATATTAAACAGGAATTGATCCTGGGTAATGAGAACACAGCCCGGACTGCTGCGATTAGCACTGGTTGAATTTTAAATAGTTAATTATTACAACAGGCAAAGGGAGCTGGTTGGGAGGTGGGTGAGCGTGTTGCCTCCGGGGTGGCAGGTGTATGTTAAGGGATAAGAATTGGCGTGGTTGCAGTGAGTGTATTGGGGGGGGGTGGGGGTGGATGGGTCGTGTTTGGAGGGCTCGTGCGCATACAGTGTAGGTATGCGAGGTGCGTTGGGGATGCTGCCTGGAGAGCAACGGGACGGCTTTTATCTGGGTAGGTGGGCAGCCCCGTGCCTTTTGGGGGATTTGGAGCTACGTGTCCCGGAGAGCACAAGTTCTGGGCAGGGACTCAAAGAGCTGCTGGAGATGAGGGTCTGGGAGCACGTACGTATGTGCTGCTCCACCTGCGTGTGCAGGGTCCATTTCGAGTCCCTCCAGCCTTAGGTCAGGTAACACCTGGAGGGCTCGGGGCAGGCAGCCGGTACGGAAAGCTGCAGTGGGAATATATTGAAGCCGGTTTTTCCTGCGTTCCCCATCTCTGCTGGCTTCCTTCTTCTGGAGCACTGCACAGAAACAAAAGGAAGGCAAGAGAAGGTGGCGGGTGCCAGGAGAAGGCATGCTATCTGCCTGGAGACAGGGGAATTATCCAGCTCGAATAAACGTCTTTCAAAAAGAGAGGAAGAAAGAGAATTTCGCCCTTCTCCTCACCCCATGCCTCCCAAAATACCAAATCACCATGATTAAAAATTGACTCAAATGGACAAGCAGGCGCAGTAATTGATTGTGGCCTTTCATTCTTGCAGCCACACTTAATTAACCTTTAGACTCAAATACCAAGCACTGGTTAGACAGAAAGATGTAGGCAGGGAAGAAGAAGACAGTGCCTGTTGGGAGGATCCTGGGCTGTGAGAAGCCCTTTGGGGTGAAGATGCCTGAATGACGCTGGGATGCTCTGGGGAAGAGCAGGCTACCTGATAACACAGGGCTTGGGCACTGGAGGTTTGTTTCCCTTTGCCAGACTGCAGAAAAACTCCTTTCCAGATTCTTTTTCCCCTCCAGTGTGTTCTAGCTCGGCTCCATTTTGCGTACTGTTGTTGATATTTATTGCTGTCATCGAGCTGAGGACCATAGTCAGGAGCTGACGCCAAGTTGTGCTCAGTGCTGTAGGAAGCCATCGAGCTGACAAACTACGCACCGGTGGGTTTATCTTTGTGCTATGAGCATTACCTTGTAGTGGTGGAAAAAAAGAAAAGACAAAATGTCTGGCAAGGAGTGCTATAAATGGACTCAGTGGTAGTAAAAAGCTGTCATTTGAAGCGTGCCTGTTTTTCCAGTGGTGTGTGAGGCTCAGAGAGGTCAGCGCTGAGTCTCATGGTCAAGGCGCTCGCAGGATCGCCTTGCTTGGGGTGATTACGATGAACCGTCGGCAGCATCTGGTGAGCGTTGGACTGGATGACCTTTAAAGATCCCTTCCAACCCAAACCATTCTATGATCCCAGTGTGTCTCCTGTTAAATCAGTCTCCAGAATTGAACCAAGAGCATGTGGCAAGTGGCGGTTACTGTGACCTTTCCCTTAGGGAAGGGTTCAAAACACATTATTGACCGTGAGAATCTGACAGACCCCTGAATAAACGTCTTGACGCTGGGCTGTGTGGAGGTTGGTCTTCCCACAGTATTATCTCCTAGGCAGACTTTCCCAGGCCGTTCCCCTGAGGATCTCTGGGAGAGCGTTCTTGGGTGCGAACTGGCTATTTTTGTCTCTTTGGAGGCCTCTCTGTCTCCCGTACGTCGCGTTTTCCTTTCAGCCATGGGCCCTGGGCTTTCAGTGCTTGTAATCTTTAATGCAGAGATCCTCCGGCCTCCTTACAGCATGAGTTGTCTTTGCTCTGTGCAGTGAAAACGTGCTTTGACCTGGAAAGCCGTTGCCAGCAGCAGATGGAGTAGACCTGCAGGCCAGCTGTTCTGTGCCCTGCCAGATGCTGTGGTTGCTTTGGTTTTAAATGCTTTGGTTCAAAGAGGCTTAGAGTCCGCCCTGGAATTGGGGATATATCAGAGGAAACTAGGGGTGACGCATCAAAATGTGGACTATAAATGAGGTTGCTCATTTCAGAGGAGACAAGGATGAACAATGAGGAGGCTCCGAGTGGCTGATCTGATGAAGGCGACGTGGCTTCGAAACTCTTGTGGAGCATCCGTTCTGGTTTTCAGATCAAACCCTGGTTCAGCGTAAAAATAGGATGGCTGATTTGGAGAGCATGGCTGAAACCCAGAGGCGTGAATACAAATACGTCCTGTTGCTTGGCACGATAAATAGGAAGGGTTCCTATAGGAACAGTGGCAGCTCTTGAATGTCTGCGGGAAATTGTTTACTTCCAGATATTTGAATGCCTGAGCATGAAGGAAAGCTGGTCTCAAAGGCTTGGACAGGGATGCGGTTAGACGAAGCGATGCCTGGGCTGGGCTCCTGCTCCAGACTCGGTGGCGCTTTCCTTGCGGTGAGCTGGGTCCTACCTGCAGCTCTTTCTGTATGCATCTCCCTGCCATGGGGCCCCGGGAGGCTTTGAGACAAATTGTATTTGTGCATATCAGATGGAGACTTTGGGGTTTGAGCAGGAATTCTCTGCCTTTTGCCTTTTATCATTAGGAATCAGGGATGGAGGTGACAACAGAGTCATGTATGAATGCAGTGTAAACAAAACTGTGTGTGGGTGTGATGACATGTTTCTTTTGTCCATAATGTATTCATCCTCTGAGTGCTTCAGGGTTATGCATTTAATTTGCTGTGCAATTGGCAGCTTTAGAAGTACTTAAGCATCCAACTATCCTTGCCTAAAAATAACTGAAAAGCAAGTAGATTTTTTTTTTTAACCAGGATGAGGCAAAGAGGGGTGGGCCAAGGAGACAAATGTATTCTGCAAGCCAGGAATGCAGCACGCAATCCTGACAGGTTGGCCATGCTTTTCTGGTTATTTTGGTCTTTTCTTCATCCCTTCCCCAGTTAGAAGCAGCTCTGCCCATGAGCAAGTATAAGGGGAGGCAGGGGAAGGGTAGGCTGGTGGTTAGAGCACCAGCCCTGGATGTAGGAGATTTGGGCTGAATCGCCCGTTTTGCTGCTGTCTTTCTGTGTCATCCCAGGCTCTCTGCGCCTCTCCGCAGTCATAATAATATCGCTTTTGCAGAACGGTGTTGCAAGAGTAAATATATTAAAGTTTGGGAGGCATTAAGGTACTGCGCTAAGGCTCCTGCACAGCGTGAGAGCGTGCACTTGCAAATCTCAATGGCTCAGAGGGTCGACAAATGCAACCTCAGATTTATTATTTTTAATATCTCATTATTTCTGAGTCGATCTGAAGGTTTTGAGCCGACCTTGGCAGGGAGAGAGAGCTGCTTTGTCGGGTCCAAGGCAGCTGTGTTGACTTCACTCTTTTCGTGCCGTTGGGTCCTGGCTCTGTCTGTCTTTCTTCATAAGAAAGCAGGAGCTGTAGGGGTGTCTCCAGCCCAAGGTGGATCCAATACCCGTGGTGCTGGCAGTGTGGGCTTTCTCTGGCGGTCTTGACCGGATAACTTAGGGTTTTGAGTTTTGCGTGCTTGGCACTCCTTGAAGCCTGGCCCACAGGGCTCGAGGTGCTGGTACCCAACATGATCTCAGACTCCTCAGGTTTGTTCAACTCAGCAATGCGGCGAGTGGCTGCAGAGCTACGGACCTGGGGCTGCTTCTGCGAGGGACCCATGCAGACAGCCGTGCCCTGGTACCCCTTCCGTACTTAGCAGCTGCACCGCACGGAAGCAGTTTCTGAAACGCTTGCAGATGTGTTTGGCAGCTGCTAATGACGGTGAACTTTTTGTTTCAGATCCTACAGAAGTTTGGAGCTGAAAAACCCCTTGAGCCCAGAGCCTGAACCCCCGGGAAGATTATAAAATTCCCTACCCCTACTTTGCAAAGGCACTGAGAGTCTGTCTGGCAAGACAGGTTCATTAACAAATTAATAGAATAATCAGCGGGGCTTTGTGTGCGTTTTGCAGATAAAAAACTGGTAACAACATTCTTTGGCTCTTTAATGGGCTGATAAGAGCCAACTATCTGCTCCTTGGCGGGGCTAATGGCGAGATAACAGAGGTTAAATCAACTGCGGGGCTCTGGCGAGGGCACTCACAGAGGGAGCTGCTTTGCAGGGATGGATGGAGGAGGGAGCTCCATCGGTTTTTAAACACGATAAAAGGGAATAGGCAGCAAAGGGAAGGGAGAGAATCCAGAGCCAGCTCTGTGAATATTTTTAGGAGCGCTGCGCCAAGCACCCCCCAAGGGCTGCACCTCTGGGAGGTTTATGCTGTTGAAAAGTGACTGGCAGGGCTGTAGGGAGCTCTGACTGCTCTCAGGCCTTTCTGTGGTGGTTTGGAAAAAGAAGAAAGTGGTTGTCGGCCTCTTCTCTTTACGATAAGCAGCCAGGGACGCGTTTCTTAGGAATCCTGCAGGGAAGAGGCAGGCTGGGCTGCGCGCAGGCTCCCAGGCTGGTGCGGCAAAGCCGAGGAACTGCACGGTCAATGGCCTCGCCACCGCAAGTCCGTGCAGAGCCCTCCATGAGCCTCTTCACGGGGATTTCAAGGTCCTTCGTAACACAAATCGAACTGGAAGGTTAGAAACCAACTACTCCTGGCCGTTCTTAGCAGCTTGCCCGCCGGGCATCCCAGCCCAGCGTCCTCCCTGCTGCACCCCAGGGGCGAAACACAGCGGGAGCGAGCGGCAGGCGGAGGCGGCCAGGTTGGGTAGTGCTTCCCACCCCGTCCAAAGCGAGGGTGTCTCGTGGTCTTTTTGAACAAAGACCGCAGCCTATCTCCTCTCCGCAAGTCTCCTGCACCTGCGACTCGCTGCAACTGGGAGCAGCATTCAAATTTGCAAGTTGGAGAGCCGCGTACCTGATGGCTTTTGCGGAAGCGTCGTTTGCCTTCAGACGTTACGAACGTGTGAGCAGTCAGGATTCAACGCTCGTTTTGCTTTCTGCGGCCTCCTCCGTGGAGGTTTCGGGGTGCGTCTGGCATCCAGGGACCTCTGCTTGTGTGTCGTGCCGAGGGTGGAGGGTTTGTCCTCGTGTCACCTCCCCAGCCTGCCGGGAGTTTGCTCTTGGGAAGGCTGCACGAGCGGGTTGTGGAAGGTGGCCGCTGGGGGTGCGATGGGAAGCGCTTGCCTCTGTCTTTCCCTGAAGGGCTATTAATTTATACAATATTTGCTTTGTTAAAGAAAGGACATTGTCAGGCAGCTTTCAAGTGATGTGTGAAAGTGACATTAATAAGATGTTCTGGGGAAGCCTGCAGGCAGCCCCGCCTCTCCTCCAAACCTCTCCAAGTCTACTTTGAAAGGAGCATCAGCAACCTTGATCCTCCTCCTCCACTAGCCGAGGCACTCGCTGCAAACTTCCCCGGCGCGCGGAGACGGGGGCGGAGGTGCCGGGCAGAACGGGAGGGCCGCGGCGCCGGGCTCGGTGGATAATTGCAGGCGTGTGGTTACCAGGGAAGAGAAACAAGGAGGAGATGGCATGGAGGGGTGGGAGTGAGTTTGCTTTGGAGGAGCAGCTACAGCTCGGGGCTGGCGCTGGGCTAACCAGCACGGCATGGAGGAGACTGCAGATGAGACCTGGCTCTTCTGGTGCCGAAGGCTTAAGGGCTGGCGGTCAGGGTGTGCTTGCAGAAAGGGGTCTCCCCTCTTTCAGCATCGTTTGGATGGAAAAGGATGGCGAACCCCAGTACGCTGTCGCCATCAACTTGTCCTGGCCCTGGTGCCAGGCTCTGGCTGTCTTTGAGGGGTTTTGATGCTCCCTGGGGTCTCCCTGCCATCCTCGCTGCAGCGTACAAATTAAATAGATTTAATTGCAATTGCTCATACACCACCTTTCTCCCCTCCAAGGGGCAGCACGCGATGCGGTTGACTCTCCCGTTGCGTATGCACAGTACCCTGCCTGCCACGTGTTTGCCATCCTCTCCAACGCTGGGATGAGGAGTGGGAATATTCAAGGTGTTCAGGTTATTATTCTTGTGTCCTTTGCTAGGACATTTCCTTGTTTTATAGAGGAAAGGCCAGAAAAAGTCCCCAGATAAAAGCAACTTGTAGTGCAATGAAGTGCCAGGATCGCGTGTGCAACCCTGGGAATGTAAATCTGTGCGTGTAAACCTTCCCGGGTGAACTGCGAATGTTGGTTTGGGGATTTTTTTGTTTCGTTTTGTTTTTGCAAATATTGAAGGAACTAACTATTGATTAATTAACGAATACCATGCACTCCTATCCCACCTTTCATCCCAGAACCTCCAATCCCATTACAGATAGTAATGGAGCTTGAAAGCAAGAAGATTTGCGTTGCGAAGGGGTAAACTGAGGCACCGGACCAAGCTCAGCGGTGGAGCCGGGCTTGCAGACCCCTGCCTGCGGCTCTGCCCGCTCCTGTTCCTCCCTGCCCGCTCTTCTGCTGTCAATCCCAAATGACAGGAGGCCTGGAACAGAGCAGGGCTGTTAATAGAACGTCGAAACCATCAAAACCATTAAAATCTAAAGAGCAAACAGAAATGGGAGATAAAAGGGGTTCGCATGCGTCGGCCCTGGAGAGATGCTTGCAACCCGGAGGTACTTGTGGAAGTGACTTTTAGGAGGTGCTGGCAAGCAGGAGGGAAAAAAGGAACAAATAGGTACAAACAAAAGGCGCAAGGGTGTAGGTGAGGAGCCCAGTTTCTGCCCAGGGCCGTGGTGCGAAGGTGCTGTCTGCTAGCCCGGAGCAGTCTCTTAATCCCGGGAATAAGGAGCCTTAACACCAACTCTGGCAGTAACAAACTGCCTTTTTTTCCCCTTTTTTTTTTATTTTCGTAAGGGTTCTGGGGCTGTTGGGAGGCTCAATTAATTAGTTAAGATGTTTTCCACTGTTATTGTGCCTCCCCTCAAAGGCTTCTGACAGTAAATTCTCATCAAGTGGAAGATCTAATAAGTGCCAATTATTGAAGTTTGCTAATTGCCAGATAATAATAATGCTGATTAATAATGCTTTTAACACCACTGTTGATTTCAAATGTGGGTACATGTGCTGCAGCGCCATTGATTTAAATTGCAATTTCTTCTGCTTTGAGGCTAAGTGGGGTAAAAATCGGGTCGCCGGTGGGTTTTTTTTGTCCGAAGAGCATATTGTTCTAACCCCTGTCTATAAAAACCTGCTAAGTTCGTAAGCGAGCGATTTAAAAAGAAATAAATAAGCGCGGGAGGATAATGCATCGCGGCGAAGCGGTTCGTTCATTTCCTTGACAAGTGTAATTTAATTTTAATTATTTATGATTCTTCGTAGCTCGCTAGTAAATGTTCTGTAGTATATTTTGTAAAACTAATGAAGTCTTAGTAATAGGAGACCGAACTCGAGCCCTGCACGGAGCGGCGGGAAGACGCAGCTGGTGTCTCGCCCTCTGCTTACGCCGTAGCTGACCGGTGACGTGTTGCGTCCTTCTCCTCTGTGAATCCCACCCAGGCGGGAACGCTGCTGCTCCTCCGCGTGCGCCGGTTGTGCGGGAAGCCGATCCCAAGGCTTTAGGCTGGGTTTGCTGTAGAACTTTTTACTTTTTTTGAGCCGTAGCGACGGGACGGAGCTTCAGCCAGAGGGGAGGCTTGCCCTCGGCGCGCGGCTGGAGCACCCCGCGCCACCCCTTGGGGTTTGCGATACGGCTGGGGAGGTCGTGAAGTTGGTTTTTCCTCCAATTATTCCTTTCTGATTTCTGCTCCTAAATGCCCCAGGCGATAAGGAAACGTGGAGCAAGGAGGGAAGGCTGCTTGCTTCGGGCTTGCCCGAAGGGGAAGGGAAAGCGTGTTCCTCCACCGGCATCACGGCCCGGCTTTGGGATCGGTGCGGGATGCCGGCGTCCCCGGCCGCTGGCGTTTGAGGAGCAGCGGATGGATCCGCTGGGCGGGCATGCCCAGAACAGCGTGGGGTGTTGAGAGGAAACCTAAATTTAAATGTTAAAAAGCTTTTGTTCATTACTGGTGGCATTTTCTCCCCCTCCCCATTTGTCACTTGGAGCGGAGCTGTGACTCTTTTAATATCAAACAAATAATAAGCTCCCTCTAAAGTGATTTTTCTGACAAGGAGCTCAATATATTAAACTTTATCTATATTTTAATAGCCAATTTCACACCAAACTGCCTTCTTAATAATGTATTTACCACCTGGGGATATTATTCCAACCCATCTGGAAAGAATTGGAAATTAACTGTCCCTAAACTGAGTCTGTGTGTGCTTTAGATGCAGCGGAGATAACAGCGGTGTCATTCCTAGGGGAAGTGGGGGAGGAAGCTCATCATGCACCGAGCAAAATGTCACCGGCACAGGCAACAGCTGACAGGGAAAGGAGCGCTCTCCCTTTTGCAACTGAGAGCCCAGCCCACCTCGGGAACATTCAGCCGCTCGGGGGGAGCGGCCGATAGCACCTCGAGGGCCTCTTCCGCGCTTGTGAGAGCTGGGGGGTTTTGGTTCCCAGGGATGCGGCATGGACGCAGGGCTCGACGGAACGCCAGCGTCGTGCCGGGCACTGCCGTGAGCCCAGGCGTGCCCCTGGGACCCTGCTGCTGCAAGTGGGCACCCAAAGGATGGAAAAAAGTCGTATTCCCCCAGACCTGTGCTGATAATAGGAATTAATCTGGTCGGGCAGCGCTTTTAACTTGCTTCGCTTGCAGCGGTCCTCTCTGCGTCGTAACGATCCCATCTGAATCGATGGTGTCTGGTGCAGCCTGGGCAGATCGCAGCGTCCGCTCTCCGTGTGCAGCTGCAAGCACGTGTGTTTGGAAAACATCGTTTTGTTTGGTCTAAGTCGTGTGTATAGTTATTCTTGCTCTCTGTTTACTTTCTACAGTTTCCAGGGCTTGACCGCTTTGGTTCCCTTGGCGCTAGGTGCTGTGTGAAAATCCCTGTGATGGTCCCAGACCTACAGAACCCGTGTCCCCCCCGCACAGCAAGCCAGGCCAGAGAAAATACCTCGCATGGCTCTTTTGCCCTCAAAACAGGGGAGTGGTGGCGCGCCTAGTCCAGAGAGCAGAGTCATCCCAACCACAGCTTGCCAAGCTGGGTTTAAATCAGACTTTGATTGTATTTCGTATCAAATCTAAGCCTACCCAGGTCTATCCAGGTGATGTTACTCGTTCCTGGCTGTGCGCAGCATCCCTCGGCTCCGCTTCACGGCAGTGCGGGGACGCCAGGGGCGGCCTCGCCTGGGACATCAAGTCCAAGCCAGAAGCGAGCTTTTCATTTTGCCCCAGTGAGAAGTCCTTCCCGAGCCTCCCGGGTGCGTTTGCCAGGGAAAAACTGGCGGTTCAGGTCGGGGCTGTTGGTTTTTATGCCAGATCTGGTCTGCCGTTGCTTACCGGACCGGCGATGGGTGCTAAAGGGTTTGCAGAACACAGGCATCGCTGCCAGCGTCCCCGCTGCCCGGTGTAGCAGCATAGACTTCCCGTGCACCAGTGTCCTGGGCTGAAAAATCACAAAGAATGTTGCAGCTTTACAGTTTTGCTTGGATTTGACTGTGTTGTGGAGGTTTTTGTTACTCACGCATTTCTGTGACACATCACCGGTGCTGAAGAGGATTAAGCTTTGCGATGTTTCCTTTTGTTTTTAAAATAATTAAGGGCAACTGCTACTTAAAGTCAACTAAAACATCCTAGTTTTTAGATAAAAGTGCCTCGTGTTTGTTGTTGTAATGAAGCAGTTTGACATTGAGATGAAAGTCTCTGCTGTTTGTGTTGTAAAAACTGATTTTGACGCCATTTTTGAACCATGTCAAACTGTTTCCTTACATTTCGAACAAGACACGCTTTGATCTAAGAAAAAACCCCAAGATGTTTCCTTCAGAACGGAGAAGCAGCAGCCCTTAATGATTTTAAAATAGGATCAAATTGTAAAATGTTTCAATCATTATGTTATGTCACATAATGACATCCTTGAAGCTGTGCTGCGCGATGCTCGGCGTTGCATTTAGCATGGTGAGATGTTGTAGAAATAATTCAAAATAATCTAAAATGCTGAAATGAAATACCGAAATTGCAAAGTGACTCTTGAAGGCGTCAAAAGAAAATTCTAGTTTCTGGCTTTTTTAGAGTCGCTCTTGTGTTTTTTCATTCTGAAACCGAACAAAAACANCGTTGCATTTAGCATGGTGAGATGTTGTAGAAATAATTCAAAATAATCTAAAATGCTGAAATGAAATACCGAAATTGCAAAGTGACTCTTGAAGGCGTCAAAAGAAAATTCTAGTTTCTGGCTTTTTTAGAGTCGCTCTTGTGTTTTTTCATTCCGAAACCGAACAAAAACAAAGCGTGGAGAAGTTGAAAGCGCCTTGTGAAATGGAAATCCTTCAAACCGACCCATTTTAGCTGCAATCCCGTACTGCTCCCGTGCAAGGGGAAATGCTGGGGAGGAGGAGTGGGGCTCTCCGGGCTGCGGCAGCACCCAGCCCCTGCGGATCACGGCTGAATTGTTCTCCCATGGGGCTGGGAAGCGATGGGGCGTTCGCACCTCCGTGTGCTGAACCAGGCACTCTTGGGTACCTTCATTCTTTTGCTGCTTTTGCAGTTTCCCATCGGAGGTGCCGGGAGGGGAGGGATGAAGGCAACAGGGTTCGTGTTTGCATCCTGCGGGGTCCAAAGGGCTTGGCATCGCAGTGCCCCAGTCCTCAGGGGTTTCCCAGATGTTGCTGCCGAGCATCTGGGAGCGGGGAGCACGGCAACGGCTGTCTCTGTGGTCCCCAAATTGTCAGCTAAGCACGGAGACCGCGTGCGACAGACGGGTCAAGGAGGAGAGGTGCATAAAGGCTGCTTTAATCCTGCACGGGGAGGATGTGCGCGCTGACAGTTACCTGGGGACCCTGAGATACCAGAGTGCCTAACTTAATCAGACAGATAACGGGAGCAGCTAGAGATGAGGCAGGAGCAGGAACCGCCGAACAATAGGAGCCAGCCCCTCTGGGCCCCCGTGCTGTGACTGAGATAATAAACTATATAAAAATCTGTCACTGTGCGATAAGTGATGAATTAGAATCAATTATATGTTTAAAATAATAGACCTCCCCATGGTGTTACCCTCCAGAACGGTGATGGCTTCCGCCTAGGCTTGGCGGCGGCGATGGCAGGCTTGCTGGCACTGTCACCGTCGAGGCTGGGACAACTCGCGCAGACGGCTTTGCAGCGCCGGGGAGCTCGGCCCTGCGTTGCGCGGTGGCAGCTGAAATCAAAACCGGCAGCCGAGCTTTCGGCGTTTAATTTTGCATTTTCTCCCGATCTCTGCAGAGCCGCGCGGCACGTGGACGCTGCCGCCTCGTGCCGTGCCCGCGGCGGGCACGCGTGATGCAGTGACCTCCAGCCCGCCGTTCCTCGCTATTTGTAGATTTTACAGATTTGCCGTTTTTCTTGCGTTGTTGGCTGCTTCATGCATGTGGCCTTGCTGCTGCTCCCCGCGTGGAGCAGCTCTTTCCGAGCCGCTGAGTGCTGTTCTGCTAAATAACACCGCTTGAGTGCGTTTTTCGCCCTCCCTCAAATGCCAGGAGGACAGCCGAAGGTGCGAAAATGCAAGATTAACCCCGTGAATCATCCGTCAAATGATGCGCAGTTGGGTTGCGAGCGCAGGGCTGGCAGGAGGGGGAAGCGTCCAGACTTGATCGCCCCATTGCCGCACGTTGGATGCGGCGGCTGGCAAATGCTCCCAGCAAAGCTCTTGCAGGGCGGTGGGAAGGGCGCGCTCGTCCAGCCCGGTACTTCATTTCGGATGTATTTTGGGGGATTTTTTTTTTTGCCTTTCGACCATGCTGATTGCAAAGGGGCTGGGGAGGTGGACTGGGGCTTGGATGAACGTCTCGCCTGGAGGTGGAGGTGGTGTTTATGAGCTGGTCTGATTGTTTTGGTGAGGATCACACCGATGTGCTTGCTTTTCCTTCAGAAGCTGCGGCGCTGTAGCTCGTCGTGGGCTCGCTGCAGGGGGTTTTGAGGCCGCTGGGCTCAATCTGTGTCCTTCCTAGGCGCGTTTCCAAGCCCAGCCTTTTCAAACAAACACGTAACCCTGCTCAGGTGTTCTCAGATGGTTTTGCAAAGATGTATATTGCTCTAATTAAAGTCGGTATTTTCCCCATTGATCGCAAATGCTGCTTGCTGCCCTCCTGCAGCCACATCCCTTTCTTTCTGCAGGCTGGGGGGTTTCCCAGCTCCCCGCGCTGACGGGAGGGAAAACATTCTTTGTCCATCAAAAGTCAAATTGGAAACCTGTGCCTAGCCTGGCTTGCTTTATTATTTTGTTAAATAGCACAAGTTGCAGCCATAAAGCCCCTGGAAGCCTGTGCTAAGCAGGGGCACTGGGACCGGCGCTAATGGATTGAAGTGAGCGGCTCACCAGCCACAGGGGTGCCCTGGGATTTCCCTTTTGAATCTTATTTACATTCGGACTAACAATAGCTCCCAAGCTTGGCTATAAATAATTTCTAGGAAAGAGTTGTCTAATTAAACGTACAGCAGCGAAGAACGTACTTTTAACCACAAGGCTGGTGTCCTAATGAACGTAATCACTGGATGGGGACAGCTTAGGCAACAGAACTTGACATCTCCCGATGGAGGCAGAGAGATGGAGGGGAAACATACTTGGGGAGAATTCCCAATCAATATTTAATTGCATAGCATGTAATCTGCCTTAGTATTTTTTAAAATAAAATTAAGGCCCCGCAGAAACTGAAGAACCTTTAAAGCAGTTTTGAGGAGGGGGAGCCTCCTTTTTCACAGCTGTCTGGGGAGGGAACAACATCTAACTGCCCCTGTAGGCATGCAAATCGTTCTGTAGTTGGCAAAATGGTCTGAACGCAGGCTTTGATGGCACGGTTCCACAGCCTTCCCTCATCCGCCGCGCTCTTCCTCCACTCCTGGTGCCTCAGTTTCGTTGTCTCTAAGTGGGGAATACAGAAATTCCCCCAAACTTCCCAGACGTCCAGCTATAGCTTGCATCTGGAAAGCGCCTCGAGAATGACAAGCAGCGACTTCACCCGTAACCAGCCGTGGGCCATGGCGCTGCACGGCTAAAAGACAACTGAGAGCTGGTGGGATCAGGCGATGGGCAGAAGCTGTGTGCTGCAAATGGGTGGCCAGGTAGATCTCGGTGGAGCTTAAGATAGCAGAGAGGCTCTTGGGCAGGGCCTGATGCTGAACTGGGAGGGTTTAGCTCCCTGTGGGCGTAGGCGGTGGTGTAAATTGCCGAGGAGCGGCTGGTCCCTTGCAGGGCGGACCCATGTGTAGTAAGACAGTGTGTCCCTGTGTCTGAAGCGTCGCGCTGGGTGCTGGTGAGCCGTTGGGAAAAATCCGGCGCGCAAAGGCGTCTAGGGGCTGTGCTGCCCTGGGAGCAGTGCCGCTGCTGGGGCGATGGGTGTCGCGCAAGAGGTGTGCGCGTAGGCAAGGAGTGATGGACAAGTAGCCGTGCCTGGTGCCCGCTGGGTTTGCAATGGACTCAAAGGCTGTGTCTAGGGGTGAAATACAGCAGGGCAGCTCACGTGCAGCCTATGCATGCCGGCTTGCACCCTGCAGAGTGTTTGGGCTTCCCCGAAGACTGGGGCACAACATTTAGGGCATAAATTAATGCATCTCCGGTTGGAGCAGAGGTGCTGGTTTATGCTGGCGGGGCCGTGGTACCTTCCAGCACACAGGATTTGGGAATAACACAGCCCTGAAATGCGTTTTTGGCTGCTTTGTGGTGGTGGCCCTGGCAGGGAGGTGCAGCAGTGGGATGCTGCCGTCCTTACTGCCTGCAGCAGCTCGGAGTGCACTGCCAGCCCTTGGTGAACGCTTGCTCCATCCCCAGAGGAAACACTCCGGCTCCACTGCGATTAATCTAATCGGCCACTGGATGTCAATGTTGCCTCGTCCAATTACAAGTGGGAAAGTGCTAGATCTTCAGAAAGGGGGAGAAGAAAACCCGCTGTCAGAATAGCGGAGGTTGGATGTTGTTTTCTTCTGCGAAGTTGGCTGTTAAGCAGCGTACGGCCATGTGCGAAGCTACTGTGGAGGAAACAGTCATTGCTCTTGTTTTGCTCGGCCAGGGTGGGATTTGGTCCAGGCTATGTAAAGACTAGACCCTGATTTGGGGCAAAAAGCCTCAGCGGAATGAAAAGCCGGATACAAAAACGTATCCCCTTCTTCGCGGCACAGCTCGGTGCGTGCTGAGTTGGTGCTGGTTGGCATCAGGCCCTTACGTGATGTTCGGGAGGGCGGTGATGCGTCTCCTGTGGAGCTGGGAGCAGGAAGGGCTGAGGATGTGTAGTCAGAAAATACAGCTCTAGAAGGGGAGGATTTTCAGCAGCGTGCAAAAACTGATCTGGATTTAAATGCTGCAGCTTGGCCTCCTCTCCGTTGTCCGTCTCCCAGCCAGTCGCGGGGATGCACGGAGAGCAGCTGCATCCCGCCAAGATTCATGATCGAGAATGCCTCTCCCCCACCTCCTCCCTCCCTTTGACAAGTACTTTAAATCCAGGCCCTGCTTTGGGAAGTAGGTGCTGCAGCTGGCCTCTCCAGCCTGTTTGCACACCCAGGTGGGGCATCCCTGGGAGGAGCGCAAGTCCTTGGGACCTGGGCGCTGGTGAGGGCTCCTTGCCCTCACGGGCACCTCCGCAGCGGTTAAAGGCAGGACGTCGCTCCCCTGAGCTGCCAGCCTGCCGCCTTTCTTTNCCCAGGTGGGGCATCCCTGGGAGGAGCGCAAGTCCTTGGGACCTGGGCGCTGGTGAGGGCTCCTTGCCCTCACGGGCACCTCCGCAGCGGTTAAAGTCAGGACGTCGCTCCCCTGAGCTGCCAGCCTGCTGCCTTTCTTCGCTAGCAGTAAAAAGGAAGGAAAATGGACGCGTGGTTTCCATCCCTTTGGAATTATTCGCCCCCCCTTTCACGTTGTGTTCATTTGGGCGCGTTAATATCTCAAATTTAATGATAAGTCTAACGGAATTCATTTATAAGATAAATAAGATGTTATTAGTACGTTAGTAGCAAAAAACGTGCAAGGACACTGCTAATCTAAGGTGAAAATGCCTTCCTGAGTGAAATCTAATTAGCAGATTGTGTTCTATTAGTGACTTTTATGGGGAGTTCATGAAAATGAATACAAATATGATCCAGGCAGCCTCTCCTGTGAAGCGAGATGAAGGAAGACACCGATGTGCATCCTATCCCCGTGTCAGAAGAGGACTCTCTGGAGGCAGAACGGCAGCCTGCGGCCACCTTGCAGCTGAAGGTTGTGGTTGAAGGGCAGCAGGTCTGGGGGTCGCGTAAGTTGAGTATGCTCGCAGCAAGTGAAATGGGGTGGGGGGGAGTCCCAAATGTGCCATCTCATCCCTCTGCCTGAGCAAGCGGCTGGTTGGAGCTGCTTTTCCGCGATAAGAGCCGTGATGGTTATGGAGATCTCCTTGGTGCTTTGAATTCTGCCCCCAGCCAGATGTCCTGCAGCGGTCAGCACTGGTAGCAGAGGATGCCAGGTCCTGCAAAAGGTCCTCAGCAGAGATTCAGCGTCAGGCTGCCCTGTGCTGGCAGACCTCTCTGCTCGCCCAAGCCTGCCGGCGTGCAGTAGCTGCAGGGGAATGGATCCCATCCAAGAACATCATACATCTTTTAAAGGCTTACGGTCCCCTAGCAAGCCGGAGGGTGTTGTGCAGCTGTTACTGCCAGGCCGTGCTGGAGCCACACGCTGCAGAGATGTGCTGGTGNGCCCAAGCCTGCCGGCGTGCAGTAGCTGCAGGGGAATGGATCCCATCCAAGAACATCATACATCTTTTAAAGGCTTACGGTCCCCTAGCAAGCCGGAGGGTGTTGTGCAGCTGTTACTGCCAGGCCGTGCTGGAGCCACATGCTGCAGAGATGTGCTGGTGTCCCTTTTCGTCCTGGCTCGCCTTGCAGAGTCGGCGCAGCAGGGACTCCCGTGTGAAGGAGCTGTGGAGGTGACATTCATGCGTCTTCCTAGGTTTTGTGCTGAACACCGGCACTTGGGATGTTTCCAGAACTGGGAAGCATTCCTGTGCCGCGCGTGGTTTCAGGGCCTTGTAGATAACTTAGGAAGGAAAAACAATCTTGGGATCAGTGACAAAAAAAAAGAAAGAAAGAAACAGCAAAACTGCTGTTGTCTCTGGGGTGGCCGGGAGCTCTGGGTACCATGCAACAGGCTGCCCGTGCAAGCTTGGTTCAAAATTGCTCGCGAGGATATGGGAGCTCCGGAGGAGCAGCGGGAGACTTTGAGCAGTGAGAAGTGGCGTGAGAGCAGTCGCCTTCCCCTTAGCAAACCCGTCCCGTCCCTTGTAGTTGTGCAGAACAAATGCAGTGACCCCTGCCAGGCTTTTGAGGCTGGGGCGGAGTCCGTTAGTCACTGCTGCCGGTGTAGGAAGCATCTGGTGGTGGTTCGAAAGATCCTTCCCTCCCATCTGCGGGCGCAGGATCCAGCCCTTGCCGATTTCTTTGCTGAGCAGAGGCAAAACAGCGAAGCAATGCATGGGGAGTCATTATTCATGCAGATGATCCTCACAATTCAATAGAGGTAATTAGGAGGATGATGGAGGAAATTAGCACTTTCTGCGGGTTTATTAATATTAATAAAATGATTCCACGGTTAAAAATAATAATAATATTAATAAAATAAATAGAAAACTGCAGAAGGGCTCTGCCCAGCTACTAAATACCAGTCTGCTCCAGGCAGTGATCAACCAGTAGCTTGAATTAGTCTGCAGAGACAAGTGTTTTGCCCTCTCTAAAGATGGTATCACGGAAGTCAGAATGGATTAAGGCGTATCTGGGGTCATTTCTTGCTTCCCGCTTTTGTCTTCAACGTCAGCGAGAAGAGCTGAAGCTCGGCAGACCCTTAAGGCTTTGGGAAGTTCAGCGGCTTGTCTTCGGTGTGCCAACGGTCTTGAAAATAGGATGTTTTCTGAGAAGCGCCTCCGAGTCCTCTTGTCCTCCTGCTTCTTCACCTGCTTTGCCTGTAGTTGTCCTAGCGAGGAAAATGTTCCCACGTCTCCACTTGCCGGAGGCTTGGTGTAGCGCTGGCTCCTGGACCTGCCGTGTTGCCCTCCCAGTTGTGTTCCCCATTCCCTCTCGTATCGATCACAGCGGAGAACTGCGGACCGCTGCCACCGATGTGCGGCGTGGGCTCGGGAGAGTTGTTCGGCTCTCGGTGCCGCTGGCGCGCAAGATATGCTGGAGTATTTGAGGGAGTTTATTTGCAGAGGGTGAGGAGATTATCAAATTAAAGACAGCACGGAATGCTATTAATGAAAATACACAGCAAATGTATTTAAACATGTAAAAATTTAATTAAGAGGTTTTATTATTAAAATATTGCTGAAAGTGCTTGTTGAAGCCCTCTGCTTTCTTTTGAGATCAAGGCTTTTCCAGTTTCTTGCATGCTAAAAGGAGGATTTAGGGTAAGGAAGGGAATAGTTGGTACCAGCTGGCTTCTGCAGAGGGCGATGGGGCTTTTGCCTTGGATCTTGGGTGCAGGATTAGGCCTGGCTGTACCCATGGGAATACCCGGCTAGACTCGGTTCTTTTAAGAAGGCATTAATGGGGGTTTGCAGTCATCCAAGCACTTTCTTGCTGGCTAGGAGGAACATCTGGAGAGGTTCAGCATCAAGCCAGGGACCGTGCCTTAAGGACTGGTGGAGGGTGGCAGCAGGCTGCCGGCAGCGCTGGGAAGGACGAGCAAGACGCCGGATGGGGTGTAGGACTTGTGACTCCTTCTCCATCCCTATGGGAGATGCGTGCGCCTGAGAAGCTTCCTGGGGAGCAAAGAAAAGGTGCTGTGAGGTCCCAGGCTGTGAGCTCTGTGCCCTTTGCTCCTCAGCACACCTAGCGTCTGCCTGCTTGGGGCACGAGGAGCAGCTCTGTTTGTTTTCGGGAGCTGTGAATATGCCGGTATCAGCTCTCTGCTGGCTGATCTGCTTGTGTCCGCGCTCCCGAGTTGGAGATGCCGGTCTGGTGGGTGGTGCCAATTCCCAGAGCCTTCTCCATCCGTCTTTATTTAAAAGGGAAAAGATCAGAGCAGTTGAACCCGTTGCTTTAATGATAGATTCCATTCTATTAAACAGTAATTGCAAAAAATCAGTTTCTATAATTAAAGAAAACCCTCCACGGCTAGGCTTGGTGGCTTTCTGCTAGTGCTTTACATGCGATCTCCGTCTTATCACTGGGGACCCTCACGTCCTCCCGTCTTCTGCATCGCGTGCGGACGGTGAGAGAGCCTGGCGCTTTGTCTCCGGAGGGCCTCTGCTGCGGCTCCGGGCTCGGGAACCAGACGGATTTCCCTCTCCCATCCGCTTGTGTCCCGGGAGCCGTGCCCTGGGCCGTATATCCTGCGCTGAGGTGGCAGAGCCGGCGAGCGGAGGCGAGTATTTCCATTCCAGAGGAATTTGCAGGGCTGGCAGTTCTAAGCGGGGCGAGGTGGGGAAAGCAACCCTATCTCCTAACTTGTAAATTAAGCAGATCTGGTCGGAAGCTGTCACCGCAGGAGAAGAAATATGAAACCTCTGGGGTCGTGTATGCAGAGTAATTTTTCTGACTGTAACCCTACTTAAAAGTAAGGATATGATGAAAGTGCTTACAGCATTTAAATGGACCCAGCAGAGATCTGATTCAGCTCCAGTGAAGTCCGTGCAGACTTTTTTGGGTGTCGGCTTACTCTGAACTCGCTAACGCCGGAGTTTAGTGCGTGGCTGAGAAAGAAATTGGTTCCTCCTCATTACTAACTGAAAATATTCTTAGATGAAGGAGAAGCAATAGTCTTTTATTTTATTTTATTTTTATTTTGGTGGGTTGCAGTGCAGGGGAGCGAGGCGGTTGGTAATGTTGAGGCGAGACACTGGGGTGCTTGCTCCCCGCCTCGAACCCGGGTGCAGGTGGGCTCCACGCCGAGCTCAGGATGGGTCAGGTCTCCAAGCGATGGAAGCCCCCCCAGAGGGGAAGCTGACCTTGAGAGGCATCCAAGGATGTCTGTGTTTGTCAGGCTCCCTGCGAGAGCGCGGCCTGGCTGTGTGAGAGATTACAGGATAAGGCTCATTTTAAGGAGATTTAAAAAAAAAAAAAAAGAAGAGAACGAGAACTTCACAAAAGCTCAAAATGTAACCCAACACGAACCTCCCTCGAGAGTAAATACAGACAGCTCCAGCCCCAGTTCTGCTCCCTGGTCTTTGCCCCTCTCGTTTTGAAGCGGCTGAGCTCGGTGCGCCTGACTTAAGCCCGGTGAAACCTTGCAGAAAAGCCCTTTGAAATCAGCCGTGACCCCGACGCTGCCAGCCTGTGGCGCGCTGTATTGCAGGACATGCTGCGTGCAGTGTGTTCATTTAGGGGAAGAAGCAGGAGAGATGCATCACGACCTCTCCCTGGCACGCAAGGGTGGGGAACGGGCGTTTTCCTCCGCAGTTCCGCAAAGCCCCCGTTTGGCTCCCCTCTGCTCCCAGCCCTCTGCCTCTGCCTCTTCCAGCAGGCAGCGCAGGCAGGCGCTGAGAGCCGTCGCGTCAGCGAGGTGTCGTGAAGGCTCGTGCGCGTTGGCTGTTTGCCTCGGGAGAGCGGGCACGTGCGTAGGTGCGAAAAAGAGCGTGCCGAGGCAAGAGGCAGGCTCCTGGGCTCACTGGGGTGGCGGCAGGCAGAGCGAGGAGCGCGTTGCTCCTCGGCGCATCTCTCGTGAGGGTTGTGGAGCCGTCTGGGATGCTGCGAAGTGCGGTACCGCTCTCGTGCTGCGAGGCAGAAGCAAGGGAGAAGGAAGGTTTGGGAGCTTGCGTCTGTCTCTGCCTGATTAGCTCCCTCCCCGCGGTGCTGCTCCCGCCTCCCTTGGCCGTTCTCTCGGAAGCGGGATGTCTGGATCAGGCACATCAGCCCAGGCAGCAAACGTAATTCCCTCGGCTTTGTTTGGAGGGACGCGGACGGGGCAGGATGTACTCCGCCGTGATGTGGTTCGGTGGAGAAAGGCACGCCAGGCTGGCCGGCTGGCCTCGCGAGACCCTCCTTCTGCCCTGGCATCAGGCATCCGAATTCGGGGGGGGGGTTTTAAGCGCTCACGTTGGAGCCACAACGGGTGGGTGCACGGGGGAAGTTGCTGCTTTTCTACTCTTTTCAGGAGCGTAGGGAACGCCCCGAATTATTGCCCCGTAAGAAATTGATAAAGCTGGGTTTAGCGGCTGGTTGAGGAGCAGGCAATTGCGAGTGCACTCGCGTATGCCTCCGTGAACCGCAGCACCGAGATATTCAGGATCGTGGTGGGATGGGAGGAAATCTGGATGGAGAGGCGAGTGAAAGCCCGCCCCGGCGTTCCCCTCTCTGCCCCCGTCTCCCTTTTTGCCTCCCCTGGATCTCAGTGGTGCGATATTTTCGCCCCGTGCGTTGGAAACTATCTTGGGGGAGCCTGGGAGCCATTTGTTTTCTGTTTAATTGGCTAGTGGGGAGAAAATAACGAAGGGAAGTCATGCAGGGGAAGTTCTTGTCGGTGCTATTTTTGGCAACAGAGTCACAACATCCTAAATTTATTTATTTAATTGCATTATTAAAAGTATAAATAAAAATAAATCCAGGAAAGCGGCCGGATCTATGCTTTGCATCTCTGAAATAGAACCATAAATGCCACGGAGCACTGGGGGAATGATTTATTAGCCTGTTATCGTGAGTGACTGGGACGCTTTCGATGGAGTCCTTGCTAATTTCTAACAGCTGCATTAAATCACAGATGCTATCAGCTATTATAAAATAATCACCCAGCGGTCTGCAAACCAGCACGAGCCCAGGGTCAGTGCTGGAGCCCTTCATTTGTTTCACATCTCAGCCCCTCCGATTCCTGCGAGGGTGGGAAATGAATAGGACTTGTAGTGGCCTCATTTTATCATCCGGGAGTTGACGATAAATAAAACCTCTATAAACCTTTTTCTCAAAGGAGTTTGGGCTGGAATTTGCAACGAGAGGAAACCTTGTTTTGTGCTTAAATATGGCCGTGTGGTGCCAGGACTCCTGGGTCCTATTTCCAGCTCTGCAAGGGAGCCTGCGTGTGCCGGTTTGTCGGGCAGACGGAGGATTTCAGGGTTTCGGCCGCAGACGGGGCTGGAAGGAAGAGAGAAGGTCCTGTGGCAGTTAGGGACGTCTGTCGGCTCCTCTGCCTTCGCTCCTCGCCGCTGTTCCAGACAAGTCACTTAAATTTCCCTACAGCTTGACTGCCTTCCTCTCGTTTGACAAATAACGTGTGTGTTTATGTGGCTGGGCTCCGGAGGGGGTTAATACTTGGCCTGGAAATCTCTTTAGAAGTGCCAATTTGTAGCGACAGAGAAACAACAATGAACAGGAGAGCCTGCGAGGTCCAGACGAAGTGAGCAAGCGGCTGCTTATCAGGACGGCGGCTTGCAGAGCCAGCCGCGATAGCAAGAGTAGTTTTAAAGGGTGAAGGAGATGGGAGGGAGAAAACACACATAAATAAAAATAAAGCAGTTAGGAAGAAAATGCCGCCCATCTGCAACGCTCATATTTTTCTTGACAGTTTTGCTTTATGTTAGAACAGCTGCTTAACATGACAAACGCCAGCTTTAATAACAACGTACGTGAGGAGTTGCAGGCTGGGCGAGCGAGCGACGGGGCTCTCCAGCTCATCGATGCTCATGCTGATGCTCTCACCTGGGGATGAATAGCCCTGGGCAGGGGGACCCTGGTGTCTTGCGCCGACCTCGTCCAGCCTGGGAAGGTCGTTTTGGAACGGGCAGCCACCGTTTTGGGAACGATCGTGGTTTTGCGGCGATGTGTGCTTGTTCGGATTGGTGGGGTAAAAGGGGCTTTGCTCTGGCTGTGGTAGAAGGAGCCTCAGGGCTGTTTGTTGGTGGAGGAGCCAGCTCCTGCTGGTGACCTAGGATGCTCCAAGGCCGTGTGTCCGTGGGGAATGGCGCTCATCGGGCTCCCAGGGTGGCCTTGGGCAGGTCCCTCGTTTCCTTGTAGGTTTTGGGGTCCCTTTGTCTTTTCCTACCACATTATTCTCTCCACAAAACGGGATAACGGGCTTTGCAGCTTGCAGGTTGTCTCCTTACTGCGGTATCGGAGATTGTCGGGTTGTCAGCAACCTGGAGATAGCAGGGATTGCTGACAGCGAGCAGAACTGAGTCAGGGCTGTGTACAGAAACCTTGCTCAGCCTTTGAAACTGCAGTCAAACCCTCCCCCAAGGTTACTCTTGCTCATAAAGCATGCTTAGTTTTGTTTGCTGCAAGCCTAGATTTTAATCCCAGAATCCAGATAGACCCAGGCTTTGACGAGAATTGGGTTGGAGTCAGAAGTGAATGGCTCAGAGCAGGCTGGCTCTAAAAGATGAATTAAAACTGACCTGGGAAGATGGAGATGTTCACATCCCCACCCCAGCTTTGCAGCTTGCATATTTATCTCGTCGTGGCCGATACCACTGGGAGTAAATCAGCAGCAAGACACACACGGAGCAGATCCGCTGGTTCAGATAACGCGGGACCTGCACTGGTGTTCACCCACAGCTCAAATCAAACTCCCAGGGAAGTTTTCCAAAGCTTGCAGGAGCCAAGACCCTTCCCTCACCTACTGTTTCTTTATGTTGCTTCAGCCCTTAGAAGCGAGAATTTCAAAGGTGAAAAAACATCAGCTTGCACTGGCCACAGAGGGGAAAGACTGAAAATACTGAGAATTTTTATTTGTCCTGGGACTCGCAGCCCGTGAAGCCCGGGTAGCTCGCACAGGCTGAGTATAAGCGTTTAGACCTTTACCTGTTCCACACGCCTGCCAAACGTGCCCAGAGCACCACGGCGGCGAGCACGCAGGGGCAAGGGCGGGGGGAGCGGGGACGTTTTCCTGCCCAATTCTGCAGAGACCCCGCTCGGCTCCCAGCCCTCCTGCCTCTGCCTCTTCGAGCAGGCAGTGCAGGCAGGAGCTGAGAGCTCCCGCAAGCCAGCTGCCGTGTCAGCAAGGTGCTCTGAAGGCTCGTGTGCGGTGGCTGGTTGCCTTGGGAGAGCGGGTGCGTGCGGAGGTGGGAAAATGAGTGTGTCAAGGCAGAGGCAGGCTCCCGGCCTCACGCGGGGTGATGGTAGACACGGCAAGGAGTGCATTGCTCCGCGGTGAGAGCCACGGGGCCGTTGGGGACCATCCTGCCTGAGAGCAGATGACCATGTTGGGGGGATGAGGGATGCATGGTGGGCAGGTGGAGCACAGAGTGCAGTGCTTCAGCTCTCGTGCTGCAGGGCGGAAGCCGTTGCTTGCAGGGTTTCAGGCTCCCGTTCATCTCTGTGTAATTAGTCAGGCATATTTTTCTCTTCCTCCCTTCGTCTTTATCTTTAAATCTCGCTGTCTTGGCCACTCCGCCGATACCGAGGCAGGTCTGAGGTTTGATCTGGGCTGGCAAACCCTGCTGCCCTGCGTCGCGGCGGGGATGTGCAGGGCACCAGAGCTTGCAGTCGGTTGTGGCGGCATTGCGCGGGGACAGGTTTGCTCTCAGCCCGGTGCTGGGGGGCGCCTGGTCCTCCTGCCTCCGAGCGTGAGAATAGGTTGCATTGGCCCAGCCAGCCCTGAGGTTGATGGCTCTTGTGTCATCCAGGTGTGAAAAATCTCAGTGCGTGCTGAGGAGAATGGGTAGATACGATCTTCCTTGCTTTCACCTTCTGAGCGTGTGCTGGGGGCGCCGTTCCTGAGCCTCCCAGGACAGCCAAGAGCGTGGTGTTTCCCTCTTCCAGCATCTAGCGTAGGTGGCACAACTGCGCTCTGATCATTTCTGCGTCTCTGTATTTTGTAAATAAGCCCAGAGGCTGTGCGATGCCTTCATATTTAGAAATAGGATAAACAGGGCTATGCGCTATCTATTTATTTGTTCTTTTATTCATTCAGTTAAGAGCTCGCAAAACGCTTTGCAAGCGTCTACGAAATGAGCCTTGCAATGCTCCCAGGAGAGGGAAGGAATGTTCCTGCTCCACTTGGCAGGCAGGGGAAGCTGAGGGGCTCCAAGAGGCTCGCTGCCTTGCCCGCCGTCAGGGTGAGACCATGGTAGACACAGGAGTACATCCCGGGTCCTGCTTTCTGTTTCTAGTCTGTAACGGCCGGTAGGACTCAAACGCACGCTGAGTGCCCAGGCTCAGCAATGCTGAGCCGTCTGTGGTCGAGATCCCCTTTTCTGGTGTTCCTCCCGCTCCTGACTAATTTGGGAATGTGATTGTGCCTCCACACCTTGTCCCAGTGAGAAGTCATTAGGTGGTACCAGTATACGGTACTAACGATGGAGAAACCACATCAAGCCCAGCCTAGCCCCTCTGCTGTCGGAGCTCATTCCCGTCTGCACGGCTTCCTTTAACTCCTCCGTCTCAGAGGTGCCTTCAGGTCTGACCGTGCTCCCGGCCCCTTGGCCCCTGGGGTGGCCAATGTCCTTAGTTGGAGACCACCAGCCTGCGCACGGCCACCTCCCGGTTGCTCCCTTCTTCCCTCTTCATCTGTGGTTCGGGTTCTGCGTGTGGCACCCAAACGTTTGCTGCGCCTTTTGCCAAACTCGGACCTCCACCTCCTGGCACTGACTCTGGCTCGTTCGTAGGGGCTGGAGTGAGCCGGAGATGCTCATGCGTGGCGGGGACCCCGGTGCACGCGTGGCCCTCGGCTTTCTCCAGGCTGGCAGATGATTTTGCACCCCTCGTCGGCTCCCCTCGTCTGCACTCACTTTGGGGCTGTGGGAGGCCCTTCGAGGCGGCAGCGGGGGGAAACGGGGCCGCTGCGGTGCCCTGTGCTTGGCCGTGCTCTGAGCAGACGGGAGCCGCTGAGTCTGTGCAGCGCTGCTGCCCTGTTTACAGCAGCTCGTCTGCCTCGGCTGTTGGTAACCTACTTTCCCTCCTTCCCCTCTAAATAGGACTTGGGACCACGGGTGGATGGAGCTGTTCCCCCGTCCCCTGCGGCTCACACAGCCCAGAGCAAGAAGGGGCATTTTGCAACCTCCAACCTGCTTGTCCTGCCCTCGTCTGGGGGGGCACGGGGCAATTTTTATCTTTATTCTTTTGCAAGGCGATGTGCTCTGTCAAACAGGCTGGGCTTCGGCCTGTTTTGATATGGAAATGTTTTGGCAAGGAAGCAAAATGTCGCGTGTCTGTAATCGCCCCTCCCGCCCCTTCCCTCGACAGTCGGGTTTTAAGCGAAAAGACTGCATGGGAGTTGAAAACTTACCCCAACGCACTAAATACCAACAGGAATGGCAACAAAAAAAATCTTGGCATCCCAAAGAAAATCTTAACATTTTGGTTTCCTTAGGAAAAAAAAAAAATTAAAAAATAGTACTGGATCGCTGTCAGAAAGACGACTGGAAAATGAAATCCTTGCCTTTCAAGCTTTTGGGGAGATGCTGTGACGGCTCCGCACGGTTCTGCTGTGCCCGGGTGTCCCAGCGCCTTTGGGGTTTGCTTGAGCCACGCAGGGTGCTTTCAGAGTTGTTTGGTTTGGGGTTTTTTTTCTTTCATATTTGGTGCAATGAGGGAGGCTGCTTTTAATTCTGTAAGGTGGGTGCCTTCAGAGTTGCCTCCTGTTTTGAATTCCGGTTGTCAGGTTTACACGCGGTTTAAGCATGCCATATGTCTCTGGTTCAGCCCGGGATCTCAGCTGCACGCCGCGCACTAACTGTAAAGTAATGCCGCTAAAATCCACGGCCATCACTGTGCAGCCGAGCGGGTGTCGCGGGTCCTCCTGAACCACGACCTGCCTCGCCGTGCCGGCTGCGTGACCCCAGCCTGGCTTTGCGTGTTCCTGGGAGGATTTTATGGAAGTGGGGGGGGGGATTTGTGTTTGCATTTAGGGCACGAGGGTGGCATCAGAGGGGCTGCCTGGGCATTGACTGCTCGGCCAGTGCAGCAGTCGGGTGTTAGCGAGGAGCGTGAGTCTTGACTTTGCATTTTCTGCCCAGGCGAGCTCAAGCACGGTGATCAGTTTGAAGAATAGGCTGCGGTTTTGGGTTTGGTTTTTTTTTCCACNGATTTGTGTTTGCATTTAGGGCACGAGGGTGGCATCAGAGGGGCTGCCTGGGCATTGACTGCTCGGCCAGTGCAGCAGTCGGGTGTTAGCGAGGAGCGTGAGTCTTGACTTTGCATTTTCTGCCCAGGCGAGCTCAAGCATGGCGATCAGTTTGAAGAATAGGCTGCGGTTTTGGGTTTGTTTTTTTTTTTCCACAATTACCTCAGTGGTTGGTGGTTTGTTTTTTTTTTCTTGCTAAATTCATGCGATAAAATGCATTAAATGTAACAGCACGGAAAATAAAAGTTCCATTTGTGGAGAGAGCCTGATTCAGTGCGAAGATAAAACAAGATAAAACAACTGGAAAAATTAAGTGGGATAAATAAAGTCTAACAGAGAGAGGCAGGAGAGACGGAGGGGGAGGGCTCCGCGCGTGCCGTCAGGCGGGCAGTGGTCAATCCAGCTGTGAATGGCTTTCCTAAGGCTTTCATCCTGGGAAGGAGGTGATGCTCTGCTGTACCCACCGCCCCACGCGCCGGCGGACGCTCAGCCTTATCCCGGGGCTGTGAGATGTGATTCTCCCCGTGTTGCTACTTTGGGGTCAGCGTGCTCCTCCGGCCCATGCACGGTGCTCTCTGTACTCGCTTTCGGGTGAAGAAACAAGGATATTCGGCAAGCAAATGGGGAAAGCAAGAAGCAGGGCGGCAGTGTGTGGGGGAAGAGGTGTCGGGATGGATTGCCAAATATGCCGGGTAAAAATTAGCAGCTGCAAGTGTGCAAGAGAAAAGGTGGAGAAGAGAGGGGGTAGGGACAGATGGAGAGAAGGAGGGAGAGAAAGAGGAGGTGGGAGAAAAGGGAGGAGGGGATAATAGTGCAGAAGGATATTAGTTAAAAATCTTATAGCCCAGAGCCCAGACGCCATCTGTACGTAGCAGGGTAGCAACAAGGCACAGCGCGCTCTATTCGCCGTGGAGGTGTTACATACGTCTTGGTCAGATCGTGTGGCCGAGATGTTCAGGATTAGAAATTTCACATGCCCTGGGAGAGAGATAACTTAAAAGAGCCCCATTTTCGGAAAGCGCCTAGCAGCTGTCTGCAAGCTGGGGACTGGAGGGGAGCTGGCATCTTTGAAAAAGCTTGTCTGGGATTTCCAGAGGGAGATCTGGAGAACTTCCACTTCCACCAGTGCTGCAGGGCGAATCCCTTCGAGCGAGGATTAGCTCTTTGATTAAACAAGCCCAGGTCCTCCAAGGACCGCTCTCCCCTACAGCTCTGCTGCATTTTTGCTTTCCTGGGTGCAGCATTAACCCCTTCAGTTGCGAACAAGGCTGGATGGCTTAGAGGCACCGAAGTTCATCTTGGAAAAAGAAAAAAAAAAAGAAAAGAAAGCAGTTTCCTATGGTCTTTGCCTTAAGGTTTGCAGTTTTCTGTGCCTGCTGAGGACTGTGCTTTCCTCTTTGGCAAGGACACGGTGGTTTGCTGTGCCCAGCACGGGCGAAGCTGCTGTCCCGGGGCGAAGCGNAGATAACTTAAAAGAGCCCCATTTTCGGAAAGCACCTAGCAGCTGTCTGCAAGCTGGGGACTGGAGGGGAGCTGGCATCTTTGAAAAAGCTTGTCTGGGATTTCCAGAGGGAGATCTGGAGAACTTCCACTTCCACCAGTGCTGCAGGGCGAATCCCTTCGAGCGAGGATTAGCTCTTTGATTAAACAAGCCCAGGTCCTCCAAGGACCGCTCTCCCCTACAGCTCTGCTGCATTTTTGCTTTCCTGGGTGCAGCATTAACCCCTTCAGTTGCGAACAAGGCTGGATGGCTTAGAGGCACCGAAGTTCATCTTGGAAAAAGAAAAAAAAAAAAGAAAAGAAAGCAGTTTCCTATGGTCTTTGCCTTAAGGTTTGCAGTTTTCTGTGCCTGCTGAGGACTGTGCTTTCCTCTTTGGCAAGGACACGGTGGTTTGCTGTGCCCAGCACGGGCGAAGCTGCTGTCCCGGGGCGAAGCGCACCTCACTGCTGCAGCTGCGTCCATGCTTCCTAGAGTTCCCCTACGCCGGCAGGGTGCTTGTGGGAAGGCCATAGGCTGTGAACACCCGTGTCTTGTTTAAAAGGCGTTAGAAGTGCTCTTTGGAGATGTTTTGGGAGAGGCAGTGTGCCGAAGGCTCCTCGTGAGCAGGGAGGTGACACTTGTTGACCAAGTGCATAGGGTCCAGGCGTCATTGCAGTCTCCCCATCCCTCGCTGCATTTATCCCAAGGGACTGGACTCGCTCCCTGCCGCACAGTGAGGCCGAAGAATAAAATCCAGGGCGGCCGTCCGTGGGTCTCGGCAGCTGCAGGCTGCTGCCCAGCACGGTGCCAGAGCAGCGCTGCCGCTGAGCCGCTCCGTGGCCCCCGGGCTCCGGTCCCTCACTAATTACTTCCAGGCCTGTACTCTTGACATTTGCAAGCTTCTGATTAGAGCGGCGAGGGAGAAATCTCCGAGGGAGATGGAGGCCAAACTGCACCACTAATAAAATCTGAGATTGACACCATCGGCTGGGAGGCGAGAGACAGGGAGGTGGAGGGACTTGTCCTTGCAGTCTCAGTTTCTTTCTGAGCCTCTGGGATGATGAGAGAAGGTCAGGGCTTGTTAACGTCACCGTGAGGAGCAGGATCTGCCGCTGCCATATGCCTGATGCCCCCAGGGCCTGTGCCAGCCTCTGAGTCGCTCTCAGCTAGGCGATATTTTTAGACGTGGACCTGAACTGAAGCCACCTGCACGAGTGCCCCATACAACCTCAGGTCTGCAAACCGTCTAGGTACAGAAGTGGCTCTGCTTTCATGTGTGCTGACTTTGCGCTTGCACCCAGATGTTGTAGCCTCCTGGATTTTGAGTTCTTTTTCCCTTGCCCTTTTGTCCCCCGGGTCCCAGCTTGCTCCCTTCGTTTGACGCCAGGGCGCTCCCTCTCAGGAGGGCACGTTAACCGGAGTGGTGGGACTGGGAGATACTTGTGACGGGGTGGCCCAGAAGGCCGGGACAGGAGAGGCTGCTGTGACTGCCTGCACCCGCTGTCAGAGGCCCAAAGTGGCCTCCAAGGTGAGTGTGGTTGAGACACTGCCTGCAGCCTCCTGTGTAGCTGTTCCAGGCTGTTGGGTCTGTACCCAGTTAGGCAGGTTTCTGTTACGTTCGTATGTGTAGCATTCCCTCTGCAGCCCTCTCTTTCCCCTCCCCGATGCCCCATATATGCCTACCTGTGCCCAGCTGTCTCTAGCAGCCAGTTTAGCTATCTGGCTATCCGCTTATGCCCTGCCTTTACACCTATTCATGTAGCCATGTCTCTCCAGCCTCCTGAGAGGCTCTTTCTGAGACAGACAGGCTTTTTTCCCCCTTAAATCTCCCCTTTCCTGAACCGCACTGGCTCTGGCAGGCTTTCTGCTACGAGCGCTCTACATCCATGGCTTCCTATCCCAAGGGGTAAACACCGTTTAACCCAGCTTCTGGTCCCAGCAACATCCTCCCCCGCTGGAGCGTGTCCCGCTGCTGGACGAGGCTCAGCAGCGCCCGGGGTCGGGCTGCCTGGCTGGCGGGGAGCTGCGATGTGTTTGTGCCGACTCCTTTCTGCTGACGCTCCCTCCCTGCCAGCAGACACGGTTCCTCTGTGCCAGGGAAGGAGATGGGGCGTCCTTCCTCTCCATCCTTCGGCCTGAAAGGTGCCTGGCATGGAAGCGGCCGACCTGCATGTCAGGGTTAAGCCAACTTTTTGGCAGCTGAAGAGCTTTCTGATGGAAAACTCAGCCCTGCTTTTGTCAGTGCTTCCCTCGGCTCCTAGGCTGTCCTATTTATCCAAGCTGCAGCGAGCATCCCTCTGGTGCCTGCAGCCATAGCTGGTGCCAGGAGCCGGCACGCGTCTCTGCAGTGCTAGCCAACGGCTAGTGGTGTATTTAGAGTCACTGTGTCCCACTGCCATATACGACGGACCTGCTATGCTGATAATTGGGCTTGGGATCGCTGCAAAACCCTTGCAAAACCTCTTTACCAATTTTAGCAGCTGCGTTTGGGTCTGTGAATGAGGCTGGGGTCCCAAAATAGCTAAAACCCTTTCAGTGGTTGTCGTGCTCCTCCTCTAGCCCCTGGAAGGGGGCAAGTTCCTCATGATACGTTCAGCAGAACAGACAGATGCCCTTTGGAGGAAGGCACCCAGCTGAGGTCCAGCCTGTCTTGGCTTGGGCGTGAGGAACCGTACGGCACACTGCGGGGAGATGGCAGCGTGAGGTTGGTTTTCTTTTGTAGGCAGACAGGTGTGTCTGGATGGTCACCGAGGTCTCGGTGCCCTCAGTTGCTCTTTGAAGAGGTAAATGGTGGTCTCTGGGTGTCCCCAGGGGAGGAAATTTGTAGCTGATGTGACCGGTGGGGTGGAAAGCCTTTGGGCTTCGCACTGCAACGATCTCGGCGTCAGGGAGAGGGGACAGCAGGGACAGGGCACGGACATGCTCTGGGGCTCCCCTCCAGCCTCCACAACCCCGCGGGGCAAACACACGGTGGGAGGACACCGTTTCTCCCTGCCCTGCCT
>VZSC01015107.1:2909-62340 GCA_013398225.1 Steatornis caripensis | reverse complement strand
GCTGTGGCAAATATTCAAGCGTGGTTAAAATGGGGCTGTACAGTAAATGGGATCGTATTGCTTGTGCCGCCAGCAAACCGACCTTTTATAACAGGCATCAGTACAGTTCATAAAGACGTAAAACAACAGCTGCTCAAAATTTCAAGGCTTTATAGTTTTATCTGTATTTAAGAAATGTTGGTGGCGGGGGGAGCCCTGGCCGTGGCTCTGGGGGCATGCCGTGCGCCGAGTGGGGCTGCCAGAGGGTCCTGGGTCAGGCTGGAGACTTTGCCTGCATCGCAGGGGCTCATCCCCGTCGTGGCAGGGGACACTCTGGTGGAGCGGTCTTGGGGGGACCGACGTGCCGGTGCTGTGCGGCGGGGAGCGAGGCTGCCGCTCGGGGCTGGCATCCTCCCGTCAGTGCTGGCGGGGGGCTGCAGGTGCCAGACGAGGAGCTGACAAAGGGGCTTAGGTGGCAGACAGTGAGTTAGCGCTGCCTGACGCTCGCGAAGTTGTTTCCGTGCGTGTGCCTGTGTGGGAGGCGAGGGGGGGTCCGCACTGCCTGCGCCGATGCCAGCCCGCATTGCCAGTGGGTTTCCAGGGCTGTGATGCCTCCGAGGTGTCAGTGTTTCGCCTTGATCACTTTATAGTCTCTGCACGGATCTGTTAATATCAAATCAATCTTTTACTCCAGGGGTGCATCTTATGAATTCTGATGGATGCTTTCCCTTACGCTGTTTGCTGGAGGAGAAATGCAGGCAGCTTATATGCAGATGGGCCACTTCTATGCTGCACAATACAGCAGAGCATCCCTTTTCATTCCCTGAATGAGTTACAGGTGTACGTGGTGCATTACCCGTGTAGGATAGCAGCTCTCGATAGGCATCGCAGCAGCGCGGCCAGATGAGCAGATAGCAGCCCAGCCTTTTTCCAAGGGTGGTGGGGAGTCAGCGCGCGTCCGGGGCTCTGGGTCACGCTTCAGGCGGCACAGAGAGGACCTGCGCTGGTCAGTCCAGCCAGAGACGCAGCCCTGGGACTTGGGGAAGAAGCGCGGGGGACGATGGGGCGAGAGCCTGGAGCAAGCGAGTCCGGAGGAGTTAGTCTGCTGCTTTCTCTGCAATAGCGAGCAGCGTGTGCCCCCCACGCGAGGCTGGCTGCTCCCTCGCGCAGACCTGGAGTAACAGGGCTGCAGCAGAGAGCGGCTGCTCTTCCCAAAGCCAGGCACAGGGCTGGCACAAGTGAGCTGAATGTGTCACGCTCTCCATTAGCAGCCGAGCCGTCGCAGGGATGAGGAGCTTGCGCGGGTTGAGCAGAGGGTGCTCTGCTCGCCTGGGCGGCGGAGGTGCGGGGCAGGCTTTCCGTGGCTGGCGTGGGCTTTGTAGAGGGGGAATGTTTGGTGCGTGACGTGGTGGTGGGGAACAGGCTCCGGTTCGAGCTTTGTGCTGCTGAGAGAGGCGTTGGTCGCTTGTCTGCCTGCCTCCCGGCACGACACCTGCCGGACTTCGGGATGTTGTCTGTGCTGGGGGCATCCCTATTCCTCGGACCTGTCCAGGGACCCGCTGCGGCACGCTTCGCGTCACCCCATGTAACTGGGGCCCATGGCACAGCAGGAGAGCAGAGGGTGGGTTTCCTCGTGCTCTTTGTAATTGGGCTGCAACGATGATTAACCTGAGCTGGAGTGAGCAAGGCGGTTTGAAGAAGCAAAGCCAATCCCCCCGAGAGATGCCTTTGGCCTTGGTGCTCTTTTCCTCTCTTTCTGAATTTGTCTCCCTGGTGAAGCGTGGGGGTTGGAGCTTTCCAAGGCAATGCTCGTAGAGGTCAGAGCAGGATAGGTGCCTGCTGCGGGCGAGCTGTGCGGGGGGCTGAGCCCCTTCCCCGGGGAGCCCCTTGGCTCTCTCTCCGGCCGAGCCTGCTGCCAGCAGAGGGCTGACTTGGATCTCCCTTTTTATTTTTTTAAGCTTCTGGCCTCTTTTCTGTCCTGTTTGCGAGAGGGGATGTTTGTGGAGCAGCCAGTCCCGGAGCGGTGGGGTATTTTATCTTTCCTGTAAGAAACTCTTCATCTCCTGGTGGGGCTCCGAGCGCTCCGAGGAAGCTCCTGCACCAAAAGCACTTGCTCTCTACCCATTTCCCCTCTTGGCGTCTGCTCCTGCCCAGGTGCATCTTTCCCATGCTCTCACCCCATCCCTTTTTCTCCTCGAGTTTAGCTGTTGCCTGCTGCAGTCAGGTTTCTGGCCTCCAGCTCCCATTTGCCCTCGGTCTGCCCCATCTCTTCCTCCATTGCTCTTTCCCAGCGACGCCCCTCTTCTCTCCCACCTCAGTTTTCCTTCTCCCACCCCTCTGCAGCCTCTGAGTAGCGAGCAGCGTTCTGCCTTCCCTTGGGGTCTGGAGGTGGGCAAGGCATCGCGTGCAGCAACCCAGAGGGGTTAACATCAACCGTGGGTTGCACGCAGCAGCCCGAAGGTGGAGCGTCTCGAGGAGCTGGCTGGTGTGTGTTTGCAGGCTGCGGCACCCTATGGAGAGCCCGGACGTGGGGGTGATGCTTATGGGAGACGTCTAGCGTGGGTCCCCTGATGGGGTTTTCTCCTGGCAAATAGTCTGTGCACCCGTGGTAGGAGCCAGATGTGGTGTCCTCTGCTGTCCTCCCTGCAAAACGACGCTTTTCTTGGGGCTCAGACCGAGCCGCTGGGCCTTGAAAAACTGAGACTTGTAGTTGCAGCTTGTTGCACTTGCAGAACTGGCCACAATCCTGCCAGGTCTGGAGGGGCCAGGTCCTCTGCCATCCTGCCTTGTACGGTGCTGCTGCCTGGTCACGAGTTGGGCTGAGCCTGCGAGCGTCCGTGGCTTCGGCACGGCTGACGGAAGCTCTTTGCTTTCCAAGATCAGCTCTTTAACCACACATTGCATTGCAGAAAGGAGATGTGAGAGAGAGAGAGAGCGTAACCGCATGCTAGCGGTGGAGGAAAGCTGGAGGCTTTTCAGGCTGGTTGTGGTTTTCCTGTATTGGATTTTGGGCACTTCAGTTTCCATCTCCCCACCCTTTTTCTGAGGGAGGCTCAGCGTGATCCTTGCAGAAAGTAAGGCTCCATCTGCAGGCAACTTCTAGGTCATCTTAGATCGGCAGCAGATGATTCCCCTGTTTTAAGCAGATATTGTTGATAATTCACCACTTTTTGTTGTGAGAACAAACAGTTCCCATAATAGTCGTACACCTTTCCTCTCCGGGGAGAGCAAGGCGGTTCGCAAATTCTCTGTGTACGATTAAAAAAGAAAACCAAGCTGCCTCTTATCTGACTCTGAAATACAAAAACCTTCTGCCGTGAAGCGGGGCAGGTGTTTAGCTGGCAGCAGTAACCCGTGTTACGCACCGGTTGGGGACACGAAACGGAACAAGGAGCACACTGGTAATGAACAGGGAGGTTGAAGAAGGTCACTGTTTAATTTCCCAGCTGGGATTTGATGTGGAAACAAGGATTAAGTCTCTGCTTTTGGGAAGAGTGCCACCGAGTCGCGGCGTTCTACTCATGCTGCTCCCTGGACGAGTGCCCTGCGAGCCGCAGGGCATGAGCATCCATCCCCTAGGTCCCCGGCGCGGTTGGCGATCCCAGTGGGCTGACCGCAGCTAGAAACCTTGGGTTCTGTTTGATCCCAACTGCACCGCGGCGGTGGAAGCGTCTTCACCGTCACAGAGGGCTCCCGGAGGGCAAAGGCGACGCAGGCAAGCGGCTGAACCGCAGGTAATGCCGCTGCTGTGGCAAATATTCAAGCGTGGTTAAAATGGGGCTGTACAGTAAATGGGATCGTATTGCTTGTGCCGCCAGCAAACCGACCTTTTATAACAGGCATCAGTACAGTTCATAAAGACGTAAAACAACAGCTGCTCAAAATTTCAAGGCTTTATAGTTTTATCTGTATTTAAGAAATGTTGGTGCTTTTTTTTTTTTTTTTTGAGGCAAAGAGAGTGTGTTTCGGAAGGGACGGAGCAGCTGGGAGACAGGGCGAGCCGGGTTTTCTCCTTGGCTGTCGCCGCAGGGACACCAGGACTTGGAGAGGCCCCTTTGTTGCTCCCTGCCTCAGTTTCCCCATCTGTAAAATGGAGCCAACAGCAGCTGTTTGTCGGCGATGGTTAGAATAAATGAGTGTTCATTGGTGGTGCTGGGGTTGTGCAAGAAACACTCGCCATGTATATCTAGGCTTTTCTCTAAGCCGAGCAATACACAGATGCTTTTCCCTGTATTTAAAGGTGGGGTTTCAAGCCACGTCCCGCTCCACCTTTCTATTCGCTTCTGGCGAGCCCGTGGCCTCCGCCGTTGCTTGTCCACAAAGGAGACCAAAAGACCAGGGTAGCTTTGCTCGTTCACATCCAAGACTCTGCGACTGGCTGTGTTTTGCCAATTAGCGAGTACGAGAACGATTCCAATTAAAAGTAAAAAGCCAGAATAAAACATCGTGAGATGCCATTCTTCCATTTATTTTTGCAATTATAGTTTTAATTATTTCTGACAATGCTGCTTCCCTTTGTGTGTGCGTGTATAATAGTCTACCGCAGTCTATTTCCCAGCGCTCGATGAGGCTTCAGTAAAATACAACCAGCAGGAGCAGGCGGCGGGACCACAGGCTCTGGGCATAGGTCTGGGAAGACGGGAAATCAGATTTTTTTTTTTTGCCTCGGTCGAACCGCCGGCTCTCCGTTTACCTACCTGTTAATGGGGGTTGTGACACTCACCAGCCACCGTGCAACGTGCGACCGCGGTACCCGGCAGAGAAAAGAAGCGTTACCGCAGCCACGTCTCTGCTGTTGAATCCTTGCTGAGAAGCGGGAAGAGAGTTGCCGCTTTTTGTGCGCAGATGCTAAAAGCGTGGGGATTAGCGAAGAGCAGATTAGCGAGGACTTGCTCCATCGCTGCTCCATCGCTGCCCCCTCCCTGCCTCTCCTACCCAAAAAGTTTTCTGGAGCAGCTAAATATACACCTGCCGTTTCCAAGGTAGAGCTCGCTGCGTGGCGGAGCTGTAATTGGCGACTCCGTGAAATTACAGCCACGGATTCTGGCATTTGGATCCTCCTGGCTGGCATAATAATTTCTCCCTAGGTAGCTGGTATTTAACTTGTCTTATCTGCTCCTGATAGTTATAATTACAGTGCCCGCTAATTTCCCTGTAACGTTGCAGCCGTTGGAAGGGTGGTTGGGGAAAGGTCGGGGGGTTGCAGGAGGGCTCGCTCCGCGCCAGCCCGCTGCGGGAAGGCGGATGCTGTTGCCGAAGTGCACGTGGTGCGTGGGACCCAAGCTCCCCGGTCGTGCGTCGCAGCCCCGCGCCGTGCCGTTGCCCTCCGTGGCATCAAGGGAGGAGACGCTGGATCGGGGAGTTTCAAGTCCTGGTGTCCCTGCTGTGGGGTGAATCTCGGTCTCTGTCTCGAGTCAGGGTCGGGCTTGCTGGTTTGCGTGGGGTGCTCCTCTGCACGGGGAGACGTTGGCTGTCGCCCGCTCAGGAGCGCTGTTCTGCTGTGCGAGGGGGACATTCAGGGCTGGCTTTGGGGAGTTCAGCCGCGGGCAGTGAGGCTTTCGCCGCTGCTCGTGCCAACACCTCTCCCACCGAGCCAGGGCCGGTAAGGCAAGAGAGGCTTTGCCGTGGGTGTAGGACCAAAGTCAAGCGGCGGAGAGCTAGAGCCCTGCTGCGGGGAGATCATAACGAGAGCACCGGGGTTTTGCGTCAGAAAAGCCTGTTTTCGAGAGCGCAGCAAGCGGGTCCAGCTCTGCAGAGGGAGGAGGAGTCGCTCGCCGTCACCTCTCCAAGGGCCGGGATGCAAGGCCTGGGAAGGTCCTCCTGCCTAGCAGAAAGCCAAGCCCCATGCTAAATTTTTGACCTCTACTAGCCAGAAATAGTTACAAGCGGTGATGTTCAGCTCCAGGGGATGCGACTGAACTGTTAGTAATCCTTTCGCTATAGGGCACACGAGATCTTTTTGCAAGCACAATAAACTCCCTGGGATTGCAAGCGGTAATAGCTGTCCTTCCCCCGGATCCCGCACGCTGCTCCAGGAGCTCGGGTCTTTGTTTCTAGAAAAGGATTAGGTGTTAACGCTGCAAAATGAAACCAGGGCACAGTGGCCGTCTTTCACATCCCCGGTTTCTGAAGTGTTTCTCTGTTCCCTTGACTGCTCTCACAGTTTGCCTCCTCCTTGTGTTTCTCAGCCCTAAACCGCGGATGCTTTTTACAACAGCTGGACATATTGTTTTAAGTGATAATCTGTAGATACTGCAGCCGAGCAGACAGTTCATAAGGAATATCTGATTCGGTGACTAGCACTTCTTCTTCCGTCCTCGCGAGCAGCCTTTGAGGGTTAGGATGTTCTGGTTTTACTTCTTGGTTTTTTTTTTTTTCCTTTTTAATGAGAAAAATAATTCCCCCCCAGCCCCCCCCAACAATTCTTAGCCTGTAATGGGTTGTTTACTGCAAGTTTGATTTGATGTGTAGGTCTTGTCTTCCCTGACAGACAGAACCCTTCAAGGTCGGATCTTTAGTGCAAAATACTCACATACCATACGTCTACTTTCCTATTAATGTTTCCCAAGATTTGCTTAAAATGAGTTGTTTCCATGACGGCACTCGCTGGACGGGCTTGTTCCTCGGGATATAAATGGGTCTCAAAGTCTGCTTCTCCGTGGAGGGGGAGGATAACGGGGACAACAACTGTTGTGGAGTAGGATCAGATCAGTAAATCGTGGTGGCTCCCATACGGTGCTTTGTGCCGTCTCCAGTGCAGGCGGGGCTCGGGTGGGGAAAGCCAAGGAGCCGTTGCACAGAGAGCGCGTCCTTCTTTTTCTTCTCTTGGTGGGCCAAGGCTTGTGTGTGGTGTCACCTCCTGGCTGGAGCTGGAGAGGAGAGGAATGGGAGGGCAGGAGGGAGAAAGCGGAAGAAGGGACAGAAAAGTTGGGAGGGGAAAAAAAAAAAAGTAGCAGGTGCTAAGAAGGGGATGGGTAAAGGGAAAAACCAGAGTGGTTGAAAGGATGAACCAAAGAAAAAGTCTGCTTTTGCTGCTAACAGCTGCTAACTCCCATTGCGCGAAGTTCAGCGCTGTGGGATGAGCGCCTAAATCAGAGCCCAGCAGTCAGCGCGGCCGGCCGAACCACGGGGTGTGCCGACAGCAGGGAGCTGGGACGCAGGGGCCTTTGGCTCGAGCCACCTGGTACCCAGGTCCCAGGACCAGTCACAAAGAGGGCAGGGCATCCCCGCGCCTCCTATTTGTTTATATTTTCTCTCTGTGTGTGTATGTGTGTATATATATAAAAAAAATCTAACAAATTTCTAACCCATATAAATCCAATTACCCGTGTTTTGCCTGCAGGGAGCGAGGGAGATTAATGTTTGGTATTTTGGCAGGAATGTAAAAAGAAATAGGTGGTAATAACAATGAAGGCTCGTAAAAAGGAACCGATAGCCGTGTCTGCACCCGGGAACCCGGCCGTAATTCTCGTGGGCGTTTGCCGGCAGGCCGCCCCGCTCCCGCGGGGGGACAGGAAAGAGCCAGGAGTGCTTCCTGGGCACCTGAGCATTCATCCTGCGAGCGGAGATGACATTAATGTGATAATAATGGAGGTTGATAAAAAGAAATGGTTTATGCTCCCAGGGCAGCTTCTCGTAACACATCCCTCTCTGTGTTGCGGCTTGTAAGAGCCATGGGAGCGTGCTGCTGCTATCCCCTTCTTGCAGAGGCAAGGAAGTCCCGAGAAAGGAGGATGAGCGTGGGGTGTTTTTGGAAGGAGAGGTGGGGGCTAAGCTCTTCACTCTCCGTGACGAGTCTGTGGTTGCGTTGGTCCTTGCAGATGGGGCTTGGAGTGACGTAGCCTGGTGTTTTTTGGACAGTTGTGGCTGTGGGTAGGAGTTGGGAGCACCAGAGTTGTGCTCTGGCAGAGAACAACATCTCTCATAATTTTTTCCTCCGCTCTAAGCTGTTTCCTGTGTCGTCTCTGCGTATTGAGTTTTCCCCAGCTCTTTCCCCAGGATGAACCTGGGCACATGAGGTGCCTTTTCCCTGCAGCTCTCGGTCAGGGGACAGCAGTCGTGTTGGATAAGCAGTCGCTGCAAGGCTGTACCCATCGCATCGCGTCGGCGCTTGGCTTCGTCGCCTTCTGCTCCTCGGTCGCAGCCCACGGTCTGTGCACGCGGCGAGCGCAGCCGAGAGGGTGTCGTGCTGCCAGGCACCTCTCCTCCCTCGGCTTTGACACTTGGGAGCCAGCCGCTCATCATCCTTCATTGATACCCTCCCCTCTGCCACCCGGGCGAGGGCCGCTCTTGGGCAGAGCGCTGCTCCCTGTGTCCCCCGTGTCGCGGGTTCAGCGCAGCGAGTGCCATCCCGCACTGCTCCCTCCACCGTCACCCGCGGTCGTGTATTAATCACGGTTCAGATATTGCATCCCTACAGCGGTTTCTGCCTTCTCCGCTGGCTTTGCATCAGGCTCCTTGCTCTCCGTTTATTACCACCACCGGTTTTATAACCCACTTTATCAGATGACTTTTTTTTCCTTTCTTAAAGAGCATAACCCATGAGCAACTCATCATTTCAGGAAGAGGGAGAGTGCCGTTAGCAGAGGAGAAAGCCTCCATGCTTATACCTTAAATGAAGAGGCTGCTTTACCGTGTTGTTGCATTTAATTCAATCAAGGCAGTTAAAGCCGAGATTTAAAGTCCTTTGTGTGATCACAGGAGTTGCTCTGATGCAGCAGCAGGTAGAGGAAAAAGATTGAGCCCATTTCCAAGGAGACTCGAAGTAACTGTGGGAAGCAGCGAGGCCTGGGGCTTACTGCGGCAGCGGCTACGGTGGGAAGCTGTTAGCATTCACGTCGCATCCCATCTCTCTCTCCGTCACCCTCCCTGCTCTTGCTCCTTATCCCCATATATTCCTTTAAGTGGAATTGATTAGTTTGACTTCTTTTTTTTTCTTTTTGTAAACTGGGGGGAGGGCAGTTTTTAATTAATATTCTTAACTGTATGATAATTATGCCGGCTGGTCCCATCGCTGGCTGAGTCACCCTCTCTTCCCTTGTTCTTGCGAGAAGGCTGTTTGGACTTAATTAAAGTTAGGGATCCAGGGCTAGCAGGAACAGCGGGAGTCTTGCAGGGCTTTTGATGAAATGATTGCTGTGTGGGAAGCGGCTGGTTTCTTCCCGGAGCCATAGATTGCGATGCCGAGACACCGTTACGACCGCCTGGTTTGACCGCCTGTGCTATTGCACCTTGTCCCCCATTCCCCATCCCGCAAACTCCTCCTGGGGGCCACAGCCCCCGTTTTGGGGCGGGAGGAGCCCGGTTTCGGTGTGTTGCCCCTGCTTAGAGACATCCCGTCCTTGAGGGAGCATGGCTTCGAGCATCGCCGGCTGAGCTCCGCGTGCCCGTCGCTGCTGCGGGTGTTGCAGGTCGTGGTGGGGGATGCTGGAGGGATAACGGAGCAGCTGCGTGGACTCGGCGGGTCGTTTTCGTCTCTCATTTCAGCGCTCGTGCTAGCAGACAGCACTGCCGCCAGAGCTCAAATGCAGCCCAAGCGAGAGCTTAACAAGCTCCGAGAGCTGTCCAGAAAGTTATCCTGACACCAAGTGACAGACTCTCAATTGATTTCCTCTGGAGACTTTAAACTCACTTCTGCGAGGTTTCCAAAGCTGGTTTTGTCTCGTACCTGAAGAACCCTTTATCTGCTGCGACGCCTCCCCAGCCTTGTCTCATCGCTCTTGACGTTTCTCTTTGTTGCCTGCTGCAGCACGGGTAAACTCGGCTGCAAAATTATTTAAGAGGAGTTTCTCGTTCTCTCTGCTCTGCTCTACTCTCTTGCTGCGGTTCCCATGTAAGTTGCCTGCACCGATGCCGTTCCTGCTTGGCTCTGCAGGGAACTGGCTGGAGCGATGTCAGGGCCGCTGCTGCTCATGTGAGAGGGCAGGGGATGCTCCAGGCCACCGGGAAAGGGCAAATACAGTGTCTGGTGCGGAAAAGGGAGGAGAAACGGTCCTAGGAGGTCGCTCACCTTCCGTCCTGAGACAGCTCTGGAGCAAACATGAAGGGAAATTTTTGTGATCAGCTAGGAAAGGAGAAGCATCTGTGCCACAGCCAGCGGAGAGCTGTCAGGGAGAAATTGTGCCAGACTCATCTGATGGTCTCTGTATGATGGTGTAATGAGCCTCGTGGGTAGCGGGGAAGCAGGAGATGCCTCAGACGGTGACCCAGGAAAGGCTGTAGCTACTGCCCTGCGAGCTGGTGGGAGCCATAGCTCGGAGCAGGTTGTAAGGATACGGGCCGGCTGCTGCGAGGCGCGTCCCTGCTTTTGAGACCCAGCCCAACATGAGCTCTTTGCCTACCTTTACAGTAGCTTCAGGCTGCGGCTCATTGCTAACGTCCTGCCGGATTTGCACGGAGGGCTTGGGGACCGTCTTTATGTCCTAAACCTCCTCGCGCAGGACTCCTGGTGCGCGAGTCTGTGTTGTCGTGCTGCCAGGCTGGTGTTTTGGGAAGTGCCATCGAGGACTCTGAAGGTTTCTGAAGTAGCAATGTGCAGTCGCTGGTGTCTCGTCATACGCTCCATCCGATCGTGCCTCGTGCGAGAAGGTCCAGAGTGGAGCATATTCGCTGGTCTCTAAGGTCGGGTTGGTTTTCCTTCCAGGCTCCGGGGATCGCCAGCTCGTTGCAGGATGGCTGCTGGCCTCAGCNGCAGGACTCCTGGTGCGCGAGTCTGTGTTGTCGTGCTGCCAGGCTGGTGTTTTGGGAAGTGCCATCGAGGACTCTGAAGGTTTCTGAAGTAGCAATGTGCAGTCGCTGGTGTCTCGTCATACGCTCCATCCGATCGTGCCTCGTGCGAGAAGGTCCAGAGTGGAGCATATTCGCTGGTCTCTAAGGTCGGGTTGGTTTTCCTTCCAGGCTCCGGGGATTGCCAGCTCGTTGCAGGATGGCTGCTGGCCTCAGCCCGCTGCCTTCTGCCGCCTTCCTGTACGGTGGTGCCGCGCGGCAGCACTCCTCCTCCCCATCTTGCAGAAGACGTCACGCTCCGGCACCGGCTGCACAGCCAGCCAGCCCCCCGGGCGAGCGCGCCGACCCCTTCCCCGCTCACCGCGTAGACCCGTTATGCACAGGAGGAGGTTTTAAGAGGCAGCTGGGGCCTGCCCAGACTCTGTAACTGAGGCTGCAGACTCTCAGAGGTGGACTTGGAGCATTTTCCTTGATTTTGCTTTTATTACCCCGTAAATCAGTGATGGGGCCAGCCCGTCTGGTTATCATCCCTTATGGAAGGGTGCTGGCTCTCCATGTGGGCCTCATCCTGCACTGTGCATGAGCTGGTGAGCCGTGAGGGTGCACCGTGCGTTTTCATCTTCACCAGCTTTCCAGCTGGCCGCTTGCGTTTGGAGCCGGAGCAGGGTTTACGCTGCCACCATCGCTCTTGGTGATGCCTGGAGGCCGGGTCTGTGATGCTGGCTCCCAGCCGAATCACTTTGCCGTCCCTCTCCTAGCCCACCGCCCGGGGCCAGGAGCCATCGAGGGTGGCCGAGACCACACGGTCCTGGCCTCGGGCTCCTTCTGGGAGGAAACTCTTGACATCTGCTCGGCCTCGCTCTCTGAAACCCGTGCTTTGTCCTGCGATTGCTGAGCTTGCAGCTGGTTTTCAAGACTGATGCTGCACTTAGCAGGGTGCTGCCAAACCCACGGAGTCCAGCAGGTTATTTCCCTTCAGAAACCATTTATCTTTTCCCTTTCAGATGCGAGGCTTCTGTCTCTCATCTTTCTTTTCCTCCCACGTGGGAAGGAGCCCGCTCCTCCCAACCCTCCCAAATCACTGGCTCTGGGCATGGGGTGGGACCCCATCCGAGGCGCACGGTGACAGCCCGGGGAGGAGGGGCAGCTATGGGGAGCGCGCGCCGTGGGCGAGGGGGTGGCAGGGCTTGGTGGGCTTCTGCAAGGCCGCTTGACATCTATCGATTCCTTTCTGGTTGTTACTTAGAGGGAGATCGCTCGAGACTTCAGCTGCTCGTGCGTGTCTTCTCTGATCAGGTTTTCGGGTGAAGCTGCCCTGTGGGCTGGTGGCATGCCAGCAGGTGCCGGGCTCGGGTTTGAAACCTTGTTTCTGGCAGGGAATCGGCGATTTGCCTCCTTTTCCCGGGGGTTCGCGCGGAGCGTGAGAGAAGCTGAGATGCAGAGTGTCAGGTGAGAAGTTCCGGAGCGCCTCGGGCTCTGCCACTGCCTCTCGCTATGACCTTGGGCACCTCGCTTACCTTGGGGCCTTGATTGCCTCAGCTAAAAAGCCGAGGCTCCGAATTTCCCGGCTTTTGTTCCTGTTTCCCGTAGTTGGAGGGCTCTGGTCCTGGGTAGGGGCTTGCACGCTGCCGAGCGCTTTCGAAAATCCCTGCCAAAAGTTACCTTCAGGAGCAACCCTCTCTTTCATTAGGCACCGAATAGAGAATGCTGTGTGATGGTTATTAAAGTTTAACAACTGTGTATCTGTTACCTGGCTGCCAAATCTTTATATGCCTTAAATAATCAATTGATATTTAATTAGCATACAGTACTATTACTGCCTTCCTAAATCTATAATGATAAACCAAGTTACAAGTTATTGGACGTGAATTACGAACTGGTGATTAGAAACAGCGCGACATTTACCAGCCTCATCCCAGATATAACACAGCGTGTCCGTGCACGCCGCAGAGCTAAACAGCGCTTACTGTCTCTTAATAATCAATGGGTGTTTAACATGCAATATTTGTCTAATTAGCACTAAATTAAATCCTCATTGACAACACTTCAGGGTAAGAGATCTGCATCAAATATGATGGATTAGACACGGAAGGGCTGTTATTGTAAAGCAGGAGATGTGCGTGTCGTTTGCTTTGCTTGTCACGGCTGGCACATGCCTCCCTGTGACTGTCAGCCCGGTCCTGGGGGGGACGGTGATGGAGTGATGCCTCGATGTTGGATTGACAGTCCTGGAGACCCCGAGTCTCTCTTTACTCGAGCTGCAGACACGAGCAGCTCTGCCCAGCACCCTCCCCTGCTTCCCATCCCCGCTCACCCACGGAATTACTCGTGCCTCCGCCTAGGAAGATGGCCTTTGCGGGGTAGCACGGTGCTTTCTGTGCAAGCACAGGTCTGCCCAGCCATTGTGGGCAAACGTTTCTTCTGCGTTTTGTTCTACCAGCTAGCTTTTGGGGAAGTCTCTGTTTGGGTAGTGAGCATCAGGGAGACGCGTGCGGCCATCAGCCCGACCTCGCGCCAAGGATACGCTGGGTGGTGACGGGGGTGAGAGCAGCCCCGAAGCCCAGCGGTGCGTGGGGGAACCCCTCGGAGCGGTGGCGCGCTGCCGTCTCGCGCGGGGAAGCGCCTTGCTGCAGTTTGTCGGCAAACGCGGAAGCTGTTTTGCGAGCGCAGCGGGATGGATTGCACGGCCTGCGGCTCCTTGTGAGAATCAGCCCGTCCTTCACACGCAGCGTGGATGTAATTAACTGTGCTGATGGGATGTTATGCCAACAGCAAAGCAGAAAACACCAGAGAATGAGTCAGAAGCGATACCGGGGCTGCTCGGCATGGAGGGCAGGGCCAGCGCTCCGGAGAGGAGCAGTACGACGCAGGGGGGCTCCCTGCACGGTCTGGCATGGCTTTGCTGTAGCTGAGCAGTTTTGCCCCGGTGCAGGGGAGATGGATGCTCCCTGGGAGGTATCTCTCTCCTCCCTGGGTGCACGTTGGATACGTAACTTCCATCTCCTAGCTCCCTCCTTTCAGTCCTTCGCAAGGAATCGCTATCCTTGCTGCGTCAGGGGGAGGTTTCTCACCACCTGTTTTCCTGCTGCCTTCAGGGTTTTACCAAAGATGGTGAAACCTCTTGAAGTCTGAGCAGCTCCTTGTTTCCTTACGTGTCTTTCTCTGCCCTCCAGAAGCCCAGATCCTGCAAAACGCAGAGCCCCGGAGGGTGGGACGGATGTCTCCGGCACTCGGCAGGAGCTGGGATGAGAAAGAAGGAAGGCACGGGGTGGGGGGAAAGACTTCCAATTAGCAATTGAAATTGTTCTTAAAAGAATTTGCCTATTCTGCAAGGAATGTTTAGTAATTGATAGCAATTTCTAGCAATTAAATACAAATTAATTCGTGCTACTGAGTAGCAGTTTATTTATGGCTCTGTATTTATGGGCACTCCCTCTCCTTAAAATATCGTCGTTGCTTTTGATAAGTAATTAGAGTTTACTGAATAATTTCCCAACGTAGGTATGAATTTTAAATAATTTTTAGTACCAAGCAAGTGTTTCATTGTATTGCTGAGTGAGGGATGATCGTTATTTATACTGTAGCAGGGCCTAGAGGCTGGGCCAGGCACGGTGCGAACGTATAGCAAAGAGGCAGTCCCTGCCCAGAGTGGCTCACAGTGATTTTTATGTCTGAGCTCCCCGCAGCAGGCTCCTGAGCATGCTTTCCCAAGAGATAAAGGTCACTTGCACCCGTGCAGCACCGGGGCTGCAAGCAGCGGCTTGGCTGCGACTGGATTTCACCTTCGTCTTGATTTATGGGAAATAGTAATTCTCTACTCGTAGTAGTAATGGTTAACCGCTCCGATGAGGAAGGTCAAGCCCCAGAGCAGGAGGTGGCGAATAAAAGTCGTGTCTTTGGGTTAGCTTACTTACGTTTTGAACTTGAGGTGCCCTTTATTTGCTTTGTGTTTTTTCTAAGATGATCTCGGGTCAAGGCTGCAAACTTTTAATGGTGCTCCCACAGCTATGCACACCCGTGTCAGCTCTTTACAAGATGGGATCTTCACATAAATCACATTTCTAGGGCTTGCAGATTGGAGGGGAGAGGGAAAAGCCACGGACGGTTTAATGCCGCGGGTGGGAGCTGGCGGTACGACAGCGGACTTGGAGAGAGCTCTGACCAGAAGGGTTGATTTTAGGAAAGCCGTCGGTCCCAAACGCCTTCCATGGGGCTCTGCTGGCGGGTGTCCGCTCCCCTTGAAGCATCCGAGGGACGCCTGAGGGAGCAGGGCCCCTGGCAGGGATGGCGTTTGAGGGAGATACGTCTCCTGACGTGTGATTTACAAAACGTGGCAGTCATCTTTAAAATGCTGTAAGCGAGAGAAGCTGGCCAGGCTGGAGGGAAGGTGCTCACTAAGGCACGTGGTAACAGCATCCACACCGGGAAGATCCTGAAGAGAGGGAGGAACCTGAGCCTGGAGAGCAGGCATCGCGTTCAGACGTGAGCTTGGGAGCTGGCAGCAGCGTTTGGGCTTGCAGGGCCAAGCAGAGGTACACTCGAAAGTGCCCTAAATGTGGGTTTGGGCTCCTGGGGTGGAGCGTGCTGCTTTTACTGAGGGTCAAACTAGAGTCTGGGGACCTCGGAGAAAGGGATCCCCCGTGGTATTGTTGTGTCGGGGACAGCTTTGGGATGTACCACGTGTACTTAACGCTATGGATAATGTGCCCGTGGGCTATTTGGGAGCTTTGAGGCTGCTCAGACCTCGGAGCATCGCGGAGGTGCCCAGCCCCATTGCTGCTCCTGTCCCCTTTGTCACCTGCCGGCAGCGGCAGTGGCCCTCACCGCGTTCAAAGGCTGTGCTGATCCTGCCTGTGGCTGCACGGCCTGCCCTGCCTTGTTTCTGGCTTCATTACTGAGCTTGATTAAATGGTACTTGTAGAGCCAAGGGCTGGGAAAACACACAAAGGGACTTTTCTAGTCATCTGAGGCACTTAGATACCGTGGAGACAGATGCTGAAGGGATAGAGAGACGGGGTTTGACGTTGCGGTTGCGGTAACGAGATGTAACCCATTAGGGCAGTGTCCTCCTGGGATCCAGATGCCTCTAAAGAAGTGAGAGGGTTGAGACAGAGCCTCAGGACCTCGAAAAGGCTCCCTCTGAAGAGGAAAAGAGTGAACTGGAGAGTTGCCCTCTCCTTGAGCGGAGCTGGGGACAGGTTGCCGTGGCTTTCCTAGAGCATGGGGTGAGGAGAAAATGCGGGTGAGAAGGTTTTGACCCCAGCAGCTCGCTTGTGTATCGTGTCCTATAGAGTCTGAGTGTGTATGTGCAGCCAGCGATAGTGCTCAGACTGTTGGAGCGCACAGAGCTGGATTTAGCCTTCATCTCATGGGCTGTGCAGCTGCTCCAACGCCACGGGTTGTGTACGGTGCATGGGGTGACGCTAAGAAAGGGGACTGCTCTTGTCACCTCTCTGCGAATCCTCAAGCGGAGTGTGGTCTCCTAGACTGTTGGGTCAAACTTGTCTTTAGGGGCTGGGAAAAACCACAGCAGAAGGTGGCGACTCGTAATGCACGGCAGCAACGGGTGAGTTTGGCCGGCCCTGAAGGTGCTGAGTCTGGGACAGACGGCAGGGTCCAGCCCGAGTGATGGTGGGAGGCAGCCGTCTTGGCAAAGACAGGCACGGGAGTGACCTTTAAGGGTAAGGAGCACCTTCAACCCAGCAGGTTTGTGGTCTTGAACTGTCCTGGTCTGGCCGTCTTCCCTTAAATCTCACATTCCAATTATTTTCATGCCATCCTTCCGGTGCTGGAGAAGCAGGGAGCTTTCCTCCCTGCCCATCTGCAAACCTTGTCGCACGCTTCACTTCAGTGTTTTATTTTTACGCGTTCCCTGCTGCTGCGAGGGTCCGGGGCACGGCGATAGCTTCCATCTCCTCTCCTTTCTTGTGACGATTCAGAGCTGGCGGCTTTTGGCCTCTGCACTACGGCTCCCCGGTTCGTTACAAGCTGTTGCGAGGTCGTTCGTGGTGTTCTGGTGACGTGGAGGAGAGGTGCTGCGGACCCTTCTGGATTAACTGGCTGCCTGACTGCGAGGGGTGAGAGCCAGTGACCCAGTGGGTCCCCCCTGGGAGCTGCGTAACAGCCCCCTGCTCTCGCCCTGTGATCTGAGCGCGCTGGTACCGGGCTGGTGTCTGGACGCAGAGATCTTAGGAGACGGCTGAGACTTTTAACTGCGATCTCTGATGGCCCCGCTCTCCCTTCCGGCAACTCTGAGACACTTGCTTGTGTGATTAACTTCACATCCCAAAAGTCAATGCCTCTGTAAAGCTTCAGGACTCCGCCAGTGCTTCTGACTGCTTGAGTGCCCCGCAAGCCTCCAGACAAGGGTCAGCGAGGCTGCTGCTGTCAGAAGAGCTCAAAGGCTCCAGGTTTGAAAGCCAAGAGTACTTCTCCGCTCTTTGCTTGCAGACTGAAATGCCTGCAGACTGCAAGGGGCGTAAACAGGGAGACTGGGCTCTCGGCAGCCTTGCAGTCCCTAAATGTTTTGTGCTCCAGCTCCCTGTGCACAGAGCTTGGCAGGGGAGGGCTGCGGCGGGATGCCGGTAGATGCCGAAATAACCACGCGATGGGCGGGAGGGTCCCAGAGACGATGGTGGTGGCTCTGTCTGGCCTCAAGGCTATGTCCCCGGGGACGTGGCGAAGAGGGTGTGAGGCGGGTGAGGGGAAGGGGCTGAACCATCCAAATGCCGTCTGGAAGAATCACGGTTAAGCTTGCTCACCGGTGATTCATCAGCCCTCTGCTTCTAGCACTAGGGCGGTTCTCCTTTGCTGTCTGCAGAAAAATAACACTTGGGGACAGGGGAAGGGGACGCGTCATCCCCCGTGGGGGTTTGGTGGCTCCGAAGTGCCACCGCGTGGATAACGCACCAAAGCCGGGGGGCTGAGAGGAGGAAAATTGCAGAGCAGATGCCAAGGGCGGAGATGGGAGTGCTGCTGGCACGATGGCTCTCCGGTGTCTCATCGACCGCGTGTGGCCGAGGGATGCTCCTGCGCTGGGCAGCGGTGGGTGGGCGCTCAGGCCTGGGGCGCAGAGGTGCCTGCAGCGGCCGCAGTGGGATTTTGCCCTGGCCTGGCTCCCTCCCTTTTGCATTTCAGAGCAGATGGCTTGAACTTTCTCCGTTGCTCGGCTAGAAGTAGCGCCTGGACCAGACGAAAACCAGGCGGACCCTGCAAGTGAATTTGCCAGGTTAAAGCCTCCCTGCCTTTATTGCTGTTTTCCTGACAGCGGCCCGTCCCTCCACCAAATAAAAATTCCGTGCACGGAGCTAGTTAAAACCATCAATTAGCTCTAAAACAATTATTATTTTTTGAAATGTCATTTTATATATGCAATAACACAACACAATAATCCTGGGTTATTTAACAGAGCATTTACCATGAAAACAGTCATTACTCTTTAAACGCTGCTGACTGTACAAGCCTCTTAACATTAAATGGCAAGTGAGGCAGAAGTCTTGCCATCAGGAATGCCGTCTTCCCCTGAATATATTAGAGACACCGTCACCGGGAAGCTCGCTGGGTGGCGTTTCCCACGCCTGGGAAGGTCTCGCGACGCTGCCGGCCGTGGGGCTGCCCACAGAGCACGGGGTATGGCCCAAATTCTGCCGTGTTGGTTTAGGCGCGGGGGTGTGTTGGAGAGGATCGCGTGGATTCAGTCCAACTTTGCTACAGCCCCGCAGGTTCCCTTTACCCCCATCCCTCTCTTCTGCGCTGCCCTAAGCTCCGGGGGTAGCAGCCGTGTTCGTTATCCAGCCCATACCCTGTAGATTTGGCTATTTTAATATTGTTGACAGGGCCCGTCATACTGCACAGATAAAGACGTTTTTGCTGCTAAGTCAATAACAAGTTTAGCGGTAAATTCTGCTTTTCCCCCCGTTTTGTGGTTCTGGGGAATTGTGCTGGATGTATATTATTTACTTACTTATTAGACCTCTTCTAGATACCCGGCACGGACCCTGGGGAACAGATGGAAATATCATTCTCAGGCTACCAAAAGCCTTTGGTTTAAGCAAAATAGTTGTGTTTAAAGATTAATTTAAGACGATTTAAAAATTGAGCAGGCCATACATTTTTAATATTGATTGATATTATTATAAAAGATTCAGCTGCAACTCTTCTCACCAGGCCCTCTCTTGGCGCGCGGGCAGCACGTTTGTCTGCGAGGGACGCGGCTTAGTTATTTTTAATCTTTGATACTCGTTCTTGTGAAATTTATGGGAAGCGTCGCCTCGTGTCTGGCACACCAGAGCATCCCGGGCAGGAGCCTGGGAGGGAGGCGAAGCTGGATGAAGGGCTGGCGGGGGCTGAAGCCTGTGTCTCTGCTGGATGGGGGAAAGGGGACGGTCCGTGTTATTCCAGTAGCATCACAGAACGGGCAGCAAAACTTCTTCCGTTAAACTGGAAGAACCCTCAGTGCAGCAAATGCTGAGGACCTGAACAGGCAGAAGATAAAATCTACCCAAACAGCAAGTACGTTTGGTTGTGCTTCTTACAAACCTCTCATGTTCTTTTTCTTTATTTAACATTTTTTTCACGTGGAAGTTGAAAAGAAATAGCGGCACAACACCTAGGACGGGGTGCCCCCTTTGCAGAGGCCTCTTTTGGTAGTGTTTTGTTGGCAAGTCGGAGAGACAAAGCAGCCACCCCAGCCCTGGAGGAGCTGAGTTTGCTGCTGGGGAATAATTCTCCAAATTGCATTTATTTCACAGGCGTGAAAGGTCACAAAGTGAAGGGAAACAAGAACTGTATTCAATTAGACAATTCGATCAAAATAAATCTGTCAAGATGGCATTCCTGCTGAGGAATCAATTGACTTGGAAAATGAAGGCAGCTGCTGCTGTTGTTGTTATTATTGTTGTTGTTATTATTATTTTAAATTAGCTCCAGTACCTGACATGAGTACCTGAGTTGGAGTGCCTGAACGGTTCACGTCATCTATCACTCTTATTAGATTATTAATACATACTCCTCCGCCTCGCATTTAGTGCCCTGTTAATAGTCAAGTGGCCCCAGAGTGCTTCCTGGGAGGTTGATATGAATGATTAGTAATGAGAAGGGATGGCGAGGCTTTTTTCAGGCAGAAGGTTAAGGGGCTGGGGGGGGAAGAGAGAGGGAGAACAAGCAAGCAAGCACGCAGCCAGTGTGCTCAGTCAGGCAAGTTTCTTGGTGGCTCTAAGTCAACCTGAGTGGTATCTCGATGTGTTCCCCTTTGTTGGCGAGTTATAGTGGAGAAGGTGCCCAAATAGTTTGCCTTATGGATGGGGATTGGGAGGAAAAGGCTTCACCTCCCCACGCCGCTGCTGCTCCTGCCTCCCGGGGTCTCCTGGCTCAGGCTGGCTTGGTAGCACCGGGGGTGCTCCCCACGCCTCGATGGGTAAAGGTGTTTGCGGAGGGCTGCTACAGGAGGACAGGTCCACTCATCCGTCGGGTTGCAAGCTGAGGAGAGGCTGAAGCGGGCAAAAGCTGCGCTGAGAGGTACCGTTAGGGAATAAATGATTTTGCAGGGGAAGAAATCCTCCCGTTGGAGAGATCTTGAAGCCTACGCAGTCCACTCCACCATCCGAACTGTTTAAAACTTGACTTGCTAGAGCACGTGAGAATACAGCAAAGAAACAGGCTTGCCCCAGCTGGATGAGAGCCTGGATAACTCTGACAGATCCTTTCCAGCTTTGGTGCTTCCCTCTCTGCTGCTGTCAGCCCTTGGCGGCTCAACTCGCATCGCCTCCTCGCTCTCCCAGGGATGCCCCTTCTTTGAACGTACGATGCGGGGAAATCAAATGTGAAGGTTTCCCAGGGCTGGCAGGTAGAAGTTGCTAGGAGTGTCTGGGTTGCTGTGATAGGAAAGGTGATGAGAGAAGTTTCCTTCATCTTTTACCAACTGGGGTATTTTCCTTTGTATCAGGCAGCCTTAAAAAAAAAAAGAAAGAACCACAGAGAAAAGAAAGAAAAGCCACCGGTCTCCTTTAAAGGCAGACTTTATCACAGCAACATAGCGATCTGCTTTCCAACTGCCTTCACCTTGGTGCCCCTCGTCAAAGACGCTCTTCCCGTGCCTTGCCTGCTGCGCGTGGCTGGGAGGGTCCCAGGGGGTCGGGCAGGAGGTTCGCCCTCCTCTCCGCCGTGTCTCAGACGGCACCTGAAGCGTTAGCGTTAGGTGCCAGGGAAAAAACAAGGTCCTCCTGGGCATCTGCTAGGTACCAGCACGTGGGTTTTCATGGTCGTGACTCCATCCTTCTCCCCTAAACGCCCTGCTCCTGCCCGGGCTCCTAGACCGCGGCTCCGCGCATTGGAGTGGGTGTNTCACAGCAACATAGCGATCTGCTTTCCAACTGCCTTCACCTTGGTGCCCCTCGTCAAAGACGCTCTTCCCGTGCCTTGCCTGCTGCGCGTGGCTGGGAGGGTCCCAGGGGGTCGGGCAGGAGGTTCGCCCTCCTCTCCGCCGTGTCTCAGACGGCACCTGAAGCGTTAGCGTTAGGTGCCAGGGAAAAAACAAGGTCCTCCTGGGCATCTGCTAGGTACCAGCACGCGGGTTTTCGTGGGCGTGACTCCATCCTTCTCCCCTAAACGCCCTGCTCCTGCCCGGGCTCCTAGACCGCGGCTCCGCGCGTTGGAGTGGGTGTAGGCACGCTCGCCTTGAGGCTTTGGGGCAGGGGATGGGTGTCCAGAGCAAGGCTGAAAAGGCGCTCGCCTTTGCACGCCTGTGTGTGCGGGCGGTGGGGCCGGGATCGCTTGGGTGCGACGCGGAGGGCAAGGGACACCAACTGTCGCCGCCTCCTCCCATCGAGTGCGTTTTTATTGACTGGTGATGACAAGCCTGTTTATGGACAGATCTTTTATACCCGCTAGGACTCGGCAGTTATTTTTGAGATGATGCTTTGCCTCAGAATCTTCCTTCCTTCATCCTTCATAAATCTTGAGCGAGGGTGCTGCATTCAGACCAAGCTTAATATTCTTCTTGCAGATCTCTGCACCAAAATGGCTGCATCTGAGCAGGAAGGCGTAGGCGGATCCCCCTCCACCCCTTTGCTCTGCTGGAAGGGAAGTTGTGAACCTTGGTGTTAGGGCCTGTAAAAGGGCATAGGGTCCCTGGGCGGCGCTGCCTTGGGGGTGTTTTGCGCGAGGATCTGGTGTGTCCACGTGAGCGTCCTCTCCTCTTCCCACCAGGGTGTGGGTTGCGAGTAACAGGTTGGAGCGTGAAGGTGGGAAGCTAGGGAAGCCTGAAGGAGAGGGATGAGGAGGGCAATGGGAATAAGAGGAAAGAGTCAGGAGGAGATAGAAAAAGAGACCCGTTTTGCAGCTGGGTGTTGCTGCTGTTGGCTTTTTTTCAAGTGAAAAGCAGAGGAGAAAAAGTCCAGCCCCATCATTTCACCTCTCCTCCACTAATGCATTTGGTTGCAAAGGACATATCCCATTCACTTGGCCTTTCTCCTCTCCTCATTAACTCCGATGACCTTGGAGCCCTGGCGAGAGCAAAGTGTTTATCCCAACAAAAGGATTATCAAAATAAATAACCAGAGTTTTCAGAAAGGTCATGTCCCTCGCAAGCCCAGGCAGAGGCAAAACCTCTGTGCTCAGCTGAGTTTGGACTGGCTTTTCTTCCCAGCGTGTCGGGTGATAAATCCCTCTTGCTGCCACCTCACCCGTGAGCATCGTCTCTCCTCTGCCGTCCTCATGGCAAAGCTGGAGAGTATTTTCCTGTGAGGGCGGGGAGAGAGGCAGCGCTCAGCAGCAATGCTATCGCCCGGGGATGTCAGAAAAGCCCCACGGGGTCCCGGTGTTGAGATGTCGTTGCCGTTTCTCCTTCCCAGGGTACCCCAAGGATCTCCCAGTGGGATGTGACCAGAAAAATAAGCCCCCAGACTCGCCGTTAGCAGGTCGCTGTAGCAGGTCACTCCTCCCATAGAAAGGCGCCATGAGACGAAATGGCATGAGCTTAGATGAAATAAAATACTGGAGAAAGCGTGTAAGAGCTCCTTGGCAAGCTTTCCATAAACCCTCACCAGCATCAAGCACGGAGAAAAAAAAAAACCCAAACCCAAGCCCACCTGGATTTATCAGTGGATTACTACTCTTCCAGTTTTGCTTATGAAACACCTCTTCAGTGTATGCTGTTCAGAGCTGCCCCAGACCTTGAGGGGTTCAAAATCGTGACGGGAGCTGCTGGTTTTTGAGCAGGTCTTTGACGCGGAGAAATTAAGGGCGCACCACGCGGTGTGAAAGACGGGTGCGCGTGTCCTGGGAGGGAGCGTGAGAGCTGGAGGCGGTTCCTGCAAATACGCGTGCGTGTGCGTGCTTACATCGGCGGCTCCCAGATACGGCACGAAGTTGTAACTCCTGAGCTTGGAGTTAACGATGATCATCCCTCTAATTTTCACGTTGTTTGGGATTGCACCGCGTGTCCCGCGCTGCTCTGCGTACAGCCCCATTTAGGCTGGGCTCAAGGGGGAAGGTTTTGCCCTCAGCTTACCAGACAGCATCTTCTTTAGCACATGGTCTTTTTTCCCTCGTTCCCAACAACAAACAAACATGTCTGTTAGGCGCTCCGACCGCCTCCCGCTTTCAGTTTCTCTGAGAAAAAAAAATAAAATAAAAATACATCTTTGGCTGGCACAAATGAATGCGGCTGCTTACAGTCAGCCCCACCGTAGGCTGTCAGCAGAAGCCAGGCACCGCGCGCCCAAGTTGCAAAAACCAAGTGATGAGCTGATGCGAGCGTAATACCTGTCGGGTGGAAGAACAGAGCCGACTCACTGCTGGAGGCNAAAATAAAAATACATCTTTGGCTGGCACAAACGAATGCGGCTGCTTACAGTCAGCCCCACCGTAGGCTGTCAGCAGAAGCCAGGCACCGCGCACCCAAGTTGCAAAAACCAAGTGATGAGCTGATGCGAGCGTAATACCTGTCGGGTGGAAGAACAGAGCCGACTCACTGCTGGAGGCTTTCTCACGTTATAGGGTGAGATCCTGGTCGGGATCTGAGCCGGCTCGGCTGCTCGGCAATTCCCTTCTGCTCCTCTCGGCTCCGTGCAGCTGGGGGAAAAAAAAGCACCTGCTTTTGCTGTCGCTGCCCGAGTGAAGCGTTATCAGGTTTCATTCTCCCTCCTATCTCCCTTTTTCACACCTGTGTACCACAAAAATGTCTCCTATCATCATCTGGCCCGTGAAACTCTCCCGGAGCGTTTATCTATTCGAGAGGAACAGCGGAGGATGCGATTTTGAGGCTGGCGTCCTCCCTCCGTCTTTCATCCTTTCTCTTTGACATGATTTAGCATCTCAGAAGTTGTAAAGAGCCTCTCTCTCCGTGTAGGTGCAGCTGCTCCGCGTGCGCACAGGTGGGCGTCGTCGTCATTGTGAAATTTGTGAATAATTTAGCACGCAACCAAAAGGGCCCATAAAGCTTTAAATTATTAAAATACATTTCAGTTCGGAGGAAAGATGTTGGAGATGTTTGCTTTGGCTGCGGGCTCTGCCTCGGAGTTGGGGTGGCGGGAGCGGGAGTGTCTCGGGAAGGACTCTGGTGCACAGACAGGCTTGTGGTGATGTACGGGCTGGCAGAGCAGGAGCCAAATAAATAAGTAAATAAAAAGATCCACATAGGTGCAAGAACAGTCCCGGCAGCTTTCATTATTTAAACTGGAGACGCCCTTCCCTGGGAAAGAGGGGGGAAAAAAAATGACCTTTTGTTGCATTGCCAGAGAAATGACATTTTCTTTTCGTCGCCTCCCTTTATTCGTTTGGAGGCAGATGAGCAGACGGTTCCTCTCTCCTCCCCTCTCCTGGCGGCTAGCGCGGGCAGCCCCCTGCCCAGCCCGTCCCAGGGCGGTGCCGGGAGGGCTTTACTCACCACCACCGCAGCCACAGATGTCCCCACACATGCTTCCACCCCTCATTTGTCCCCCCGATGCTCTTTTGCATGCATCTTTGTGCTGCTGTGCGATTCCCCCTGGATTAGGTACCAGGAGCTAGACACAAGCCCAGCCAGCAGCTACAGCCTGGAGCCCGGGCCAGGATGCTCACCCAACACCGAAACTCCCGGCTGCTTTCGGCAGCAGCTTGTGAAGGTGATGCACGATGGGCAGGCAGCCGTGTCCCGGCCGCTCTGCATTCAGCGTTCGGGTGCTGTCTCGTTTCGGGTAACAGCAGCTGAGCGTGAACCAGCTATGTGTGCCATTTAAGGGGCTTAGCGTGCTTCTCTCCCTTTTTTCTTTTCAAGCATACCGAGAGCTGGGAGTTAATTCTGGAAGCGTCACTTGTGCGAGGATGTTTCTGGCAGGCTCAAGGTTGCTAAGTGTAGCTAAGTGCCTCGAGCAGCCGTAACTATTCAGCTCCTTTTTTTGGGTTTTTTTTTTTCTCCTTTCTCTCTCCCCAAAGAGAAACTTTCTGAAGGGGAAGAATAATACTAAATGATACTGTAGGGTGCTGCAGAAGGGTGCCCGCAGTACTGGCGTGTGGGGGGGCTGGTGGAAGCGTGTGCTGCCTGGGCTGGTAGTTTCCCCATCGTCTACCCCCTCCCTTGGCCTGAGAGTGATGCCTCTTTGAACCTTTGCCTGAAGTCTTTCCCTCCAGCTCCGTCTCTGATCTCCTCTGGATCCTTTTGCTGGCATCTTTCGAGCAGGGAAGCATTTGGAGCTGGGTCTCCGGAGGGCAGCAGGCGCGGTGAGGGGACGTCGATGCCTCTGCGATGCTTCTGGGCTCTGAGTCTGCTCGCTCCTGGTCACCGCGGTGCACGGTGGGGTTGGGATGTGCAAGGATGGAGAGCTCCGGGTGTCAGCGTCACCAACGAGGCATACACGCACCCTCTCTCTGTCGTTCCCATAGGCTCTGGGACGTTGGGTGGGCATCAGAGCGGTGGTGGGGTGGGCTGAGCCTCGTTCCTTCTCTGGCACAGCGAGGCGGTTGGTACTGTTGAAGGCGGTGGGTGAAGGAGCTCGTTTCTGGAGTGATGTGATTTGCCTCTGGTGTTTTCAGGAAGGATTTTCTTAACTGTTTAAACCTGGTAAATTGCAAATTACTTAACAGCGTGTTTCCGAGCGAGGTATAAAAAGAAGGCTCCAAACCTTCTAAGTGGTTTTTAACAAATACAAATTTCATTTCCCATTAGGATCTTGGAATTGGATTCCAAGGTGGTTAATGCCACTCTTTGTAGCTGTTTTGGGTCCTGTTCTTGCCAGTGTAGGAGCCAGCCCGGTGTAAAGCAGGCTAAACCCCAAAGCCGATTCAGTTTGGTGGCTGCTTTTCCTCTCCTGGCTCCTGCGGTGGGACCTTCGGGGCGGTGGGTTGGGGCCCCAGTTAGGCACGAGCTGGGCTGAAAAGCGTTGCTGGTAAAGGATCATTCCTGTCCTAAAGCTGCGTGCGTTTCCCAGCTGATTCAGCAAAGGAGATCCTTTCTTGCCCCTCTCCTTTTCCACCCTGCTGTCCTATTTCCAGGGGACCAAGAGGGAGCAAAAGACCTGAAGCCCCCTCTACCTTGCCTGCCTCCCGAGCTGCAAAAATTAATACCGAGCTTCGGCTCCCGAGACCGTCCTCCGAGAAGCTTATTTATACCTGTGCTTAGTGTTGATTCAGCTGCCTTGCAACCATCACTCAGATTCACAAGAGCCCTTATAGAAAGGAGAGGTGAAAACCACCCTACCCTGCTCCTGCCCCTCTCTGCTTTTTATTTTCTCTCTCCCGCGCGCTCGCAGCGCTGGCCTCCTTGGTTTTGGGTGCCGGGGAATAGGTGTTGTTACCGCAGGTGATTTCAGAGCCTCTGCGAGCCCCCAGCCCCTCGCAGGGGCATCGCAGCCCACAACCTCTCTCGTGATTAGGACTGGCTTCGCAAAGCGAGGGGCTGCGATTTGCAGAACCCAGCCCCTTGGAGAGCCTGCGCCTCGTGCTGCCCACGTGAAAGAGGAGAGGAGAGAAGGCCCGACAGGTGCCTCCTTGGCCTTTCCAAATATCCCACCGTCGGCACATTTGTATTAGATATTGATTTCTGTTTAATAGAATAAGCCAGGAGAAATCACACTCTTTGTTGGCGTTCAAAGGATAAACCATAAAAGCCATTAAGAAGTACTGTAAGCGGCGGGATGATTAATGAGACTTTAGGTGCATTCTACTGACTGCTTCCAGATAATGTCTTTGAAAGATCCCGTTGCTTCTGGCTGCAATTCAGAGCTATTTATTTGCAAGGTGAAGCTCTGAGGAGCAGTGCTTCCAGCGCCAGCCCTGCCTGATACCGTTACGGAGACAAACTGGATGCCCCCGATTTCCCATCTCCGGAGGGATCTTTTTGCTTTGCAGTTTTGCTCGGCAGCCTTGCCGAGATACTGGGGAGGTCAAGTGGTGAAAGACGCTACGTCTGCCCTCAAATCGCTGCTTCATGTCTGCGGCGAGATGCTGCCTTAGGGAGGACCGTGGAGTTTAAGGCTTGTAGGAAGGAAACCCTTATCGGGAGATATCGATCCTGTTTCGTTTTTTTCTTGGTGCTAACGTGTCTTTCCGTGGCGCTCTCTAGGTGAACTCTTGCAGTTGGGCTGTCTGTGATCCTGCCAGCGCTTGTACACCCATAAATACCCTCTTGGTTTCAGCTGTTGCTGCTTTCAGGGCTGAAAACACCCCAAAACCTGTCTGCTAGGTCTCCGTGCGAGTCAGCATCCCACCGCGAGCCCCAAAGCCGTGCGTCCTTGGCAGCCGTGCCCGCTGGCACAGCGCTCCTCTGCCCCGGCAACACATCTTGGTGTCAGCAGCGCTTTGCCGAGGCGCCAGAGATGTCACCGGCAGAGCTGGGAATGAACGTTTCCTTCCATCCCTTTCATTGTATCTGCGTGGGTTTTTACTCTCTGGAATCCATAAACTGGGTTTTACGGNCATTAAGAAGTACTGTAAGCGGCGGGATGATTAATGAGACTTTAGGTGCATTCTACTGACTGCTTCCAGATAATGTCTTTGAAAGATCCCGTTGCTTCTGGCTGCAATTCAGAGCTATTTATTTGCAAGGTGAAGCTCTGAGGAGCAGTGCTTCCAGCGCCAGCCCTGCCTGATACCGTTACGGAGACAAACTGGATGCCCCCGATTTCCCATCTCCGGAGGGATCTTTTTGCTTTGCAGTTTTGCTCGGCAGCCTTGCCGAGATACTGGGGAGGTCAAGTGGTGAAAGACGCTACGTCTGCCCTCAAATCGCTGCTTCATGTCTGCGGCGAGATGCTGCCTTAGGGAGGACCGTGGAGTTTAAGGCTTGTAGGAAGGAAACCCTTATCGGGAGATATCGATCCTGTTTCGTTTTTTTCTTGGTGCTAACGTGTCTTTCCGTGGCGCTCTCTAGGTGAACTCTTGCAGTTGGGCTGTCTGTGATCCTGCCAGCGCTTGTACACCCATAAATACCCTCTTGGTTTCAGCTGTTGCTGCTTTCAGGGCTGAAAACACCCCAAAACCTGTCTGCTAGGTCTCCGTGCGAGTCAGCATCCCACCGCGAGCCCCAAAGCCGTGCGTCCTTGGCAGCCGTGCCCGCTGGCACAGCGCTCCTCTGCCCCGGCAACACATCTTGGTGTCAGCAGCGCTTTGCCGAGGCGCCAGAGATGTCACCGGCAGAGCTGGGAATGAACGTTTCCTTCCATCCCTTTCATTGTATCTGCGTGGGTTTTTACTCTCTGGAATCCATAAACTGGGTTTTACGGGGACCCCGTGTTTTTCAGCAGATGTGCTCTCCGTGGCAAGCAGAAGCATGGTTTCTCTTCCTGGATAAAACCACGGGGACAAAAGGGAGTCCCAGACCTAAGGTCTGATCCGTGCTTTCTGCTTGCCCGCTTTGCTTTTCCAGCTGCCCGCTTTGCAGACCTCAAGGCGTGGTGTGCGGAGGGATGCGGAGCAGCGGAGCTGCCCTGCGGAACAGGGACGTGCAGCCCCGTGTCCCGACTTCCCACCTGCTCGGCTGGCTTTTTCTTTTTCCTTGGGAGGTGGAAGTTACTGGCGTCACAGCAAATCCTGTTTGTTTCTAAACCAAGCCCGTCTGCGGTGAAATAACAAACAGAACCCAAGGAAACAGAGAGGCAGAGTTTAAAAAAAATAAGCTGCACTTGAAATGGTCTTTTCTTTTTTTTTTTTTTCCCCTTGGAAAACAAGATCCTTCCCGGTGGCGGGGCAGGATACGGGAGGCAGGGCTTTTGTGTCGAGGGAGTGGGAGCTGCCGGAGTTTGTCATCAAGAATAATAACACCAACTGAATGATGATTGGCAAACTGTCGTTGAGGGGGTAATGAGGATACAATCCAGCGCAGCAGAGGAGCAGGGAGGCGGGAGCAGGCAATATCCCGTCGTTAATGAACAGTAACGCTGCGGGTAGGAGAAGAAGGACCCGATTCTGCTATTTCCTTCCTCGGAAGGAGGAAGAGAAACTGTCGTCCTGGAGAGAGGACCCACCTTCCTTAAGCAGGGGGTTCGTTTCGCCCATTGAACTCGAAGATAAAACTCTGCTGCTAAATTGCTGTCACTTTTAATTCTCCGCAGCTCGCCACCTCCTCTCTCTCCCAGCTACCTCCTCCTTCTGCTTGTCTCCTTTATTTTTGTCTCCCTCTTTCTCCTCTTCGTGCCTCTCCTCCATCTTTGTTTCTCTGTGGCAATCTCTTCCTCTTTTCTAAAGCTCCCTTTCCTTCCTCCGCTCTCCCATCTCCTTTATTGCCTTTAAATTTGTCACTGCTGCTCTCTCCCGGGCCCTCCTCCTTCTCCTCTCGCAGCATCCTCTGCCTCGTCGCTGCCGGGCTTTGCAGCCTCTCCCCGGGGCCCTCTGCTTCGCCAGCCCTTCCCGCGAATGAATTACTGGCTCGCTTGGAGAAAATCGGGGCCGTTTTTGGCTCCTCCAAGATGCTTCTGGCAGCCGAAGGGGCACCAAGAGGGCACTGGGTTCATTTCAAGCATCGCGGCCAAGTGCAGTAGTTTGGTCGGGTAACGTGTCCTGTGGGCTGTGTGTGCAGAGAGGCAGGTTTTATGGTCTTTTGGCTTTCAGTATCCTCTCCCTTTTATACCTGCCCTTCAGACGTGAGCTCTCGAGCAAGGTGCTCTCCGGGCTTTGCTTCTTGCACGCGCTCAGCACTTAATAAGCAACAGTGAGTAGTAAAAACAGCAAGTGGAGGGATGTGCGGGGTTGGGAGCCCTGAGGTGGGGGATTTATAATGTTTATGAGCTCTAGGTTTGCCTCTGCCACTGACTGCTGACGGAGATTTAGCAAATCCTTTAATCTCTCTCCTTCCTCAGTTTCTCCAGTCGGTTAAGTGAGGATAATGAGCCATAACTAACTTGCAAGCTGTCGAGGGAATGGTTTAATTAGCAGCTGATCTTGCTAGGTGCTGTGGGGCTTCGGTTCACATCGTCGTACGGGAGCGCGGATTCAGGCATGAGAAGGCTCTGAGGGGCTCGGGACCTGCAAGATATTTGACTGCCTAAATACTTTGGGGGATCTGGGCCCCAGCTCGTATGGCGGCTCCTACAGCCCCCACCCGATGTCATCTCCTGGGGGAGGTAATGGCCCCGGTCCCCTGGCTGGCTCTGCCCCACGGCAGCGAGCAGCGGGTGCAGGGGACCTGGGCTCCGCTTCCCTTCGCCGTGCATTTTGCAGGCAGTCCCTTTCCTTCCCTTTCTGCGTGCACGGGGGTTAATTGCCTTGTGCATCTGCCAGCCGCAGGGCTTCCCAGCCAGTGCCACTCTTCCAGGAATAGAGGCTCTTGGTTTTCAGCTCTCTGCCATAAATCCAAAAAAGAAAAAGGAGAGAGAAAGAAGGCAGGAAATCTATTCCTTTCAGGCTTCTCTGGCTTACGTGGCCAATCAGATGCGGTAGTTTCTTTTGGAGTAGGCAGGAGGTGAAGCAAAGGTGGTGGAGGAAGAGAGGTACATAGATGCTCCTCGGTCGCGGGGGTCGGCTGCGGACCCTCATGTGGTGTCTTCCAGCCTTCCCCCGTCACGGTGCTCGTTGCTTCCTTTGGATGCTCTCTACAACTTGGCTGCCTTTCTATCATAGGGCAGAAAAAATACTGTACTTGATACTTGGTATGAGATCTGATCTGACTTTTGTTGGGGGTGCGTGTGTCTTCTTATCTCCGTAGGTTTTTAGTTGTAACCGCACGTTAGAGGCGTGATGGGTGTATTTGTTACTGCCCCCTGCTCGCCTTGCTGGGGCTGCCTTCCCAGCTCGTGTTCCAGAGGATTAGCTGACACTGAAGCAAACCACATCCACTGCCTTCCTTCTGTCTGCCTGCCTTAGTCCCTTAACAAACACAATTATATTTGTCTTGCACCGTGTTTTCTCTTGAGGTGAGCCCGTGCTGACTAGTGCTTAGAGTCCCATTCTCTTTTCCCCTGCCAAAACCACAGGGGAATGGTATTTCACATAAAAGCCTTTGAGAAGCAAAGAAGCTCTTGAAATCTCACCCTGGAGTGACCTTTTTTCCCCCCTTCCCTTGAGCAGGCAAAGGGCATTGTGTGACCTGTCCACTCAATCCCATAAATCGTTTTTACAGACATGTAAAATATCGGTGAAAAATACTTCATCCCTTTAAAGAGAAAAATAAACATTTTCTCTCATCATTATACAGTTTCCAGGAAGAAAAGCACAGTTGGTATTGACAAAGCTTAAAAAGAGGGAGGAGGAAGAAAAAAGAAAACCCAAACCCAAGATGCTGAACTTCTCGCAAAACAACTTGCCTTTGATATTTACAAATGTGTGATTTGCTCCTTGTTGGATTTGGTGTGAACTCGTCGTCAGCGGGGCCGGGCTCCAGCAGCGAGACTCCGGTCCCCAAACCACGGGGAGGCAAAGCTGGCTTGTATTTGTCGGCTTGAAAATCTAGTGGGAGCTGTGGAACGTCTTGGTGGTCACTGGGTCTCTCAAGAGGGTGGTTCATTGCACCCTAAAAAGTTGTCTAAAGCAAGGGTGCTCATTTAAAGGGTGCTTTAAAGGTCCCTTCCAACCCAAACCATTCTATGATTGGCGTTGGCCATTGCTCTTTGTCAGCTGTGGTGGGAGCTTTGAACATGAACCTGTACGAGTTGTCTGACTTGGAAAGAGCTGTAGCTGGGGTTTTGCATAACTGTAGCTCTAACTAGTAGTGCTTTATGGCTCCAAAATTCCCTTTGCATCAGCTGGGATTGATTTCAAGATGTGAACTTGACTTCTCTTGTTGACCTGTAGTTGACTGTGCACTCCATTATGTTTCAAAGTACTCCGAGAGCCATAGAAATGTGAGGCCTTGTCTCTTGCCATTGAAATATTTTCATTCTTTTCCCCTTCCTGGGTTTATTGCCTTTGAGTTGTGCTGGTGCCTTTGAAGTAGGGATGAATTTTAGCCACGGAGTTTCAGCTCAGGGTGTAGATACGTGCTCAAAGGAGGGAAGCATTCACTACATTTTCTGTTCCATTCAGATTGGAACAGAGTTGGACCCAAGCTGTGAAATTCAGATGTAAATTCCTCCTAAGCCTAGGCACGGTTTGATCACCTGGCTTTTAAGCCAGCAAGCACTGATGCCCAGGAAGGGAAGCTTGAGATGCCTTCCTTGGAGATAGGAGCGACCACCGACTGCAGTCCCTCTGCATCCAGAAAACCAGTTGGGAGTGGGTGCCCTGGATGATGCCCCAGTCTTCCCATTTTCAGGTTCCCAAGGCTAGGCTTAAAAAGGCTGTTTCTACCTCTGCCTCCGAAGTGAGTCAGTGATTAAAAGAAATGCAAGGTTAGACTGAAAATTGTGGGAACCAACTGGGACTCTGATGGGGGAGGGGGGGGGAACCATACGATGTCCTGTCACCACCCTGAAAGCATCCAAAACGAGAGACTTTGTCTCCATTGCATTCCCCGCGTTGTCTTTTGGCTCAGTCCCCGTGGGCGAGCGGGATTTCCACGTGGCCTCGCTGGCGGAGCCGCCCTCGGCTGGTGGCTAATTAGCCGTAGTCACAGCTCCCAGCTCGCTCCATTTATATCCATGAACTGGGGGATTACTGGGAGCCGGCCGACTTCAATACCAGCTGCAGAGAAACGGAGGGGGAGAGGGGAGAGCCGCAAATGAGCCGTGCAGATGTTGGAAAGTGAATTAGCCTTTAAGAGTGTTTTCTGTGGCGAGGCGGTACGGCAGCCGAGGTAAGAGGGAGCATGATGCTGACAGCATCCCTCCAGCAATCCCTCATATTTACCGAGGGATTGAGATGAGTTTGTTCTATTCTAGCGGATCGAAGGCTACGGAGATCGCAGAGCCTCCTAGGGTGCGTGGTGGGGCTTAATAATAAAGAATGAGCCAGGTCTTCAATATTACACGAAGGTACCAGGCTTAAATAATAAATGAAGCAAAATTAATCAAGGTGTATCTGAAGGGAGATATGGATGATCCNAAATGTGAGGCCTTGTCTCTTGCCATTGAAATATTTTCATTCTTTTCCCCTTCCTGGGTTTATTGCCTTTGAGTTGTGCTGGTGCCTTTGAAGTAGGGATGAATTTTAGCCACGGAGTTTCAGCTCAGGGTGTAGATACGTGCTCAAAGGAGGGAAGCATTCACTACATTTTCTGTTCCATTCAGATTGGAACAGAGTTGGACCCAAGCTGTGAAATTCAGATGTAAATTCCTCCTAAGCCTAGGCACGGTTTGATCACCTGGCTTTTAAGCCAGCAAGCACTGATGCCCAGGAAGGGAAGCTTGAGATGCCTTCCTTGGAGATAGGAGCGACCACCGACTGCAGTCCCTCTGCATCCAGAAAACCAGTTGGGAGTGGGTGCCCTGGATGATGCCCCAGTCTTCCCATTTTCAGGTTCCCAAGGCTAGGCTTAAAAAGGCTGTTTCTACCTCTGCCTCCGAAGTGAGTCAGTGATTAAAAGAAATGCAAGGTTAGACTGAAAATTGTGGGAACCAACTGGGACTCTGATGGGGGAGGGGGGGGGAACCATACGATGTCCTGTCACCACCCTGAAAGCATCCAAAACGAGAGACTTTGTCTCCATTGCATTCCCCGCGTTGTCTTTTGGCTCAGTCCCCGTGGGCGAGCGGGATTTCCACGTGGCCTCGCTGGCGGAGCCGCCCTCGGCTGGTGGCTAATTAGCCGTAGTCGCAGCTCCCAGCTCGCTCCATTTATATCCATGAACTGGGGGATTACTGGGAGCCGGCCGACTTCAATACCAGCTGCAGAGAAACGGAGGGGGAGAGGGGAGAGCCGCAAATGAGCCGTGCAGATGTTGGAAAGTGAATTAGCCTTTAAGAGTGTTTTCTGTGGCGAGGCGGTACGGCAGCCGAGGTAAGAGGGAGCATGATGCTGACAGCATCCCTCCAGCAATCCCTCATATTTACCGAGGGATTGAGATGAGTTTGTTCTATTCTAGCGGATCGAAGGCTACGGAGATCGCAGAGCCTCCTAGGGTGCGTGGTGGGGCTTAATAATAAAGAATGAGCCAGGTCTTCAATATTACACGAAGGTACCAGGCTTAAATAATAAATGAAGCAAAATTAATCAAGGTGTATCTGAAGGGAGATATGGATGATCCAATGCAGAGAGCTCGGGAGCAGCTCAGCAACTGTCAACACGCAACAGAAATGAGTTGTTTCTAAAAACCAGGCGGAGACGAGTCTCTAGATGTCGTTCCTCATCCTTTAAACAGCATCATTTGTTCTGAGATTTCATGTTGAATCGTCCACTGCTTCCCAGGAAGAGTTGTCCATGACCGAGAAAGGGACTTCTCTTGCAGAAGTCATGGTTCTTCACAAGTCCCAGTCTCGTCTGGTGCGTGGAAGAGGTGAGGAAAGGTGGAAAGGAAAGTGTAATGGAGTTGAGCATCTTGAGTGATGCTGAGTAGTTGCAAATTTGAGCTGAGCTCTAGAAAAGTGGGGAGCTGTCTGAGGCACAGAGCTTCCTTTCTGTGTCCCCTTTTTCATCCCTTTCCTATCCTCCAATGCTGCTGTTTCTTCTGCTGATCCCTGCCAGCCTTCTGTTGCCTTCACATTGTGTATAGGGGCAAGGGGAGAGAAGCAGGATGGATCCCACTCACTTTTACCTCAGTGTTTGGCGATCTTTCGGAGCGGGCAAGCCCAACCATGAAAGCGCCAGGACTTACCTCCTTTTAGATAGTTCAGAACAGCCTTGTGGGCTTAGATGTTCATTGCCCTTTGACTTTCAGTGGACTTTGGGTACTGGACTCTCAGATCCCTTTGCAGATCTCGGCTTGAAGCCTTCTGGCTTCCTCTCTGACGAGGGCTCTGTTCAACCGTTCCTCTTGTCTGAAGAAAGCACATCACGTTAGCCCATGCACACAGATGGAAAATTGAAAAGGATCTTTGCCCTTTTCCTTCTTCTAACGTAACGACTCAGGGATCCCCCATAAAGGCTGGATTTCCTTTGCGAAAGAGTTGATGGCAAAAGACGTATAAGGTAATTGGAAAAGTAGCTGGGTTTGAGATTAAAGTTGCTCCATCAGCTGAGACGTTTGTTGAAAGCTTCCCCTTTGGCTGATTTACATAATGCTCCTAACCATTTCAGGAGGAGTGTTGGGAATCCCATAATGCAAATAACCTCCGAGCCTATATAATCAAATGCCTTCACCTGATCCGAGATGAGCGTAGAAAGAAATTTGCCACATGTTTTACCCAGCTCAGCAATGTCTCCTCTGCAGACGGAATTGCTAACAATATTCCGACCTGTTGGAGCACAACATTGAAACGTATAGAAACAAGACCCGCAGCCACGTTCTGCAATTCAATCTCGTCTTTATTGCGGCGGTGGAGGTGTGCTGCATATTAGCGAGTATTTTTTTCCCCTGACTAACCTTGGCTAGGTCTCATTACCAGTCCCCGGCACTGCTGGGAGTTGGTCCGCTTGGGTCCTTGTCCCATCTACGGGAGGGTGACTGGCTTCCCGTCCTGGCTGGGGATGGGGTTGGTGACCCAACATCAGTCCTCATAAACCTTGTCCTGCGAAATATCTGGCTTGAATTCCCAGCCATGGCCGAACAGAGTCAGGGTGGATGGGAGAGGACATGCTCTTACCTTCTCTGGATTACAGTGATGCTGCTGTAAACTGATGGTGCCACACTGACTTCGGTGCCCGTATGCAGATTTCTCCATGCTGAGGATCTGTGCTCTAATCTTCTCTTTTTTTTTTTTTCCCCCCGCTTTTATCTTCCAGTGAAGAACAATGTATCTCTTACCCGCTTGGTAGTTTCCTTTCCGTTCCTCGATTGAATTATACAGAGGCTGCACTCGAGTGATTTTTAAATCTAAATGAAAATGTAAAGAACCCTTTGCCATAGCGCCGAATCCTACAATAAGGCAAATTGTTTAACTTTTCCGCACCCCCATCTGGCCCTAATTGATTCTTGTAACCCAACTGTGATTTCTAACATGTTCTAGTCAGAGAAATCTACCGGCACTAATTCAACACGGTGAGGGCTGGTACGGCATTTAATGCGACGATGAGATCAATGTCCCTTCCGAGGGAGACGGCGAGCATGCACGGGCCATGGCGAAGCGACAGCTCTGAGGCAGCAAGTGTTGGTGGGGCAGACTTTTGCCAAAAAGCTTTGTTTCCGAGGATAGGAAAATGTGTTTTTTCATCTTTCTCTTTCCCCCTGTGCATACCTGCAGCTCTTTCTTTCCCCATAGAAATCCCACAGGAGGAGGCTGCTCTTTGGGGAGCAAAGATTAAAAGCATTTCAGATGAGCCTGTGTTCGCCATACCCCTGCTTGTGAACCCCGGGATGTTTTGGCATTTGGATTCAGCGTGTGGTTTGGGCAGAGGTTGAATCCTGTTCCTCTGCAGTGGCTTCCCTGAGCCTCAGCCCTGCTGTGCACAGCGGGGATCCAGGGGCTGTCGTCCAAGGATGCTTTCACTCAGCATTACAACTTGTATCCTCTTGAGCTGTGCTATGAATAGAAAAGTGGCTTTTCTTTTTTTTTATTTTTTTTTTTAAACTATGCTAAAAATATTGGGTTTCTTGATATCCTTGGCTTCTTAGTAAATGAGGAGAGAGTGTGGACCTCTGGGCCTCATCCAGCTCTTGCGTTGTGCTCTGCTGGGAATAGCAGGAGGCCCCAGAATGAATTCACCCATGTCTCCGGAGCCACGGAAGATCTGGCTATAATTTCTCTGTTGCTACAGCTTTCTGGAAGTGTTAACGTTTATCTCCTTGCTCTGGGCTTCAGACGTCAGTGAATTGCAAGCCATTTACCCCAGTCATTGTATTTTAAACAAGAGGAGATAGGGCTGGAGTAAAGGCTGTGTTGGTGGGAATATAGCTGCAAGGCTTTTCCACCGCAGTAGCGAGAAGTCGTAGGAGAAAGCCTTGTGGGAGGAGGTCTTCATGGAGGGGAGGTGGGTGTCCCTGCTGCCTCCATACAAACGTATAAAAAATGCCTTGCGGCGTGGTGATGGCGATGGGCGGCAACGTTCCCCCACCTTAGGCTTGGTATTGGTGCAAGGACATTGCAGTCGTCTTTTTCCATCGTTGCTGCCTTCCCCTTCCTGCCTCGTCTCTTCCAGGAGGCATTTCTAGCTGCCAGCGCTCGGTTAAAACAATGCGGCATTTTAAGGCTGCATGCAGTGTGACTGGCAGGTGGCAGCCTGCTTGATGGCAGCGACTGGCAGGAAGCCGGGCTCCCAGTTAGAGATGACAGGTCCAGCCAGCACCGTGCCACGTGTGTCGGCTGCTCCTTAGCCGTGCTGGGGGGAGCGAACGGCGTTGCCGGCCTCGTCAGTGCTCTTCAGTTGTCCAGCAGCTGCACCCTTTGCTTTCTCTTCCATGTTGCTACACTTGCATGTCAGGACGCCCTAAGTCCAGTCCTTGGCGAGGTGGTGGTTGGAGGCTCCTTTTTGACCGCAGTCAGCCAGTTGAGTTGACACCAGGAAGCCAGTGTCGACCGCGGCACATGAGGTGTGTTGCAGACAGCAGTTGGCTTGTGCAGGCAAAGCCCCGGCTCGCCCTCCCAAGGCCTGGGCGCGCACGCGTCTCTGTGCTCGTAGCTGTGTGCGATGGCGGGTATGGCATGGACGGGTGCAAGCTCGTCCTCTGCTGAAGCAGGCCTCGTAACGCGAGCTCCAGAGTTGTTTGCTGTAGTTTCTCTTTCGGTGGCTATGCTGAGACTTAAGAGTAGGAAAAAACAGATGCTGGAATCTATGGGAGATGAGATTTACATATATAGAAGGACTCAGAAGCTTCATTTTTGTTTGTTTTTGTTCCTGTTTGTTTGCTTTGTTACTTTTCTGACGGTTTTTCACATTAAAAATTCAAGATATGTCTGTCTTCTATTCTCTGGAAGACTCAGAGGACATCTGGAGAACTTGTTAGGATTATGTTGTTTGAGACATGATTTCTTTGGAGGACGAGGGATGGCTGACTGAAACCCCACTTTTGCGGCTGGATTTTGTTGTCACCTCCTTTTTTAACGATTTTATTTTGGAGTAAACCTTGTGAGATATGTGTCCCTGTTAAACCCTGCACCGTGAAATCATGGCTCAGAAAACCTCCAATTTTTGGGGACTTCTAATGAGTCTCTCCAGGAGACAGAGCTCTATATTCCTATTTTGTCTGAGGTAATGTGAGCAAAGAAGAGGCAAATTAACTGTCGAAAACATTATTTCAGTTAAAAAAAATAGGGAACAGGCAACCTCAAACCCCAGCTTTCTGCATGCGCCGCTTGTAAGTCGGGAAGAAAAAGGCAGCACCCCGCTTTTTTCCATTAAGCTTCTTCTATAATGTATTAATAGAGAATTATATCCTCGCTATAGGATTATTAAAAAAGAAGAGAGATAAAAATGATAGAAATGAATCCGTATGCTATTATGCGGATGACAATAGATACACTTAAGCCTTCCAGCCCTGACCTTGGCACATGTTTCATCTCAACTCTCGGAGAGCCTGAAATTGATACACTGACACTTACCATTAATATGAAGAACCATCATCTTCCCCCAAGAGCACGAGGGGACGGGAAGGATTTTGCCAGCGCTCCGAGGGGCAGAGCAGGACCTCTTCTCGTCTTCTCGTCTCCGTGCAAATCCTCGCCACCCCCACCCTGCCACGTTTTTCCTTTGTTTTTTCTTTTTTTTTTTTTTTTTAATTCAACTTAACTACGGAAGTTTGTGTGAGGTGTGCAGCCGGGTGCCATCCCCTCGTTCCCGCCCCGATCACGGGCCGATTTGCACGAGGAGAAGCCCATGCGGATCTCTGTCCCAAACGGCAATGCGAGGGCACCTTTGCTCTGGCTGCCCCCAGGTTGTGGAGTGTCGATGGGTGGCTGGTGGGTGCTAGACAAAAGTCTGTGCGGGAATGAACGGCACTAAAGCTGAGATATTTTTTTCCCCACGTATTCAGCAATTTGAGTCTTGGAGGCAGCTGTGTACTTTCCCCCCCGGTGCTCTGCCTCCCTCGCAGAAGCACGGCAGAGGTGGTACCTGTACTCCCCATCCCTCCTGTAGCGTCTCTTGCCTGACCATCAGGGACTCCCCTGAGCTTGGAGAGGGACATTTAGGAAGGGGGGCGAGTTGCTGCTGTGGACTCGTGTCCATCAGGAGCGGGTCTGCCACCGGTGCGGGGCAGCATCCTCCTGGCTGGGGCTGGGCCTGAGCCGGTGCCTCTGCCTCCCTCGTATCCCAGCCCCGCACAGCTTCCCCGGCCTCGAGCTGCCGGACATCGCCGCCGTTTCCTACAGCCCGCTGTTAACCGTGTGGTGGAGGCAAAAGGTTTCCACTCTCCCTTCCTTCCTCAAAGCAAGTTTGTTTAGCCCTTAAGCTACTGTGAATATTGAGAGGGAGAAAGAGCTGCGTAATGTAGTGACAGCTCTGCTGTGTTCCTGCTAATGCAGATATCGTTTGATCAATGTGATCCTCTGCAACCTCTTGTGAGGATTAATAACGAAGAACGCTTTGCTCGAGTGAAACCTGAGGAGCGGCTGACTCTGTTAGCCAAGCTCTTCAGGTGGGAGCTGGCTGCAAGCAGCGCCGCCGGGGACAGGGACTTGCGGTGGGCATCTCCAGCGGAGCTGTGCCCCTGAGATGCTGCCTGGGGATGGGGAGGATGCAGGACGTGCGGGGACACGAGGGGAGGGAAGGCACGCAGGCAGCTTTCCTTCTGCTTGAGCAAAGGGTTGCAACAGCCCCCTGAGCCCCCTGCGCCTCTCCGACACCTGCGTCCCAAAAACGGGGGGCTGGCCACAGCACCTCCCCGTCCCCACACTCCCGGGCATCACCGTAGGATGCTCTCGTGATGCCGGTTGCACGTGGCTGTGGTGCCGAGTGACCGGCTTGAGATGGAGCATCCGATCTGGCCACAAAGGGATAAATGCAGGACAGCCGGGAGGGCTTCTCTCCAAAGACCTCAGCGTGGCGGCTTGGCTGCCTCTAAACACCACGCGTGCGATTTTCTTTCTTTCTTTGTCTCTCGTTTTATTTATAACCCTGGTTGGCTTTTTTTTTTTTTTTTTCCTTATAATTATGATGACTCCTGGTGAGCTGTAAAGTCGTTGAGGGAAAAAAAAAGAAAAAAAAAAATACCAGGGCAAATGTGCCAGGCAAATTAAACTGGCCTGTTAAGAGCAGCTGCTTCTCCCGTATCCTTTGCTTTCCGTGGCTCTCCATCTCCGGTCCCCGTGTACGTATAGATGCTCTCCCTCCTCTCAATTTCAGTGTCAAGAACTTTATTGGCATGACAAGATATACTGTGTTGCTGGAGTTAATACAGTCTCAAGTGTGTATGTCTGAGAGAGGTTTTCACAGTAGTAATTGGGTTTTATACAGTGTGTCCAGTTCTATATTTGGTGGCTGAGGCGCAGCTATATCGGGAAGCCATTTCTGCCACCTCTGCTTGAATTATGCAGATGATTTTTTTTCTCGCTTTTAAGGGTGAAATAGAGGCGGTTTGTGCAGCCAGCTCGCTCCTTGGCCACCCCGCTGTGCGGCTTCAGGGGGTCGCTTGGCTCAGCCTTGCGGGATTGGGCTGTGCCAGCATTGCTGTCCTGCTAATTTGTGCTCTGTCCCCGCTGGCACCGCGATACCTTCCCATGGAAGCTGACCAAGCACAACCAGCGTGGTTGAGCCTCCAGAGGGGACCTGGGGGTGTGTTTGTCCTCCGTGCTCAGCCGGTGCTTGGTCCGGGTGCTGCCAAACCGAAGCGGGCTGGGGGGCTGTTCCGGGACAATAGATGCCTTATGTCCGTACGGAGACGGGCAGAGCTGGGGCTGGCTTCCCCCTTCTGCCTCCCCTGCCTTGTCCATACCTCTCCTTCCCATCCTCTTTCTTTTCCTGACTTTGCTTCGTAGTTATATCCCCTCCTCGAGGCTTTCCTTGTCCCCCCATCGCCTTCCCTCCTGCACCCTGTGGCGACGTATCCTGGCCCCCGCATCCGTGGCGGCCCCATGGCAAACATCCCTGGCGGAGACGACGACGGCAAGTGGGCTGTTTGCAGAGCTAAAGAACAAATGAGACCACGGACAGGCAGTCCGCGAGACGAGGAACCTTTGCTCCACGAGGCGATGAAAGGCAGCAGAATTGGAAATTATTTTATTTCAATTAGATTTTAATTAGCCGCTGCCTCTGAGCCGTCGGATCGGTCGCCAAATAATTGAAAAGCAACAATATTTGCATGTGGCGCCTCGAAGAATAGCTGCGTCTGATCTGTGGCACGGAGGGTTTGGGGAGATAATTCCCAAGGTCAGCCGCTCCTCGCTGGTAGTTCATCGTGGGCAAGTTTCTTGCAAATAACCACCGTAGCCTCACACTAATTTTACAGTAAATTAATGCAGAGCCGGCATTTGTATGGATTTAATTAGCGGGCAACACAAACTTTTATAAACCTTTTTGCAGTGGCAATTTAAACCTGATCGCAAAGTTATTAAAGGCAGCCATGGCAAGCTGCTGCTGGGAGTCTGCAGGGACCGAGGCGTGCTAAGGCACGGGGGCTACGCAGTGTGTTGGTGCTGCCGGAGCTCTTGGCGGTGGGCGCAAACAGCCGAAACGTTGCCGACCTGCTGGAGGTGTGCGAGGGTGGGATGAGCTGGGTGTCTGACGCGTGCATCGCCTGCCTCGCGTTTGCTCCGCGGCCAGAGCAGAGCCTTGCTGGCCGTTCCTCCTGCGCTCCCCAGCAGGTTGCGTCCTTCTAGGAGATCAGAGATGTTGGTTCTCAAATCTGCCTCAAATCGCTCTCCTGCCCATTTCCAGGTGGCTGCCGCATGGTTTTTACAGTAGCTACAAATAGTTGGGAGGTGGCGTAGCCCATAAAAGCCAACGCGCTCCTCTCAGCACATGCCGGCGGAGCAGTTTATGAGCAGGTCTGTTGTCTGCGGCAGTAATGTGTTGCGTGGTCCCTGAAGAGAGCTGCTAGAAATCACAAGATCATGAGTTTCACAGTACATATCTATAGCTGGTGGCACAGATAATTAAAATAAGCGGGTTAGTGGCCTCGGCTGGTCGTGTGGATTACAGCTCCCGTAATTCAGGGCGGGCATGGGTGTCAGTCCAGCCGTGGCTCCAGGCACGGAAGAAATAGCCCTGCAGCAGTTGGATGAGGCTGGATGGCCGCACGGAGGACATTAAAAATATTTAGACACTCTGGAATGATGGGAGTCCTTTTCAAATGCCTGCAGAGTGAGGCCATTTCTTGTTTTGCAAATAACTGCATTTAAAATCTACCTGTACCGATACGTGTATGTGTGTGTGTATATATATGGGAAAATGCGATCCTTGACAGGGTGGATTTAAGTGCCAACCTGCCTTTGTAAGAAATGGGAAGTAGCAGCTTTTCATTACGATTAGAGGGTTTTGTGTGGCAAGTCCAGGACACTTCTGCAATCAGCCAGAGAGATTCTGTCCTCCATGCTTCCCTCCTCACATGTTCGGAGGACAATGGCAAGTCATTAACGAACTATAATGGGAAAAGCCGTATCTAACGATTACATTCTCTTAGCGAAGCCGGGCGGGTGACTAACCACTGGTGTACTTTTTCTTCCCTTTTCTCTTTGCTAATAGCATTCTTGTTGGAGCCAGTCAAATATAGCCCAGATGCTGGGCCGCTGACTGCTGTGCTTGGCTTCGGGTGCCGTGTGATTGAGTGCCGAGCCCTGTTTTGCTGTCTGTTGCGCCGTGTAGATCTGGAGTCGCTCCACGGGCTTGCATTTGTCTGACATAAATGGGAGCAGAGCCTGGCCTGCTTCAGCCCCCTTTCCTGGTAGCTGGAGGAGAGCTCTGATTAATGATTCATTGCCAGTATTAATTTGCCGCGTGTAAGAGGTGTCCAAGGACAAGTCTGAAATGGCTCTTGCGCTTCCAAGGGGAGTCGGGAAGAGCTCAAAGGGAGCTGAGCGCCGGCAGACACCTTTCCTAGGGTGGCAGAGGTACACGAAACCCTTTGGGAGGAGGGTTTTGACCTGGGTAGCTGTGGGCTTATTCTCTCCTTAGCTCCTCCATGCCTGTACCACGGTAGGTCCCTGAAGACGCAGCCTGGATTTCAGAGGTGTTGGGCTAGCATTTTTCCATGCAGATACAAACTATTGGGTGCCCAGCATCTCTAAGGTGGGGCTGAGATGTTCGGGGGAGAATGAGGTACGCTCTGAAACTCCAGGTATGCTGGCAGCCATCCCTTGGGTCTGGCGCAGGCGACGGGCAGGATGAGCCCTGGATGCTGGCATCTTTGGAGGAGCGCTTTTTGAGGTCTCGGTCAGAAAGGGTCTGGCTTTTAGATGCTCTGGTCTTTGAAAAAGCCGCTGCTGCGACCCGGACCCTTCTCATTTCCGACTCACTGGTCCCTTCTGCAAACCTGAGCCAGGATCTGGAACAGGGCAAGGTGGGAAAGAGGAGAGAGGAGTGCTAAAGAAGTCAGGAACGCAAGGGTAGGAGATCTGAGAGATATTTCCAGATGGATGTGGGTAGGAAAATGAGAGAGAATGCTATTTGCAGCTTGCAATTAAAATAAATCTGAGCAGGAGAGGAGATGGCAGTGCTGAGTCTGTTGATGTGTCTGATGAAGCAAAGCTGATTCACCTAGAAGTTGACACAGCTGTGTTAATGTGCCTGCAAATAGCAGCTCCTGTCTGCCTGTGATTAAGCTCCGATGGAAGGCTGGCCTGTCACCTGTGGGTTTATGAAAGCTGATGCCTCCCCTTTGACTGGAGATGGTTTCTAGCTGGGTTCCCACGCACGCACCCAGCTCCGGCTCCCGCTGCCAGCTAAAGGAGCAGCACCCGCCGGTGCGGTATGTTGGCTCCAGCCCTGCCAGTCGTGAGGGAGGTACCATTAACTGTGTAAGCATTTCAATTGCCACCCGTTACTTTGTTTTGCAGGATGCGGGCATGCGTGCGGAGGGGCGGGAGGATGGGGACGTGGCTTTCTGAGTGTAATTGCAGCGATTTACCCATTTACTGTTGTGGGCCCAAGCGAGTCGTCAGGCAGGGGTCTAATGCCGGCTGCACGCACGGAGCAGCATCGGCATGCCGTTAGCCAGCGCTGCCATCAGGGTTTCGGGATGAGAGCAGGGGAATGAAAACCCTGCGCCGGGGGATGGAGGATTCACATGCGCCCCCCGCACGCTCTAAAAATACCCTTTGGTAATCAAGCTCCTGCCGCTCGCCATTGTACTCTCCCTTGCTGCTGGTGCTCATCAGTCCCTCCGGGTATAAATAGCAGTGCTCCTGACGGAGCTGCTCGCTCTTGTTTTGACATCCCCATCGCTGCGGTGGTGCCGAGCCTGAGGAACCAGCTCACGTACGGGCCCTCCTGGGAGGAGGCAGCAGCCCAGGACTGGGGCACCCGCTCATGGGGCGTTTGGTCGGAGAAATGCAAGGGTGGAAGGAGCTGTAGCTGTGTGTGCATACGGGGAGCAGAGCTTGAATGCTGCTTTTTGGAGTCTTTCTATTGCCCCAGCTAGAAATGTCCATCTGGTCTGTTGGATATTAATTCCCATATCCTTCCCTGCCCTGTATCCTTCAGGCTCGGGGACTTCAGCCCCCTGATACAACTCTCAGAGCAGCAGGAGAGGGAGGGAGCAGATCTGCAGACCAGCTCCTCTCCCTGCTGAGCAGGGCTGGGCGCTTTGTGCGGGGCCAAGCAGAGCTCCCAGCAAACCCCCGAGTGCCGTCTGCGGGACCCGAAGGCGGAAGAGGGAGACGTGGTCTCGTTTTTTTCCAGTATGTCAGAAGTGGATATAGAAAAGAGACTTATCGATGGCTCTCGATGTCCACTGCGAGACTGAACAGGAAGGAATCGGATTAATTTGCAGTGGGGAAGATCAAGGTTAGATATTCGGGAATCGCAATGTCTCTGGTAGCAAACATCGGGAAGTCCTGGGAGAGGGCAGCAAGAGAGATCAGTGGGTCCTAACGCTGGGGGCTTTTAGGAGCAACACAGGCACGTGTCTGTCAGGGATGGGACGGGCACAGCTGGCACTGCCTTGGTGGTGGAGTCTGGGACGGGCGGTTTCACGAGATCCTTTCATGAGTCTGTTAAGCGTCGGCTTCCTGGTGCGGTGTTGTCCCTCACTGCTAGACGCGCGCGCAGCAAACGAGGCCGCTGCGATACAATGCTTATTAAGCAATTACTAGAGGAAGCAGAGGGGGTGTCTTCAAACTGGCTGCTCTGCAGATTTCCTGTGAAAACTGTCTCGCCAAAATCCAAATGTCATCAGTCATCAGCAGCTGAACAGCCTCTCCGAAACCTCCAAGTGGGACGTATGCACTGGTTCATTACAGCTGTCATCCTGCTGGTGCTCGGGTTTATTTGTGGCAGTGGTGGCGTTCACAGAGAGCCTTTGCTGTGCTTTTTGGACACGAACGCTTGTTCCGGGGGCTGGGATCTGAAAAAAAGTTTCGTCTGCTCCAAAGGCAGAGGTTGCGTCAACACCCGCCATGGTTTCCTGAAACCGTGCAGGGATAGCGCAGCTCTGGGCAGCGCCGGCCGCTCTCTGCAAGACCCTGCTAGCTAGCAAACCCAGAAATCTCCATTGCACCTTCTGTGCTTGCTGGGCCTTCTTTGCAAGGCTTGGTGAAGATGGGGGCTTTGCACAGAGATTTGAAGGGGGCAGAGGATGAGGAGGGGACAGGGTGGGTTTCCAAAGCTGCAGTCCTTCTCACGGTAGCTGTGGCTTGGCTTTCTCCCATGCCCGGTGGTGATTTGGAGCAGATGGGCAACCAACAGAGTCCCCTCAGGTGGGTGTCCAGCTTACAGCTGTGACAGCACCTCCTCCACTTAATCAGAAGCTTTTTTGCCTCCGAAAGGGAATTTCTTGAGGCCTCCCCGGGAAGCGTGGAGCTCGGCACCCCCCTGTGCACGGACGCTTGCCCCACGGTTTATTGCAGGGTTAAAGCGTATTCCCCACTGCAGTCAGAGAGGGGATAAAATGTGGAGCCAGGAAAGAGGAAACCTAATGGGTAGGTAAATAAAGGACATGCCAGGGGAAAGATGGATGAATAGAGCAGAGAGAGGATGCGGAGGGGCTATAGAAACACATCAATACATGTATGAGGAAGGGAGAGATGGACGAGAAGATTAATTTATGATCGTTGCTGTCTATTATTATTCTGAGTCAGAGGTTCAGTGCACATCTGGAAAGTCTCCAAACCTGCCTCGGTGCCATAAGGTTAATACCAGGCCAGTGGCTCCGCCGAGATGCGCTGGGCTCGGAGCTGGATTAGGCAAACACCAGCTGAAATCTAAGGTGGGCAGATAGGGGAGCGAGAGATAAGAGGGTGAGCAGTGGGGTTAGAGGGCTTTGTGGCGGGGATCAGTGAACGACGATACGGGCTGACACCGCCTCGGGGTCATCGGAGAAGCGTTATCATCCAGGGTGGCGGCAGTGGAGAAGCCCAGACCTGTTTTAGGAGGGCAGAGGCAGCGCCTTGTTATTTGTGCCCCTGGATGGGGTGGGCTTTTCGTTGGTTGTGCTCCCTGCTTTCTAAGTTGGCTGGATTTGGCAGCTGCATCTAAGCCCTCTCTGTGCCCCNCAGAAATCTCCATTGCACCTTCTGTGCTTGCTGGGCCTTCTTTGCAAGGCTTGGTGAAGATGGGGGCTTTGCACAGAGATTTGAAGGGGGCAGAGGATGAGGAGGGGACAGGGTGGGTTTCCAAAGCTGCAGTCCTTCTCACGGTAGCTGTGGCTTGGCTTTCTCCCATGCCCGGTGGTGATTTGGAGCAGATGGGCAACCAACAGAGTCCCCTCAGGTGGGTGTCCAGCTTACAGCTGTGACAGCACCTCCTCCACTTAATCAGAAGCTTTTTTGCCTCCGAAAGGGAATTTCTTGAGGCCTCCCCGGGAAGCGTGGAGCTCGGCACCCCCCTGTGCACGGACGCTTGCCCCACGGTTTATTGCAGGGTTAAAGCGTATTCCCCACTGCAGTCAGAGAGGGGATAAAATGTGGAGCCAGGAAAGAGGAAACCTAATGGGTAGGTAAATAAAGGACATGCCAGGGGAAAGATGGATGAATAGAGCAGAGAGAGGATGCGGAGGGGCTATAGAAACACATCAATACATGTATGAGGAAGGGAGAGATGGACGAGAAGATTAATTTATGATCGTTGCTGTCTATTATTATTCTGAGTCAGAGGTTCAGTGCACATCTGGAAAGTCTCCAAACCTGCCTCGGTGCCATAAGGTTAATACCAGGCCAGTGGCTCCGCCGAGATGCGCTGGGCTCGGAGCTGGATTAGGCAAACACCAGCTGAAATCTAAGGTGGGCAGATAGGGGAGCGAGAGATAAGAGGGTGAGCAGTGGGGTTAGAGGGCTTTGTGGCGGGGATCAGTGAACGACGATACGGGCTGACACCGCCTCGGGGTCATCGGAGAAGCGTTATCATCCAGGGTGGCGGCAGTGGAGAAGCCCAGACCTGTTTTAGGAGGGCAGAGGCAGCGCCTTGTTATTTGTGCCCCTGGATGGGGTGGGCTTTTCGTTGGTTGTGCTCCCTGCTTTCTAAGTTGGCTGGATTTGGCAGCTGCATCTAAGCCCTCTCTGTGCCCCAGAAGTGCTTCAGCAGTTGGTGGCAAGTAGGGGTTTCGGAAACCTCTGCTGCCCAGGAGCTGCTGAGGCCCTGCTTGAGGTCTCGATTGAGTCTCAGGAGCTGGGGAGCATTGAAGGACCTTGTTGCGTGCGGGTCCTGAGTTAAGACCAAAGGGAGAAGTTGCTTTGCTGTTCTCTGTGGCTCAGGCGAATAATATGCAGGGATGCCCGAGCAGCGGTACGGCACGCTCCCGGCTTCGCTGCCTCACAGGTTATGTGCCACAAAATGGCTCTTTCTCGTGGTCGAGGTTAAACAAGTGGCTCGCAGGCAGCTGCATGCCTTGCCGTAGCATTTCTGCTGCGGTTCAGAGGAGGTCTGCAGCCGTGTGCTCCGCGGAGAGGGTTCAGCAGCTCAGGAAAGCTAGAGCAGTACTTCACAACAAGGGGTGAGCCTTGAGACTTGTTGAAAACCGCAATCGTTGGATGTGACCCTCCCTGGAAACCTTCCGAGCATTTTCCTTTCCCCCGACACCGCGTCTGAAGCACGCCTTTCTCGCTGCAGCTCCGCGGGCCGAATGGGCTGAGCAGGATTTCCCTTTCAAGTGACACGGAGGGGGCAAAAAAAAACCCCCCAACCGCAACCAGGCTGGAGCAAGGTTTGTCCGCCGGAGGCATGACCCAGCTGGGCTCCCCCAGGTCCACAGGCAGCGGAGCAGAAGGACGAGGGTGCATCGCCGTTTGTTTATTCCCCGCTTTAATAATCGGCTGATTAAGTTGCATTTTTATTTGGTTTCAGTGGCAATCAGATTGAGAGCTGTAATATCCACTCACACCTCGTAATTACCATTAATGTCTTCTCTCTTCCCTGTGCGAGGCAGGGCCGGGGTTGGCAGAGGCAACCGGGGAGCGCGGGTGAATCAGATTGCAGCACTTTGCATGTTGATGAGCTGAGGTAGTGCCCGCTCCTTGGCCAGGGGGCCGAGGCAAGCGGAGAGGGAGGAATTGATGGGGAAAGAGAAGGGGTGAGGAGCGGGGGAAAATCCACCTTAAATCCCAGACAAAGGCAAGCCCGGCAAAGTGTCGGAGTCAGCACAACAGCCTGTGTGAGCCTAATTACCATAACGATGTGAAACAGCCCAATCAGCAATCTGGGGCTAATCTTTCATGTATTACAGGTCTCTCTTTTGGAGCGCTCCACAGCTAAATTCATTTTTAATGAAGATATTCCTAGACTCGCAGATAATTTCCCACTCTTTACAAGGAGGGTATCAGAGCTCATTAAGCAGGTCATTCTTCTTTTTATATATATATGTATCTGTATGTGTGTGTATATATATCCCAGTTCTTCAGGAGGCCAACGTCGGTGCCGGCGGCGGCGAAGGGAAGACATGCCACGTCGCAGGGAGGGAGGGAGGGATGCTCACTACGGGGCGACCGTCTCTTGCTGGGAGAGTTTGCTGTCTGCGTTTCCCGTGGGTGCTCCTTCCCTCTCCTGGTGCTATAATGAAAAGGTAGCAAGAGTGGGGATTGGGGAGCAGCAGCAGCATGGGGGCAGGGGTCACTCGGAGGAGGATGGGTTGTGGCGAGGCCAAAGCCCGAGGTGAGCGACGAGTGCAGTTATTGCATCCTCAGCTATCGCCGTTGAGGGATTGTAATCGTATTATTGCTCTGATGGTGATTTCTCGTACCACTTTCTAAAGCACCATTAGATGAAATCNTAGCAAGAGTGGGGATTGGGGAGCAGCAGCAGCATGGGGGCAGGGGTCACTCGGAGGAGGATGGGTTGTGGCGAGGCCAAAGCCCAAGGTGAGCGACGAGTGCAGTTATTGCATCCTCAGCTATCGCCGTTGAGGGATTGTAATCGTATTATTGCTCTGATGGTGATTTCTCGTACCACTTTCTAAAGCACCATTAGATGAAATCTGGCTGGAAATTAAAGGGGAAGCTGAGGCTGGGCTGCAGAGGATGAGTTATTTGGGAAGGGAGCGGGGCTGTCTCCTCCCGCTTCGCATGGCACTCGTCTCGCCAGGATCTCAGCAGAGTCTTTCATGGGGAGCAGAGGGAAGATTGCCTTTAAAGCGCCAGACAGCCTGCTCCTGACAGGAGGAGGACGCGGAGAGTGCGTTTCCAATTATCTCTGTAGATGGGGCCAAATCCCAAGAGAGGGGATGAGGAACCGCAAGACAAAATGAGGCCGAGGAATTGCCGGAGAGAAACTGGAGCGATGATGGGTCTCGTCCGGTGCTGCAGCTCCGAGAGCAGCCGATGCGGTGTGGGTAACGTCACGGTGCTCAATTATAACCTGCCCAAAGGGAAGAGTCTTTGAACTCGAGGGAAGAAGTGCTTGCTGTGTGCCTGCAAGCGGGAGGGCGTCTGAAGTGTGCATCTGATGCCGTTGCAACGCTGCGTTTTCTCCTGGGCTATGGATTGCCAGGTCTTTGTTTGAGCCTCGGGAGTAGTGCTGGGGGGCTCCTTCTCTCTCAGGATTTGCCTTGTAAACCTAAAGACGGAAAGGCCTCTGGAGTGTAAAGCTGTTTGAACGTGCTCTGGAGATGGGCTGGAGCAGTGGTGTGTTAGGTCTGGTCCCTCGCTTCTGGGTATGAGCCTTGCAGGAGCTCACTTTGGCCCATGGCTGAGCCAGACTCAGCCCTTAGGTTTGAATACTCAACTCTTAGGTTTGGATGCTAGCTTTGGGTGGCCAAATTTCCTGCTCCTCTGGCACCTCCTTCCAGCTCGCAGCGAAGATTGCTTCCTGTTTGGACTCATTTCTGGCCTCATTCCCTTCTTGGTATTGGGTTTCCAACCAGCTTGTGGAGGTTGGGGAATGTGAGGGCCAAAAGGCTTCTGTTCAAGGCAGAACCAGAGGTTTATGGAGAAAACGTGCTGGTGAGGGTGCTGGGAGCAGTTGCTTGTGCATCCTGGGGGAATTCTTCCCTCCTCAGCCTGTCCCGAGGAGCGCCCAGTGCGGGAGCAACTGGAGACTGCAGGCAGCAAGAGGTTAAAGAGGCAGAGGAGCGAGAGGAGGACGGCAGACATTTGCAGGGATGATAAACACCACCAAGGATGATTTTCTCCCCACGGAGTGGGCCATTGATCTGTGATTAGAGTAGCTGAAGCTTTTACAATCAATCAAGTAGGAAATCACATCATTGGGAGGTTCAGAGGTCAGAGAAACTGGGAAGAGCGGGAGGAGAGGGAAGAGATGCCGGAGCGTCTCAGAGGGGTTTGGAAAGGTGAGGAGGATCTGCATGCAGATGTGAAGCTCAGGCACAGTAATATTTAACTCGTGCGCATTTGCTTCGAGGGTCCTCAAGCGAGTGCCTGAGGGGCTTTATCTTGGTTTGGCTGCCCGAGTTGGGAAGGTTGAGGCTTTCCTGACCTGTGCATTGAACATCAGTCTGTTGTCTTCCGGACAACTCGCCGTGTCCAGGTCAGGTCTGGATTCATAGCTGTGACCTAGAGATGGTTTCCCCTGTTGGACCCTGAGGTGCTTCTGTTGGAGTGGGTAGTAAAACCTATGACGGGCTGAGGTGTGCCAGGTCCAGGCGTGCGGAAACATCACCCCCGTCCATTTGCTCGTTGGAGCCATGCTGCCTGGCCCCAGAAGCACTCTCTCCGAGCTGTCCTTCTGAGTTTGCACCTCGACTTGGAGATGCTTCTCGAGCTGAAGTCCTTCAAGAACTGGAGTTTCACCAGAGCTGGGCTAAAAATACCTCGCGGAGCTGGTGCATGCGGTGCTGTGCTTTGATACTGAGGAATGAATAGATCATGCGTGCGCTTTGGTGACTGCTGTAAATAACTGGCTACTGTAGCCAGGTAGGTGTTATGGATTAATTCAGTAATTGGTCCATCTGGAGCATCTACTTACAATATCAGTTTATCTACGTACTTCCTAATACCTTTAAAGGAGCTTGAGGAAGATGCACACGAATAGCTGGGAAGGAAGAACTGGGGAGAGCTTGTTTAGCAAGGAGATGGAGGGGAAGGTCACAAGATGAGCCGGCAGGTAGGCTGGTAAAGGGTTACTCTCAAGCAGATCGATCACGTGTAATCTGGCCTTGCGCTGGGAAAAAAAAGAAATAACAAAGGTAGGGCAGATTAAATAGAAGACAAAGGCAGAACGTGTGATTCCAGCCTCCCCTGTCCCGCTTCTCAGTCGCCCCATGAAGGTAGCCGCACCTCTCATTTTCTGCCTGTTATTTTGTCTCTGGCTTCAGCCCCATGGCTTCTCAGCGGGGTGTTTTTAAAATATGATGTGTTTCTGTTGCCTTCTGCGTTTGGAGACCCATAGCAGGCACTGACCTTTCAAGTCTCTTCGTGATTAAAGCTCTTATTAATTTCCTGTGGGGCTGCAGACACTCTGAGGCAGTAAAGTGTTGGGAGTTCATTAACGTGTGGGGCTTTAATTAGTCGGCAAGAAATCCCTCTCTGTCCCGATTTAACCAAGGAAAAAAGAGGAAGGGTGGGTAAAAAAAAAAAGAGGGGGGGAGAGAAAATGGTGTTGAAGTAAAAATAGTGGCAGCAAACGTCTTCACCGTAGGAACAGATTTCAAGGCTCACGGTGTATTTATCAGGCACTTTAGACCTGTGTGCATGTCCTCCATGCAAACCATCAGCAACAGCCCTTTATATACAGACGCCGAGATGTGCTCCCGGGGAGAATTGTCCCACTGGCACCAGGAGCAGTAAGTAATAGCATCAGGAAGTGGACAGGGAGAAGGGTTTGAAAAACAAGCCAAGGGAGCCTGTGCAACGGCCCGCTGCCGCAACTGCGGAGCAATGCCTGTGCCGGTGCCAGGCTGTTGCACGCTCCCAGACTTCACGGGGCGTATGTTAGCATCGCTGCAAAACCAGGTGCAATGAGCACTGGTGCGCTGGGGCTTGACCCTTCTCCCTTGTGCCTTTTTCACGGCAGCGTTGTGCACGTGGCATCGCTGTTAGAGCAGACTGAGATGGAGCAGGGAGCAGCATTGGGCACGGCAGCGGCCCAGGAGGTGCACTAGTCATGGGAGCACGCCGTCAACATGTGGCCATCTTATTTATTTAAACCTCAGGTAGAATAATATATGTTTGATTGCCCAGTTGATCTATATGTGACAAGTGTTAAAACACATGTGCATTGATTTTCTTTGAGGAGCGTATTTCTAAGGGTAATTTAATAGTGGTATTGAGCATAGCTCTCACTGGCCGGGGAAAAGGCAGAGGGAGGGGATGGGGGGATTAGATGAAGAAGAGAGAGACGCTAATGGCATTTTCGCAATGCAATTGCTTAGGTCAGTGAAAAGCTGTCACAGTTTAATGCACTCGCTTGTTGGGGATGTTATCATATACAGGATTGAGCCATTCCGAAACATGAAAACAAGAGCAGCTTGTTAGTGAGGGAAGCTGTTAAAGAGCTGCTGTTGCAAAGTTGATTGCTGCGTGGAGGGAGTTAATGTTGTGCTTCTCCTGCTGCCCTCCGACTGCTGTGAGCTCTTCGAGACCGCAGGGGTGCTCTTGCCTTCTGGGACCGACTAGTCTTCATCTCCCCTTCTCCTGGAGGAGCTGGCCCTTGGCATTTGCACGGATGTCCCAGACCCAAAAAGGTCGTTAAGGGATAGGTGCAGAAAGGCTAGAGCCTTGGTGTGGGTAAATCTCTTGGCTTCAGACTGAGACCCGATGTGCTGACGTGTCTTGCTGTAATGACCGACATTAGCAGCTGAATCTTGGGCTCTTTAGGCGTGTTCCCCATCTGCCAGGGAGAGCAAGTCCCTGGCACACCGTGTTCCTGGAGCCTCAGCAAGTTTGCTTTTCAGCTCTTTATGAGGAAAACAAGATTTTCTACCAGCCCAGGGTGGGGTCTAAAAGTCAAGCTGGGCCCTTCCAACTGAAATGCTGTCCTCATCCCTACCCACACAGCCTCGTCTCCTGTGGGATTGCAGAGCCAGTACTCTGGATAGCAATAATGCCATTCATCATGTGGCAGTCAGGGGAGGCTCCGGCTCCCTCCTTCCTGACTGCATCGACTCTGCAGGGCTGACAGGAGCGGAAAGCATTACAAACTTGTTTGTGTCACCCAAAATCAGCAAATCTGGCTCCGAATACGTATGGAGAGCTGCTTTGTGGAATAGGATGGAAAGGCTGTGTCGTCTTCCCCTTGCCGTGTTTCGTAGCGGGGTTGTGTTTTAGTCTATCCCCTTGCCAGTGTGTAAGCTCCTCTGAACCATATGTAATATTTAGTCCTCCATCCAATCTAGTTTGAAATGTTGAAAACAATGGAGAATCTCCTCCTTCCTTCTGGGAGATGGTTGCACAGACCTGTAGATCTTGGCGTCAAGAACTTTTTCCATATTTATACCAGACCTAAATTGTGTCTCTCTCTGTCTCTTAAATAGCCATAGTTTTAGCCTTCTGGCACCTATACCTCTTCTTTAGAGTTTTCATACTTGAAATACTTACAGGTTGCAATAATACAGGTACGTTTATGTGTATCTTAACCAGATTATAAATCCTGCTAGTTGACAAGGTTATTGTTATCTGGCTTCTGCCATAACCCACTGTTAAAATACATGACATAAATTACACAGAACATATCATACAAGCCATTTTTCCTCGTATGAAGCCTGATAAATATTAATGGCCCATTGCTGTAGCTTTGTACCGCGGCAGCATTGGAGTCAATGAGGTTGATCCGAGGCATGATAATTGCTAGTGGACATGGACCCTAGGCAGCTGCTGAATTAGCTCGCTCTCTCCAAGTGCGATGCGCTTCTGGAACTTTGAATTGTGTCTCAGGCGTGGGTTTTTTTTGCCTCGCTGTTTTGAAGTCTGTACCATAGAGGGGAGACCCAGGCTGGATGAGACAAGAGTCAACCCAAACTCTTGCGGTGTCTTTCCCGCTGATTTGTCCTCAGTTGAGTCGCGTGACGTGTTAATTACATGCGTGCGTCCTTGCCACTGGAGGGCAAGGCAGGGGCGCGGATGTCACCTCTGTCCCCAGACCCACGTCACTGCTCTTCCCTTGCACGCTTGGGAGCCGTCGGCCCGCGCCTCCCTTTATCTCCCCAATCTAAATTCGCGGCGCCTGCCTCCTGTAAATGGTACTTTATCCACTGGAAATGTGAATCCGGTCGGTAGCATCGGCTCCGTCATGCTTATCAGAAATACATTATCAGGTGGGGATTAGACAGAGCCTCGCGCTCCTGTTGCTGTCCATGCCGGGCGAGTAATGAATAATGAAAATTCCCGGGACCAGAGACAAACGCACTTGACAGGCAGGGAAGCGCCCGCGCCTGCCTTTCACTCACTTTAATGTGACAAACATGGCTCCTTCAGAAATCTTTCCACTCCATTCACCATGGCATGGCTTGTTCTGAGTTTTTTTCCTTTTTTTTTTTCTCCCTCCTCCTCCCGCCTACCCACTCTCCCAGCCCCTGAGCCCCTCTGCCATGGGAGAAGGAAAGGGTGAGGATGGACTCAGGAGGCCACCGCCATCCTGACTCCCACCCAGCGTTCCTCAGAGGGCGCTTTCCTGCTGTCGCTGTCCTCCAGCCGCCCCATGCTGTGTCTGTTACATGTGATCCACACGTACAGATGGATGGACGTGTGTTAAGTAGTAACGTAGAGCCTGGTGCGGGTGGCTGTGAGCGAGCTCCCGTTCTCCGAAGACCCTGGACGCTCTGTAGCTTTCACCAGGACGTTGTAGCTGCCCTGTGAAGTAGGGCCGTGGTCACAAACAAGCGCGCAAGATGGGGCCATGGAGAGGAGGGGGTTTCTTCACGCCCAGGTATGGGATTTTTCATGGCGCTCAGGTTTGGCCTGCCTCTCGTCTCATGTAAATCAGCCATGGCAATGCCATCTGTAAAGGCTGTCTACACGAGACACGACTTCAGCGTTGGGGTTTTTTTTTCCTGCAGTTGTCATCTAGAAGCATGCAATAAATTTTATGGACCAGGGTTTATCGAGCACAGAGGATGAGGAATTGAGCTGCCTGGCTTGAATCTGAAGCTGATGTTCTGGAGAGAACACGCGCTTTCAGACGAGAGCTTCGATCACTCACTACCCACTTTCTGGAGGAAGGCAAATGACCGTGTCCCACACCGGCATTTCCCGGGGGGAGCGGAGAGCTCTGGTGCCTGCCATCCCCTGCCTTTGCCTTGTCTATCACGGGTGACATCTGTCTCTTTCCCAGCCTGTCTCTTTTAAAACACATCCAGCCTGCTGCTGGGAGGACGTCTCGGCTTGGCACCGGTGGTGACAGTCCCTCTTGACGCAGTCTTCCTGGACGCGTTACACAAACTCCGTGACTCCAGCTCTTTCCCCCATCCACCCGGCAGGGAGGGAAGGAGCTGTGAGCCCGCATCACATCTGCTGCACAGTGTGAGGCTTTGCCAGCGAGATTCCTGCTAATTAATGTCAAACTTATTTTAGCAGATAATGCACATTATCTTGTCCTGCAGAAGGGGTTGGTGCCAGCAGCGATCGCAGCGGCGCCGGAGGATACGCGGCTCCGAAGCATTGGGTTTTGGGCAGGGAGCGAGGTGGGGTTGTGCTGGGAAGTGAGGAGCCAGGGATTGCTCTGCTCCGGGCAGTGGTGTGAAAAAGCTCCTGGGGTTTCGTACCACGTACCTTCGTGGCCAAACACATAGTCCTAGCCATACTGTCGTACTTGTGAAACCAGTTTGTGCCACTGGCTGGAGCGAGAACAGACTCTGGAGATTTGAAGCCCCCTTATACATGTGAGGTGTACTTCTTAGGTCTTTATGTGTAGCGAGAGGTTTATTTGCTTTTCTCCTCAAGCATATGATCCATCTCGTATAAGGAAGGCGGAGGAAGAGGCAGAGCGAGCCCCAGTCCTCTCCTCACTCTCCCAGTGCTGCAATATTCAGTAATTCATGCTTGCGGGGGGATTTGTCAAAGCACAGCTAGTTGACCGCTACCCTGATTCCCTGACTATCACAGAGCAGAGCTGAGCTGATGATTTATTGTTAAGGACGGGAGAAAAAAAAAAAAATTGGTCTCTGGCAATGCTAGCCGGGTCGCTTCTGAAAGCTGAGACAGCTCACCTGTTTCAGCAGAGCTAATATTTCAAAGATTGCCACCGTTAGCTGGCTATTATCATCCTCATTTTTCATATGAGTCAATTGAGGCATGGGGAGAAAACAAGCAGATAGATACGGCGAGCCGAAAAATAGCCAGATGTCCTGGCACCTTGTACCATTCTGACTGTGATGCCTCTTTGAAGTGATGGCTGAAGGGACCTCCTTTCTCCTTGCCCTGTGTCAAGGCCGTAACGACCAGCTAGTGACTGCAATCACTCGCTGGCACTTGGGGTTTTGTGCCTTCAGCGGAGTCTAAATGCAGTTTTGTCCGTAGGGTCTAACGCCGCATTGTGTCCTTAAGTATGGGCTCCTTTTACCTTATGGCACAGTTGCAGCTGAAGTTAATGGAAGTTACTTACTCCCGTTAATGGCAATTTCTATTGTTGTGCCATTTTTGTAGAAACCGCCCTGAAGGCGATGTGCAAGGCCGGGCTCGAGACAGGACCGGTGTGCTGGGATAGCCCGGAGGACGCGCTCTCTCTTGTGCTCTAGCTGGAGGCACAGGAAGAGCCGCGTGAAAACGGAAGAAATTCGGGACTAGAGCTCAGAGGAAAATTTCCTTCGGAGCGTCTTTTCCCCAACAGAAAAAGGCTGCCTTTGTCAACAGAGACACTGACGTGTGAAACATCTGTTCTGTGCTAAAAAAAGGGAAAAAGGCATATAGAAGCAAAAACTCTAGAATATGATTTCCCCCTGCCCCCTGCTTGTTAACCAGCAAGATGGGAAAAAAAATAGTAATTGTGAGCGTATGGGGTGAAAAATAATAAACAGACAAATAAAGTCAAATGATATTCTGGCTGGGCAGCTGATTTTTTTGGCTTCTGTTTCACTTATGGATGTCAGCATTGGTATGGGCAGCCAGCGTCTGGACTGGTGGGCTGTCAGTAAAACAGGCAAAGATAGACCAATTAGATGAAATTAATTGCGGCACGCGTGGTAGGCTGGACATGGAAGTAACGCCCCGTCCAGGGGAGCTCTGAGCAAACGCCTGGGCTGAAGGAGAGGTGGCGTTGCCAAGCTGAGCACTCCCGATCTGCCGGGTTGAAGGTTGTCCATGCAACCCAAAATCAGACCCCTTTGTGTTAATGGACCCTCTAACTGCCGCTCGCTCTCTGTCCCCCGGGCGTGAACCTGTTACGATCCCACTGTACTGGACCAGAGCGCTGCCTCTCTGTCTGGGGAGGTGGCGAGGCACGGAGCAGCCTGCAGCTAGAGGCTCACGTAAGAGACGAGCACTAGACATGGAGGACTCTTAGCAGATGCCATGGCTGAACTTTCTGCCTCACTTGAACCAAGCGGTGATATTTCTTCGCAGTCTTAGAGGAAGGGGACGAGTGAAAGCAAGAGCAGAAGCTGTGATCTCGTGTAAGTGATAGCACGTCAGGCGGAAATTAAATGCCTCTTCGTCTTCTCCCAGCTTGCTGCTCGAGCAGTGCCTGGGGATCGTCTCCCTGTCGCTCTGCTGAGCTGGATTTTCCCCAGGGATGATGCCGCACTGCGCGTACCTGAGCCTGGGGCTGCGGGGTGGTCGGCCAGCCAAGGGCAGGAGCAGCGGCAGCAGCAGCAAGGGCAAGACGTTGCATTTGTCCGAGCCAGGGCTTGGTGTGAGCGCTTCACGCTCACCCGCCGTGCTAATGCACCTGTTTGTTGCTGTTCCTTCTCCTCCTGACAAAGTGGCCTTATGTTTCAGTCCGAGGAGGAATCTGTCTTCATAGCTTGAGAGAAGAGAGGGAAACAGCTCAAAGCTTGCAGGAGACAGCTATGACGTGATAGGCCTCCATGAATTTCAGCATGACAGTGACAGCCATTAGAGAGGTGGCCTGTGCTGACCAGGAGCTGAGCCTCCATCACGTCTAGCCTCTGTGCCGATCCTGGAAACCGTTCGTCTTGTCATGGTGCGTGCCCACGCCTGATGTTGGCCATTCCTCAGGTCTCCTTGGAAGAGTGGAAAGCACCAGGGGCTTTAGAGCACCTGAGGGCAGCAGGACCCTATTGCTTGTATGAACAACAGCACCCTGGCCACGCTGTCCTGCATGCATTCAAGGGCGCATGGGCACTGTGATGGCCGGAGGACCGTGCGTCCTGCAGCGTGCAGGTGTAGCTGTTGTACAAAGCCCATGAAGACCGGGCGCGGGGCACCAACCAGACCCCCTGCTCTTCGATCCGGGTCCCCAAAAACCTAGGAGCAACATCGCAGTTTCCTCTCGCGTCCTGCCATGCCCGCAGGCGAGCTCTCCCCGAAACCTCCACCCTCAACGTCCCAGCCCCGTTCCTGGCTCTGCGAGGCGTGTCGCTGGGATCGCAAGGTTGGGGTCCTCTCCCTCCCCGGGGGCTGGAAACTTGCCTCTGGCCACCTGGCATGCGTGCCTTTGGAGTTGCAGCTTCTCCTGCTCATTAGCTCATAAATAATACGGACCAGCAGCGTTCAGCGCTAATTAATTTTGTGAACTGAACCAGGGTGAATGGGGTAATTACCCATGGCGTATGCGGGCCGTCAGGTGAGCCCTCCTGCGTTCGCACTCCTTGTTTACCAGCTTATCTCTGTTTATTTTAAGAAGCATTTGGTCCCTCTCCGTGTGAAGAAGAAAAGCCATGTGATCCAACCCAGAGAGAGCGCAGCAGGCGCTGAATATTAAATTAAAACACATCCTTACTTATACACAAAGAACCCCAAACTGGAAAGGTTAAGAGCTAACAGAG
>VZSC01015106.1:14158-34158 GCA_013398225.1 Steatornis caripensis | reverse complement strand
TCAGTTCCAACGCACAAGAAAGTTAGCAGAAGCAAACATCGACCCTGGTCTCCATACGGGNTATACAAAAATATACAAAACCAGTACCAAACTCCCCACCACCAATGACGAATACGTCACCCGGACGCTGCGGGGCACGCCCTGGGAAAGTCCCGGACTGTACTCAGCAGCAGCAGGCAGGAGCTGGATTCAGCAATGCACGGATCGGGATCAAAGGCAGAAGAATCAGACAGAGTCCTCCTCGGACGCCGGCCATAGAAGAAGAGGGCGTGACCCTTGTGATGCCTCAGCTTTATACCGAGTATGACGCGTATGGGATGGAATACTCCCTTTGGTCAGGTTTGGGTCACCTGTCCGACCCGCTCCTCCCCACCGCAGGGTCGCAGGGGTGACCACTTCTCTGCTCTTTCAGTTCCAACGCACAAGAAAGTTAGCAGAAGCAAACATCGACCCTGGTCTCCATACGGGTAACTATAAGCAAGAGCCTTTCTGCATACCGTTCCCACTGATGTTCCAGCGCTAACTATAACCACTGAGCCTTATCACTGCAAGAAGCAGCTACTGTCTGGAAAAACATGCAGTTAATTTCAGAGAGTGCAGCCTCTCAGAAGAAACTTAACTAAAAAGCAAAGTTACTAAAAGAAAATTGGTTCTTTCCTGGCCCAAACCAGGACAAAGATACATTTCATTTCAGATTTAAATGTCTATTTCCAAATACAAGTTATTTCATTCCTATTTACAGATTTAAAAATTTCACCATTATCTTAATACTCTTCTACACCTGGTTTGTATGTGAATTGCCTTTGAATCTTTCTGAAATGTTAGAAGCCCATATTCCTTTATTTTAAAAATTATTAATATGGGGAATCTTTGTCACAGTATGGTATTATCTTTTTTAAGGGTATATGCAAAGTTGAAACAAGCTCTGTCATGCTAGCCCCTTCCACAAATGCTGTTTTGTCATGTTTAGATAGTAGTTTGAGTTCATTTTACTCATCGTAATCCCTAAATCTGTTTCAGAATCACTGCTCTCAAAGGTGTAACTCTGTCCCCATTGGGTAGGTATATGCTGCACTCTCTGTTCCTAAATATACAATTTTGTATATAGTTATACTGAAATGCATTTTTCTCAGCATGGGCTTAGTTCACTAAATTAATCTGGATGGCTTGGCATCAACGGTCTGTCTTCATTGTTATTTACTACTTTCCTCCTTCTTGTATCATCCACAGATTTTTCAACCTGTAATTTATACACCTAGAAGATATACATACAAATAATGAATGACTGTTGACCTCTTACTAGTCTCTTACAATATATGGCACAAGTTACATTCAAATCAAGAAAGTAAAATGCATGCAAAAATAAGAGTAAGATTCTAAAATAAAAGAAAGATGCTATTAACTTCATTCTGAAGGATATAAAAATTGGATTTATAAATAAGAGCTAGACTAGTCTTCAAATTTATGAATAAATAAATATTTCATAGTCCTTTTTCTGTTGCTTGAGAAATAAATAAACGTGACAAGACTACCCAGGAAGAAGAAATAAGAAACTTCCCAAGTAATCAAGTGTTATGTCCCTTACAAGGGAATATAACAGCTACAAATCCTCAACTTCTGTTCAATATTAGAGAATTCCCAGTACTACAGCAGCAAGTGACACATTCTGATCTCTTTCTGCAAGTATTTAATAGATTCTTATTCCTTTTTTTGGGAAGTGTAACACAAACGAAAAATGAATACAGTAGATCTCTAATCTGTAAAATGTCTTTATAAATAAAACACACTACACACTACTTTATTTAGTCTTTTTTTCAATATATCAAAAGAATCCTGCAGAGCTACAAATGCGACGAATCTGATGTATTGCATCAGACTCTTAAATCTTAAGACAGATACTCAAATTATTAGATACCGAAATACAGTAATTTCTGCTTTTCTTAAACTCAATTTCCAGTTTATATGATGAATGATCTCTCTCCACTTCAGCTATGCTTTCTAGATAGAACAATAAATAAATGTGATCTTTTAATTAGTAGTCCTTAAAAAGATCATTTCCCTTTCTTATTTTATAAAGGAAGAAATGGAGTCATTGAGAGTTTAAATGAGGTAAGCTAAGAAAGATAGTAACTGTAAAGGCTATAATAGCACTGAACTCTGACACCATAATGGCAGGACCGTAGTTTCACAAAATTTCTCAGCATTCTTGATTTCCTTTTTTTAGTCAATCTATTATGTGAGCAAATACACAATGTTTTCTTCTTTCTCTTAAGCATAAAGCTTATTCTGCTTGCAATACAGGATGATGTTAAAAATAAAATGTCTCTTATTTAGTATTTAGTGGGAAACTAATTTATAACTTTAAGATTCAAGCATTTTTTCATAACTTTTAAGCATACATTATTCAATGAGTAACACAGCATTTAGTGTGACTCAAACATAACCTATCAAACATCATATACAACACTGTTTCAGCTTGTTAAATTCAGTGCCTCAATCCATCAATCCCTCTCAAAAGTCTAGTACCCTGGTCTGTGCACCAAGAGCTCAAGACAAGCACTCCAGGCGCCTCCTTTGCAGATCCTTGGAAACACACTTACAAGTAAAGGAAAATTATTTCACAAGGTCTATCAAAGCCCCCAAACAGCAAGTATCCTACATACTCTGACCTTTCAAAGGTTACAAAATAATAACCAGTTCAACAGCTTCCACCTATCCCTTATTTTCCATACAACATGCAAGACATGCAAAGGTCATAGTGCCTCCAAACTCTTGCACAATATTTGTCCCTGCAACTTGCTGTTCCACAGCTTCCTGCTGAAAGTACCAAGATTTAACTGCCAGAATGTTTGACTCTGTAATCAGATGACAACACAGATACAGGATAAACAACAGCTGCAACTTCACTTACAACACAAATTAATAGAAATACAGATCTCTAGACAGAGTATCTAGCCCCACATATTATCAGTTTATTCCTTCCTCTGGAAAATAAGCAGGAAACAGTAGTCTGACAAGACCTTCACTCCACTCCCACTTCACACCCACAATACCTGCAATCCAGAAGCATAGATTCTAGTAATACAAGTTCTATTAGATCTCACCATTTTATCAAATGTGTTAAAAAAATAAATCAAAGCCATAAACACAACCAAAAAAGATGCTACACAGCAGTACACAGAGTATGGAAGAAGATGATGGTCTATCTTAGGTTGGTTTGGCCTTTCACAAGGATTTCCCTACGACCCCTTAGAAGGAAGAGATAAAAATGCACTGCATGGCAAAAATAATGGCTCAAAATACAACAAATGATGGAGCGCTGAAATAACTCCAAAGGCTGCTCTAACCAAATACACCAATGTAGGGTTGTCCAGAAATCTATAGAGGGACTGGAAGGACTTGCAGTCAATACAAGCGACTTACGGGCAAATGTTCACAAGAAATAGCAGCTGCATGGCCATTCTGTCACACGTGTTCTTGTGAATCATGCCCACCTGTACACCTGGATAAAAAAATTCAGTTGACTCACAGCTCCTGTTCTTCTGGGCCCAGCTGTAAGCAGCTGTCTATGCCTCTGCCTTTCATTACTGTTCTATGTTGCCTTTCTAAATATGGTGCCTTGGTATTTGCTGTTTCGCCTTCCAGGTATTTTGGATACCTCCACTGTTATGAATGCCTCTGTGAATATCTCCATCACATTGCTAGAGAACGTATCCCAAAAAGCAATCCATCATTCAATAGTGTATTTCTTATATTTGTATTTCCTATGTACCTATCATACGTTAACAAAATAACTCTTTACATTAAAGACATAATTGAGAGCTTAAGTCAATTTCTAGATTGCTTTTTTATTGATTTTGATTCAATGTTCCAATTTGACACATACAGCTCTATTCGGTGTTGTCAACGTAAGAATACAACCTGTGGTACAACACAGTGAGAATCTTTCTCTTTGAGGTACGATGAAAGACTCAGCTTTTCTCTTAGCGTATTTCCAGATGTGGATTAATAATTGCCTTATTTGGAACAAAACCCTTTTTTTTTTTTTAATTACGTTCCAACAGTGCAGAAATCTGTTTTTCACATTTTTATATCTTAAGCAATTTTCATTGAAGACAAGAACTGATGATTTCAAATGTACAACTATTGAATCATAGATTGCTACAACATCTTACGTTACTCTACTGAACTCTTCACAAAGAAAACCAATACTAACTTCAGTATCAACCTTAACCTTGATTGTAACCGTCAGTCTTTAAATGACATTTTTTCTGTTTCCACTGGATTTGTTCTCATTTCTGTCAGCTTGCTTCTCAACAACCTATCCATTTTGGTGCAACTACTTTGAAATTATTTCCAAATTTACAAAACTTTTAGGGTTCTTCCATTTCTAAACATTTTTCTTAAAATTAATTTACTACTTGCTGATTATTTGAATAAGAACAGAATCTGCAGGTAAGATGTTACCATACACTGACAGCCCTTGAAACTTTTTTTGGATAAAAAATGGTCTCAACAATTTCTTAGCACAAAACACATTTTCAGGACAACCTACAGAAATGTACCACATTTAGCATAGCCGTCCGTAGTGTACTTATACTGAATTACAGTGATAACTGATCTCTGTTTTGTATGTGTATCCTGAAGAGGATCAAGAGTGAAAGAAAAAGAGGAGGGAAATGAAAGAAGGTAGAAAAAACAGTGTCATGGTTAAGATACTGCTGTCTTTTTTGATACATATCCAAATTAGCTTAAGTATTTCAATATTTCACATTACTATGAGTTAAAAATACTTTTTGTCTAGCTTTATTACCAGTTTGAGTTTTTGAAAAGATAATCTAGATATTTGCTGTAACTCTGTAACCATTTCAGATTATGTGAGTTCAATACAAAGGTTAAGGAGGTCTCAAAGTCTTTGTAAGCAGGAAAAATACAGGCCTTCTAATAATGCAATATAAGCTTATATTTGCATCACATGAGTTCCCATATCAATGGCACCTTGTTAAAAAAAGTAGGAATACGAAACAGAATTTACTTTGCATTACTGAATGCTATTCTCTCATTCAGATGGATTTGATGAAATTCAGTAACTTTTACTGTTTAATTTTGTATTAAATTTACTACTTACATACTTAGTATTTTATTCTTAATGAAGAGCTTGTTGGTTGTTTTTTTCTCATATACTCTTATTTAGAGAGTACTGCATTACTGGATGTTTGTGTTCCTAGAGCAGTCTGCACAATATTGCCTTAATGGTGTATAAAAGATTGTGTTTGCACAAAACCAAACATACACACCAAAAAAAAAAAAACCCCACCACAGAGGGGAGAAAGAAATAGACTAGTTAATTTATAACATACTCCTTTAAATTTCAAAATACTGCATACATCTTACTTCCTCATGTAATAACATAATAAATCTTTCTAAGGCTTATTATTTAATCATTTTTATGTACAAAATCTGACAGCAGGTGATGAAGAAGTGTCTTCAGTTGTAAGAAGCTACAAAAATTAAAGACAATGAGAGTGGCTCTATTAAACCATTCACTCCCTTTAACAAGGAAAAAAAGTTTATCAAATTATTTTGCGTATTTTATTATGTAGGTAAAATGTAGTTTCATAGACCTTATTATTCCTACTCTCTACTACATCCTCAATGCAATTGTGGAATAGACACACAGTAAGTTTATTATGCAGCTACTAAAAAGAAACCATGTTCTTCATTTTAATGCCTCCACCTGAAAAAAAGTCTTCCTAAAAGCTTCACAAGTGACAGATAACACTGGAAAATACTGTACTGATGGAAAATACAAAACTTTTTTTTCTCAAGCTCCCATTTTTAAATGACAAATTTTGCTCTAATGGAACATGAGCCCACAAGATTATTTCTCATTATTCCGATGGTTGTGCCAAGCTCTTCCACATCCAAAAATGTCAGTCTGCACCACTATGATCAGAAAACTGATCGAAGCTTGACTTGGTAGAGTAACAAGAGCTCCCTAAAGCTGCAGAGCACAGCAAACTCCTTTTATGTTGTTCACCCATATACAGACAAACCTGACTAAATTAGTTAGGGATGGCTGCATCAGCTAACCAGATGAAGATGGTATTGCCACTGCAGGTAACAGCCAAAAAGTGTAGAAACAGGATTGCTTAAAGTGGCAGAATAGCACACAAGAACAAAGGCATTAGTCCATTATGCCTGAATATGCTCCTGGGTAATATAACTCTTCCCATAAACAAACTAGTAAAGTGAAAAAGAAAAAGAACACATCAAAAGTGGGTCTCTTAATCATACTGGAAAACAGGAAAGACAGACAAAACTACTACTGGCCAATCATAAGGGATGGAGTTTCACTTAGTATTTGTATTCACATCGTTGATGTGTCATGCTTGCTCAACACCTTGTCTCCAATCAGTTAAAAATAACCATAGTACACAAGGTTGTTACAAAAGAAGTATTCCCTACAATAGCACCCATAGGAGATACTGAACTTTCCCAAAGGGTAGGGAGGGTACCTAAAACAGAGCATTTGCCATTTTAACGAGTATCCCCTAAACATTTGTCAAAGCTGACGCCTATACAACTATAGCAGCTACAAGCTACAGACCTTGTCCTGTCACCTATCATGTTAACTACGTGAAAATAGAATGGTCAAACGGCAATCTGGCACATCCATTTCTCTTCATTAATGTAGCCAGGTTTTATTGTACACAAGTGTTGAGACAAAACTGACAATGAAAGAATGTGCAATTAACAGGCAATACTTAAGGTTATCTCTACTCAGCAGCACCAAACGCCGTTAACAGAGCAAGTCTGCTCTAACCCCAAGAAAGATAAGATATATATATGCTCACAAATGTGTTATACACTGATGAACAGCATAAAATTGACATAATGGGACTTCGGGGCTATAAACATGTTTTCTTTCGCAGTTTAATTGACAGTGACTAGACTAACCTTTTCTCTATAATTGTAACTACAGTACAGTAATTAGACAAATCATCACCTCTATCATTTCCCACACATATTAAATAAAAAGCAAAAATATGGGGTTCTCAATCACCTCTTCATACTGATGTTACAGCAGAACTGTATTTTACATTTGTATTCATGAGTGAAAGCTGGAATGAAAAAAACTGGCTTAAATCATATACTATAACAACAAGTGACAAATACGTTACAACTCTACATCATCCAGTCCCCCAAACCCTGTGTCCTAAATGAACATTTGGGTCCTTCACTACTACTATAATAAAATATTTTTTTCCTGACAATTCTCACTGTCACTTATCCTTTGGCTCACTTCCAGCCCCTTTTTTAAGTAGTAAAATCATTATCCACTTTTATACACAGTCTAAATCACCTGTGCACGTCAAGAAGGCTTACCAATTCCTAACAGTTGGATTTTGCATGAGATAATTCAGTATTAGAACTGTCTCATTTTTCATTACTCCTTCCTCTCCTCTGCAGATACTTACTGTGTGATGTCAAAGGTGAGATGACAAAAAAAGATAATATATTCCGATCTTTCTGCCACACCATTAATCAAAATAGCCATGATTGTTAATGGGAAATTACAGAGTACCCTGTTTTAGGAAAAGATTACTTCATGAGATAGATATGGACAGCTACTAGCAATGTATATGAGAAAAAACAGTTGAATTAATTTCTTGTAGAATGTGTAAGTGTAATTAGGATTTTAATCTGTTTTATAAGTGATTTTAGTATGAGCTCGGAGAAGTCATATCAATTTTCTATGACTAAGTTCATAAAATAGATTTAATGATATAATATTAGCTTTAATCTAATATTTCTAGAATACTATTTGATCTTGATGTATGACTTTAGAAGTCTTGATACATTTATCAGTAAAACTTCTCCGCCTATGTTCAAACATAAAGTCTTAATGGAAAACTCTACATAACTCTACAACAACTCAACAACTCTACAAAAATTGACTTCGAAGTTCTTGAACAAATTCCGCGTAACACGTAAGCTTGCATATATATTTACGTATATGCATGTTATATGGTATTTCACATTTCAGTGTAAAAAACTGTCCTGAAATTTCAGGAAACACTAAAATATTACATTAGATGATGAAAACTTTATGGTAAAAATTGTAAAACATCACCTGTACTTACACACCGTAAGTAAAAATAATGGTTTAAATGAATGCGAGTCTCACATTCTGAAAGTATTTTATAAGCGTAATTAACATTGTATATAATTATTGAAAGAACTTCTGTTTCCAAACATGGAGAGATTTTTGTACGCTTGTCTCTAGCCATTCACAAGTGCAATGCTATTCAAACGGTGCTTTTTAAACTTGAACACAGCTGGGTTACTTATCTAAACTATATCACCAGTGGATTTTAAGATAGTGTGAATTGAGAACTGACGCTCATCCAACGTACCTAAAAAAATTAACTATTTGCTTTTCCTGTAGTCCTTTTAAGATGCAACTGAACAATATATATGAAACTTTATACAACCATATGACTTACTATAACAAAAGTTACTTTGAGGCAAGTGTCTATTTCATAACACTTTTTTCAAGGCATTTGCTGAAAAAGACTAACTGTGACAGACAATAGGCAGTATATGAAGAAGAATGTGTGCTTATAAGGCCTTCTCTCTTGATACAACTACTAGCATAATTTGTAGTCTCAGAAGGAGAAGCTTTACTTTGCTCTGCAGTACTTTACTTCATCCTTTGAATAAGCAAAATATCTACATAAAATGAAGCTTGAAAGAGAAGTGTGATAAAATAATTTCCTGAAATTAAATTGAAGACCCAGAGACATGTTTTATCGTAAGCTCATTTTCTGAGTCCTTGTCTTAGGATCTAGGGACTGCAAAAATACATGTTGGGAATGTCTAGGGAAATAGTTACTTGAAAATCATCACCTAAACCACCAGTGAACTATAGCACAACACCAGTTTTGTTCATCCACTGTCCAACAGTCGCATGCAGGGTCTGGAATCACAGCTGCTGACCACAAGGACAAATTTACTAAGACATAAGGGCACAGTAGCCTTCCTTCTCATCCCTCACAAGCTAAGGCATACAGCTGAAGCATTGTCTTGCCAATATGAAGTCTGGGCTGAAGATTGTCTTAAATGCCGTACAAACAGGAGGTACAGGCTTGACCCAAAATAGTAACAATAAAGAAAGTAAAAAAGACAAATTAAGGGTAATGTCCAAACAAATTGGAACGGACAATCACTAGTAAGTGAACTCTCTTTTTAAAGTATGATTAAGTGAAGCTGCTGGGAGTGCTTGGACAGTGCATGAAAAAAACAAGTATTGGAAAGAAAAAATTGCCTAGAGACAAAATTAATAGGATAGGATCAGATAATGTCACTGTAATCTATAACACTCAGAGCAGTTAGGGGCAGCTAAGTAGCCTTAAGACCATCCCAGTCCGTTCCCACAGATCACAGCTCCTGCCAATGCAACTTTAGTTCTCAAACTGTTCCCAGCTGCAGCCACACTGTCACTGTCTTCTGGTCCAGCTAAGTAGCCACAGCAGCTCTGTGAGATCACAGAATACATTTTTATTTTTAACAACACAAAACTATCTCCAACACAACATGGTTTAATTCCTGATGTAATTCTTGTTTCAAGCATGATTACTTGTTTGAAAAGTCCAAATTTACCATGAAAATGTCAATTGTTGAGTCACATTTTGAATAATGCTTTGTAACCATACTAATCATCTCTGTTCCAACAGATATCTATGCACTAAAAAAACCTAGAAGCCTATACAGTATGATGCTTATACAAACAGAGAAAATTCACAAAAATACAGGACAAAATTAGAGAACTTAAAAGGCTAAATTCTGTGATTGTCAGATGTGTAAACAATCAAATCTGAATTGAAGCCAATAAAAACTGAATAAATAATAACTAACATTTTAGAAAGCCCGTAAAGGAATGCATCAGAGACTACAGAAAGATACAGGAAAGAAAAAAAAATCGGCACCTGTTATTATTTGTATGCCGTCAGTTTCCATTTTGGCAGCCAATAAAAAAAAGTGCTTCAGGGAGTTGGTTTTTTTGTTTTTTTTACAAAGTCTATCCTTCACTTACAGCCATTTGTAATACAAAACTATGGAAAAATATTTTACAAAAAAACGTAAAACCGAAATCAAATCTAAGTGAAAACAGCACATTCTTTCAATTTCTAAAAGGTACACATTTCATATTACTATATCTTACAGTACAGTTTTGTACATTCATTATATTGAAGTGTTTGGAATAGTCCTTGCAGAGACCAATCTATCCATAATTTTTAAAAAAATAAATATTAAACCTCGATTTCTATGATTTATGATGTTAGCAAAAAATGGATGTAACAATGAAAGTTCAAACTCTAACTTTTATACTGCTTTTTAGAACTTATCATAATTCTCACACTGCTTCACCTTATTTATTTCATAGAACTCATAGGTATTCAGATTCATAGATATATATTAATACATCACCATTTGGATTATGGCTAATTAGGATACATTTTTGCAAACTATTCCGCAAATATTCAGCAGTATTGACTACTAAGCTACATATATAGGAAAGCAACGAATCAAAACAATGTTACCGGCAAAAATAAAAGTGTGTATATGTCCTGTTTTGGGCCAGGACAGAACTGATTTTCTTTTAGTAACTTTGCTTTTTAGTTAAGTCTCTTCTGAGAAGCTGCACTCTCTGAAATTAACTGCATGTTTTTCCAGACAGTGTCTGCTTCTAGCAGTGATAAGGCTCAGTGTTTATAGTTACTGCTGGAACATCAGAAGCAATGGTATGCAGAAAGGCTCTTGCTTATAGTTACCCCTATGGAGACCAAGGTCGATGCTTGCTTCTGCTAACTTTCTTGTGCTCCGGAACTGAAAGAGCAGAGAAGTCGTCACCCTTGCGACCCTGCGGTGGGGAGGAGCGGGTCGGACAGGTGACCCAAAACTGACCAAAGGGAGTATTCCATCCCATACGCGTCATACTCGGTATAAAGCAGAGGGATCACGAGGGTCTCGCTCTCTTCTTCTATGGCCGGCATCCGAGGAGGACTCTGTCTGATTCTTCTGCCTTCGATCCCGATCCGTGCATTCCTGAATCCAGCTCCTGCCTGCTGCTGCTGAGTACAGTCCGGGACTTTCCTGGGGCGTGCCCCGCAGCGTCCGGGTGACGTATTCGTCATCAGTGGGGGGGAGCTCGATATCGGTTTTGTACATATTTGTATATTTGTATATATTTCATTATTATTATTATTCATTATTATTGTAGTTAGATTAAAGCTGTTTTAACTTTTCTAACCCATAAGTCTCTTTCCCTTTTCTCTTTCCCCCCCCACTTTGGGGAGGGAGGGGGTTAACAAAGAGCGTCTGTCGTTCGCTTAACAGCCAGCCCAGCTTTAAACCGTGACAGATTTATTGGCGCCCAACGTGGGGCAGGCTCGAACCAGGGCTCTGACAGGTTGCCTGAATTTTTTCAAATTCCGGCACCGGCGGGAGGAGACCCATATAAATCACTTGAGATTCTCAGCTGAGATTTTCACAGTCTCGAGGGGTTGGAAATTAAAACAGCTTGCATCATGTCATTGCTGAGTGCAATCTTATTTCGTGTCTTTTTAGAGTTTTGTTCAGAGTTAAGTGCATCCATGCTGCCTTACCTGCCGTATGCTTTGTGGTATTGTTTACTTGCCATTATTGTTTATCTGCGGTTTTTCGGTTTTGGACGCCGGGCGAAATGTTTGCTTTTGCTCTGGGGCTTGATCATGATTTATGCTGTGATAAGATGGTCAGCAACTTTACCAGGGTACTTTGGGCATTATCTAGCAGGCTTTATTGCTAATTACACCTTTGATTTTCCTAAGGGAAGTCATACTCATCCCTTTTATGAAAAACTGGCTCCACTAGAGTTTGAGAATGTCGGATATGGTTGCTATTATCAAAATAGCATATTGTTAGTATCGATTTTCATGAATCTGTTTTTGGTGGGATGCCTACTTAATTATTGGTGCATACATAGGTGTGATACGGTCACCTTAATTCCCACTTCGTGTGTCACTACAGCAACGTGCACTGCAGCCACTCGAACCCCCACAAGGAGCATTGCCACCATGTGCACTCCGAAAACAAGCACTGCTGCTACTCAAACCCGAAAAATGAGCCCAGCTCCACCTCCAAAAACGAGCACTGCTGCTACTCAGACCCTCAAGATGTACCGTGCTCCACCTCCACCTCCAAAAACGTGCCCTCCTGCTACTCCAGCTCCAAAAATGTGTACTGCGGGTACTCAAACTCCAGCAATGAGCATCTTTGCAACTCCAGCTCCGATAATGAGCATCGTCACTCCTCCTCAGACAGTGAGCACCAGCACTGTCATTACTCCAGCTCCAGTGACAAGCACCACCTCTCCACCTCAGCCAGTGAGCACCATCGCTTCTCCAACTCCAGTGATGAGCACCGCTGCTCCAACTTCGATTCCAGTGACGAGCACTGTAATTGCTCCTCCCCAGACGGTGAGCATCATCACTACTCCAGCTCCGGCAACAAGCATCATTGCTCCTCCTCAGGCAGTGAGTACTGTCACTATCCCGACTCCAGTGACAAGCACGGCTGCAACTCCGACTCCAGTGATGAGTACTGTGGCTACTCCAACACCCACAACAGACACTACGGTCAGTCCATCATTTGCCTTTTGTGCACAGTGTAAATGTGGATGCCCTGCAGCTACTCAACCGGCTCCGGTATCAGTTGCCCCAGTACAGAAGAAGAAGAAGACACGTACGTCAACGCGTTTAGAAACGGATGAAGGGACCCAGGTTCCTTCTGTTTCTAGAAAGGATGAGGAAGAGGAGCAGGAAGGGGAAGATGGGACAATAACCACTGTCTCCCGATCTTTATCCTTGCATGAGCTGCGAGACATAAGAAGAGATTTTGGCCGTCATGAAGGTGAGCCCATTACCACTTGGCTGCTCAGATGCTGGGACAATGGGGCTAGTAGCTATGATTTGGAGGGCAAAGAAGCCAGGCAGCTGGGATCCCTTGCTAGAGAAAGAGGTATTGATAAGGCAATTGGAAAAGGGGCACCAGTCTGCAGCCTTTGGAGAAGGCTCTTGTCAGGTGTGAAAGATATCCTTTCAAAGACCATACTGAATGTAAACCAGGCAAGTGGGCTAACATAGAGAAAGGTATCCAGTACTTGAGAGAATCAGCTGTGCAGGAGCTCATTTATTATGACCCACAGGATGCACAGTTACCTACTGATCTAGATGAAGTACCATGCTCACCACCCATGTGGCGAAAGGTTCTATAGAACGCACCATCATCATATCTCAATTCACTGGCAATATTATATATAGGTGGAGAGATCAGGGCACCAACCGTGGGTGAAGTAGGTACCCGACTCTGGGAATACGGAGATACTGTCTCTTCCTCCGTGCAGGCTTACATCTCAGCTGTGGAGAAAATATCTCAACAGCTTGATAGAGTTGAGGAGAAGCTCTGTTCCCGAGATGTAGCGACCAACATCTCAGCCACCAAGAAAAGGCGTCTTCCCAGGAAACCAGCTCAAAGGAAACAGAACACACCCTAAAGTGTCCCATGGTACCTTCTGCATTGTTCTGGAGCAGACATGAGGAGATGGGATTGAAAACCTATGGATGCCCTACAGGCACGAGTATGTGCCTTGCAAGGTAGGAAAAATACAAGAGAAAGTTCTTCCAGGAGCATGGCTGCTCCAGCTTCCAGCGACCAGTTCTACAGTCAGAGTACATGGGCTTCAGATCCCTACACACCAAATGTAAGTAGGGGGAATGATCGAGTACCCCACACAACCACGAACCCATTCCTCGATGGGTACTATGTGCAAAATTAGAGGGGCCCTGCCTGCAGCCAGGTGGAGGAGAGGGACAACCGAATTTATTGGACTGTGTGGATTCAATGGCCTGGCATGTTAGAACCAAAGGTATAAAGCTTTGGTGGACACTGGTGCACAGTGCACTCTAATGCCATCAAATCATAAAGGGACAAAATCCATCACTATGTCTGGGGTGATGGGGGGATCTCAAGAACATACTGTAGTGGAGACCGAAGTAAGCCTCACCAGGAAAAAATGGGAAAAGCACCCCATTGTGACTGGCCCAGATGCTCCGTGCATCCTTGGCATGGACTACCTCAAGAGAGGGTATTTTAAGGACCCAAAAGGGTACCGGAGGGCTTTTGGCATAGCAGCTGTAGAGACTGACATTAAACAGCTGTCTACTTTGCCTGGTCTTTCAGAGGACCCTTCTGTTGTGGGACTGCTGAAAGTTGAAGAACAGAAGGTGCCAGTTGCCACTACAATGGTGCATTGATAACAATATCACACCAACTGAGATTCTGTGATCCCCATTCATAAGCTGATCCGGCAACTAGAGAGCCAGGGATTGATCAGCAAGACTCGCTCACCCTCTAACAGTCCTATCTGGCCAGTGCAAAAGGCTAATGGAGAATGGAGATTAGCAGTAGACTATCGTGGCCTGAATGAAGTCACACCACCGCTGAGTGCTGCTGTGCCAGACATGCTGGAACTGCAATGTGAACTGGAGTCAAAGGCAGCCAGGTGGTATGCCACAATTGACACTGCTAATGCGTTTTTCTCTATTCCCTTAGCAGCAGAGTGGAGGCCACAATTTGCTTTCACCTGGAGGGGGGTCCAGTACACCTGGAATCAACTGCCCCAGGGGTGGAAACACAGCCTTACTATCTGCCATGGACTGATCCAGACTGCCCTGGAGAAGGGTGGAACTCCTGAACACCTACAATACATTGATGACAATATGAAAATTCTTCTGAAATACTTGAAAATTTGAACTCAAGATTTTAAATATTTAAGGAAATTGTTAACAGCCTTCAATACTGTGATCAAGATTTCTTTTTCAAAACAAGAGATGTTTTTCTTAGACAACAAAATCTGTCAAGCACAGTGATGAAGTAGTTTTGTTACACCAGTTTTACAGTAATCAGAATAACTGAACACATTTTTTAGGAGAGAATGACACAAGAATCTCGTCATAGTAAGAATTTTTATCTTTTTTGCTTAGAGCACTCATTAAGACAATTGTTTATCATCACAGGTAAGGAGAAGACACAATACAGAAGAAGTTATTCTGGTAAGTCTGGTAAGCTATATTATACTCACTCTTTGAAATATAATTCATGTAAACTGCAATTCACTGAGTTGCAGAAAATATAATAAAATATGGTTTCTAAAAATAATTAATTGATCCTACAATCATCCCATGATGATTTGAAGTTTAAGATGTGCATTCATCTAAAGGTAAAAGCCTTAGTTTTCCTTAATGTTAGGAAAAGTAAAGCATTTAGAAAATACAGTTTTTAGTTTATTTCACTTCTCTTCTTTTGAATTCCGAATGTTAAATTTTTAAAAAAACCTTATTTTGCCCTGGAAGTTTACAGAGTAGTAAAATAAAATGAATTTTTGTGGTTCAATGATGAATTGGGGGTTGAAGGAAACCTGAAATTTCTGATCTACTACGAGCTATTACGTAAAATCAGGAATGTCCATTACAGTCACTCCAAGCTACAAGAAATACTGTCAATTCTGCTTCTACTGCCATCAACAAAGAGACCAGAAACAGGCAGGAAAACAGTCCAAATGGAGACCACTGAATGTATTTTCCTTCTTGTTTGGTTGCCCCAGGGGACTCTAATATGGTTATAAATTCCTGCCACTGTCTCCCAGACCAGAAGACAACTAATGGATGAAAGCTTGTGCCTAGACGTTTCATTTTTCCCCTGCTGAAATGCTAAAGGATGGCACAAACTTTCTAAGCCACATTCTGCTGGTCAATATTTAATTGGTATGCCTGAAAGTAGAAATGGGACTACAGTTTGCAATACAGATGAGAGAAACACTTTCTTCAAACTCTAAATGATCAATTACATTTCTGTTCTATTAGCTAAAAGTTTTAAACATTGTTAGAACCCAGAAATTGAACTCATATGTGTTTATATGAGAAGAGTCTAAATGACTACAGATTCACACTATGTACATAAACTATTTTTAGTTAATTGGGTCATATATAGGTAAACACAAGAAGTATAGTCACAATACACTATTAATGATCTGAATTTTTAACCACACTATTTAATGATTTTAGTTTTTCTGCGGTTGTAAGTGTAACAAAATATCTGGCCTATATTAAATACCTGAGCAAAAGCATTCTCTAAGTATGCCTACATACGTCAAAATTTAAAGCATCACTTTAAAAAAAATAAATCGGAACCACTGCATATAGATTTGTAGAAAAAGAAATCACTGAAAACTATCAGCAGAAACAAACAGATAGATTGTAAACCATAGAGCTATAAAATTCTGAAGGTAAAACCTTCTGCTTTAAGTACTTTATTGACAGTAGGAAAGTAGTTTCAGTAGTTGAAAAGACTGCATGAATATTTGAATGCCATCTGACTGGCCTTGCTTAGTAATATTTTATTCACTGTTTTAGTCTAACAAGCATATTGTTATGCCTTGTTGATACACAGCTGCCAAGATCAGCATGGAAAAGCAACTTGTACAATAGAGTGATACTTAGACTTTGAGTAAAATTTACCTGAAGAGATTCTAGCAAGGAAATAAATACTTCAAGAGTGCTTTTTACTCTGAATTATACAAACAGATATTTTTTCAGTCACCATAATCAAAAACATACAAAATTAAGTTTGCTAGATCCTAGGTCAACCAATGTTTAATCTATAAACATACTGAAAATATGTCTGACAATGCATGTTATAATATATACCAAGTGTACAATTAATTGAGAACTATAAAAAGCCTTTTGTCTTCTGTTACTACTGTGAAAATCAATTTTATCAGAGTATTCTTCCAATTCAGTATGCTTTTTTTCCTCATTTTTAAATCAACTAATAGCTTGATTTTCTGGATTGAAGTTAACTGCAAATTCAGTAGCATTAAAAAGGATTTTCAAGGAGCCATCATGCACTGAAGTACTGCATAACTCTTAACAGTAATTTGTAGCAGGAAAAAAATCAGAGAAGAGTAGAACAATTCAGTTCTACAAATGAATTCCAATTTGTTTAATAATAGGTGGATGACTAAAGTTAGCCTTTGGGCTGCACTGAGCAGTGTCCGTAAGCAGCAAATGACTGCATCTTTCTGGCAACCAGGCTTTTTAGATGCTGTAACCAGACTCAGGTTTAGGCGCAAAGGGTTTAGCATACCTAACTCTTGGTAAAGTCTGAAACTGGAACATATTGTGGCTTCAACTACAAAAATATTACTGTCTGATATGTTACTCCTGAAGCAAACAAATTCTAGTAACTCAGATTTACAAACTTATCTAGCTGTAACTCTTACCTAGACTGTGAGTTCTCTAAATAGGAAGCATTCATGCATTCAATACCTTTAGCACACCTACACAAATGCAAAAATCTGTTATCATTCACCCAGAAAAGACAGCATACTATGTTCAAAGTCCTCTGTTACATGCACACTATATTATACATCTATGCACACATTCGTATACAATAAAAATATGAAATAAAGAAACAAAAGCATAAACTTTAAAATAGATACATTTTGAAAGAAAAATAACTAATGATAAATTAAAAAATCAAAATATATCAGAAATAGTTTTGAACCTTTAATTTCAGTAAACTCAAATAAGTGTAAGGTCCATTTTCTCACACAAAACTTTATGTGTGATGCCAGATGTATCACGTATGGTTTGTTCTTTTGCTGACTTCTACAGAACAAACATTCATTTAAAAGTACATTCATTCATTTTATAAGAATGGAATTAAAGCATTAATCATTAATGACTTGTCATTTCTATTTGTGAAGACTATTGTCCTAAAGGCGAACAAAAGAAAAATCTATTTATTTTACTAGCCACACAATTTAAACAGCTTTCCAAGTAGGTTAATATTTCATTGTAGCTTCCTTTCCTCTGACTGTGGAAAACTTAAGAAAGAAGCTAGCAAAACACTACTGGCAGTGCCATTCCTCCAGAAGATACTTATCCCTTTATTAGGGGAACTTTTCCTTTATTAGAGATCCATATGCTTCATCAAAGAGCTAGAAAAAGTCTTTACTAAGGGCAAGCTGGCAGCTCTTGGTAAATCCAGCTAGCTGCAGCATCTCAAGAGGGAACATGATCTCATTTCACAATGGAAACAGAAGTACTGCTGTAGAGAACTAAATAGATCCAACAAAGCAAAGGCAGCTCTTTCCCAGTGTAAAAACTGACAATTAAATATAGATGGTATGTTCAACAGAAATACTGACTGACATGAATGGCAATAACCACCTTTAAAAATGTTTTAAACTCATTGAGAAAAATATGAAAGTCCAAAATACAAAGTATTAAGTACTTGTAAACCAGTTTTATTTTAACTCTACCCCTTAAGAAACATGGAGAATTTATAGAGCAACTGCGTTTCCAGTAATCTTTTAGGTCATATAAAGATTCTATTAGCTGTACTCTTTTGTAAAAGCCAAAACTACTTAAGATTAGACATCAACAATGGTACTAAGATCCTAGTCCTGTTTTTTTTTTTTTTTTTTTAAGAAAAAGTCAGAAAGTGTTGCCAAGGGCAGGGGAAGAAGGATGATATCACATACAGAAAACAGTCTCTGTCTTTGGAAACAATGCTTTCAATTATGCTGCAATAGTAGCAACCTGGCAAACCTGTTCCAGTGCACAACTTTTGGCACTGCTCTTAACTCTCCCACTACCATTGGCTCACAAAAATCTGCTACCTGCCATTGGCTAGATAAATTAGAGTCATCTTAGATGAAAACTGAAGCNATAGTAGCAACCTGGCAAACCTGTTCCAGTGCACAACTTTTGGCACTGCTCTTAACTCTCCCACTACCATTGGCTCACAAAAATCTGCTACCTGCCATTGGCTAGATAAATTAGAGTCGTCTTAGATGAAAACTGAAGCGGAGAAAAAGGAGAGAAAAGAAATGAGACAGAGTAAGAGGAGCTAATTAGTACTGGGGGAAAGAATGAGAGCAGAAACAAAATTTTTCCTCACTCTTCAATGTAAGCAGTAACATCAATAAAGATGATGTCAATATGTATTCCATTCCATGAGAACCTTCTTTAGGTCATTTTTGACCAGTATATTTTCCAAAATCGGGAAATAACAGTCTGTCCAAACACATCATGACAAGCCTTGAAAAAGTGGAAGCCAGCAAGGAAGATGGCTGCTATGGTAAAGCTCTCTAAATCTACCTCCAGTTTTCTTAACCAAACAATCAAAACACAAACTATTTCTAACAGCAAGTGTTAGTACGAGAATCACAGAATGGATGAGGTTGACCTCTGGAGGTCATCTGGCCCAACCTGCTCAAGCAAGGCCACGTAGAGTCCTTGTCTCCAAGGAGGGAAACTCCACAGCCTCTCTGGGCAACTTGTGCCAGTACTCAGTCCCTCTGACAGTGCAAAAGTGTTTCCTGCTGTTCAAAGGGAACTTCCTGAGTCTCTGTGTATGTCCATTGACTCTGGTCCTGTCACTGGGCACCACTGAAAAGAGCCTGGCTCCATCCTTTTCGCATTCTCCCTTCAGGTACATCAACACATTGGTAAGATCCCCCTGACCCTTTTGTTCTCCAGGCTGAACAGTCCTAGCTCTCCCAGCCTTTCCTCCTAGGAAAGCTTCTCCAGACCCTTCATCGTATTTGCAGTCCTTTGCAAGACTCTCTCCAGTATGGTCATGTCTTTCCTGTACCGGGGAGCCCAGAAACAGACACAGTACTCCAGGTGTGGCATAATGCCAGAGAACGCTTTACAGATTACAAAAGTTGTTGCCAGTGAAAAATTCAGACTATATTTAATGAGCAGGTAGGGTGTTTCCAGTCTTCTCTGTGTGTACGAGAACTGTGAGGCCTGGAAACACTCTGTCCCTCAGAAGATTAGCTGTACAAGCTGGCTGAGTCCCAGCTCCCTTCTGGCACCCAGAGG